>CM044121.1:2019647-2510101 GCA_024174645.1 Lemna minuta
TATGTCAATATAGCATGTTATCAATAATCGAAACACGATTATCTATCCACAAGATATCTTTGGTGTCTCAAGCCAAAGGACCATATACACAACCATGACATGAATCAACCTGATTGCAAATTTGGCATAATACTATTCAAGGATTTATATGGATCAATTTAGTGAACTCTTTATCTAAAGAGCACCCGCTATCTATCCTTGGTGTCTCAACACTGATGGCCACAAGATTAGCCATACTCATCATATGAGTTAGTTCAGATAGTGTTATTCTTTCCAGATAATTCGATGTCCTTCTCGAATATCCCATGAATAGGAATATTTAGAACATATGTTTAAAGACCAACGATCAATGTATTATGATCTCATCATAATTCACTTGATCATTGCATATGTTCATGGACTTCATTGCAAACATCACACAAGAATGACAATGAATAAAAGTTCATTTCATTGAATACAAACGAAAGATAAAAGTGTGATTGGCTTGCAGGCCACATAATATCCATCAATTACATTGTGAGATATATGGACCGTGAGGGTCACACACATATAGTCTATGTATGTTGGTGGATATAGACATAATTATGAAGGTTTTTATGAAAAATCCGCATACCAAATGTCTATAAATAGGAGGAGAATGACCACAACTAAAAGGTGCCCATACAAGCCTTGAGAGAATTCTATGCTTTCTTCTCTTTCTCTCTAGATGAAGAGCTTTGCAAAGGAGATCTAACCAACCAGAGATTGTGTGGATACCACTGGCGGCTAGACACTTGAATAGCTTTAAGATCTCATTCAAGAGAACCATGTAAGTATGTTTTTATCAAACATACTAGATGATAAGATCATTTATTCTTGGTGCCTCAATATTTTGAATGTTCGATTTAATGTATTCCCTGTATTTAATGTTTTTGATCAAAATTTGGAAGGCTTATCGACCTTATAACCCATCAATGTGGTCATAAAAATATCACATACCCAAAAGATACCGAGTGGAAGAGGAAAAAGTGGAATCACAATAAAGACAACAAGGAGGAATGGCCCCATAGAGGGGAGATGACTAGAGGCAATTAAGATGATAAGAGGCGAGTTAGGAGGGTGGTGCGGAGTATTCATCTCAAATATGGTGCGGAGTATTCATCTCTGACGACTAGAGATGGTGTGGAGTATTCATCTCAAAGAGAAATATGCAAGCTATGCTAAGGAAATGTTGATGTTTGTATTCAAAAACTCCATTTTGTTGCAAAGTATAAGGGCACATGGTTTGCTGAAAAATCTAGTGATCGGCCAAGAAGTTGCAAAGAGATGCTTGAACAAAGTCTAAGGCCTTATAAATATGAAAAATTTTGGGGTTGATAGAGTATTGAGCGATGATCTCAACATTAAATTGTTGATGGTAGGGACAACTTGAGATCAGTATTTAAGGAGATGAACAATATAGCAATAATGACGCAGCCTTAGCGCAGGAACAATGAAGAACAATGGCTTGAATCCACAAACCTTGACCTTCAAGAAGGGTTAGGTTCTGAGTCCACAGAACTAACCTCTTCAACCCTTGAATCCACAAGGGGTGTACTTGAATCCACAAGCACAGAGCACTCTCTAATAGGGAGAACACTCAAGAGAAGAAAGCAAAGCTCTCAAAAGGGATAACTTCAAATTGTGTGTTCAAGTGTTACAATGGGGGCCTTATATAGGCCTCAAAAAGTGAAGGGTCGTCCAAGTGACAAGACCCATGAAAAGATAACACAAAAGTCTTGAAAATACAACTCTGACAGCATGCACGTGTCAGAGACAGAAGTGACAAAAGTAAAAGAGAATCTTCTAGGCCTTGTCAGGTCTCTCCAGAAAGATATTTGTAGTTTCCAAAGCATGTCATAAATATTCTGGTCCCAAAGAGATTTTCTCGACAAATGTGTCGGAGTCCTAGGGATGCTCCCGGGCCCAATAAGCATTTAATGGGCCTCCAATAAGAACTTGGCCATAATAGTGGAAAATGAGCTCCTGGGCTACAATATGGCCTACAATCTGGGTTGATAGAGTATTGAGCGATGATCTCAACATTAAATTGTTGATGGTAGGGACAACTTGAGATCAATATTTGAGGAGATGAACAATATAGCAATAATGTCCTAAGTGGGATAGAACTCGTGAGGTACCCCAAATGTCACAATGCACAAGGTCAAACAATTTAGTGTACGATGACATACATAGATAGGCCAAAGTGATGATGACTGCACGAGTGACATGACTAGATCATCATAACATGTAATATTTACATAGAATTACATGTTTATTATTGCATTTTAAGGCACCATCCACATGTTCTTGGTGTATGTTATGATACTTTGAGGGCATTGTATTTGTGTTGTAAATGAAATATAATAAGAGGAAATTCTTTTTATATACACTCTAAAATCATTTACTTTTATTTCTTAAAGTGAATTTAGTGTATTTTGGAGTTAAATATTTATTCTCTTATTATTTTTTAAATTAAATTGATAAAATGATATATCATAAAAAATGGATTTAAAAGGAGTTATATTTTGAAAGATATAAATTTTCTAATTTTTAGATTTTTTTTAAAAGTCTGAATTTTAAAAATTTGTGTGAATTTATTTAATTGTAATTATTTTATCAACTTCATTAAGGATCCCCCCCCCTCCCCAAGAAGAGGGAAGAGCCACACTATCAACTTATAAAGCCCATGAAATGAAAAATTACCCCTAGACTATACCCTTTCTAAAAATATCATATACTCCAAGCTGTCAAGGCTCAAATATCGTTGCTGATCGGATCGGATCGGATCGGATCGGATCGCCCTTCCCTACATTTTATATCTTCGAGAAACTCTCCTTTCAAAGTTCTCCTTTATCTTCAATGCTCTCTGTATAGGCCCTCGAGAAGATCCCTGATGAGTGCTTCGCGGCGATGGACGTCATCGCCGCCACCACCAAGCTGGTCTCTCTCTCTAGATCCGGCTCTCTCTCCTCCGCCCGCCACCTCTTCGACTCCTTGCACACTCGTGACCTCATCACCTGGAACGCCATGCTCTCCTGCTACGCCCACTCCCCTTCCCCCCACCAAACTCTCTCTCTCTTCTGCCTCTTGAGAGCCTCAAATATTATGCCCGACGCTTTTTCTCTTTCCTCCGCTCTCAGCGCCGCCGCGAAAGAGAAAAATCTCCTCTTTGGAAGGAAACTCCACGCTCAATCTCTCCAGCTCGGTCTAAATTCTTCTTGTCCAGTCAGCAACGCGCTTGTAAATATTTATGGAAAGTGCCACTGCCTCGTTTCTCTCTCTAAAAGTTTTTTAGAGAAATGAAGTCCCCTGAACGAAGTTTCTCTTTGCTCTTTTGATTTCCAGTTTTGTGTCATCTGGGTTGTTGCACGAGGCGCGTTGCTTGCTTAAACAAATGCATGGGAGTTCCGCGATGTGGAACGCGCTGATTGGTGGATATGCAGATAAGGGAGAAGTGGGTGCTGCTATTTCCTTGTTCTTAGAGATGAGGCATAGTGATCAGAGAGGAGATCTTTACACTTTCTCTCTCATCATTTCTCTCTCTTCTGAAATGGATGGGTCTCTTGGATTTTCCTTACATGGATTAGTGATCAAATTTGGTTGGATATCAGCGGTTGAAGTGGGAAATTCCATGATCACATTTTACTCCAAAATTGCTTTTTTTAGTGATGCATTCAAGATGTTTGATGAATTGCCCACGAGAACATTGGTCTCTTGGAATGCCGCCATGGAGGCAAAGATGAGCTCTAGTGCTGTTGGAGAAGCTTTCTTTCTCTTCTTTGCTGCTCCTGAGAGGAATTCTATCTCTTACACCACCATTATCTCTGGCGCTTCACGAAACGGGAAGCCTGTTGAAGCTCTGGAGTTGTTCTTGGAAATGATATTGAATGGATTCCCCATGGATGAGCTATCTCTCTCTCCGGTTCTTCAGTCGTGCTCATCTCTCTCTTCTGCAACATGGGATGATGATGCACTGTGCCATAATTATAAGGGGATTCCATAAGGATATGTTTGTGACTAATGGGCTTATTAACATGTATGCTAAATGTGGGGACATGGGATCATCCATTAAGGTGTTTCTCTCTCTACGCTTCAAGGATTTGGTGTCCTGGAACACATTGATATTGGGGATGTCTCTGCATGGGATGGTGGGGGATGCCATGGCTATGTATAGGGAGATGGAGAAGACGATGAATCCCGACAGGTTCACAGTGTCGGGGATGCTGATGGGATGCAGCCATGGAGGGATGGTGGAGGATGGGATGAATCTGGTGAGGGAGATTGGGGATGATGGGTATGTTATGGAGATGATGGATATGGTGGGGCGGGCGGGGATGGATGAGATGGTTGGTAAATTGGGGGATGGGATGGCAGCAAGGGAGGATGCAGCTGCAGAGATGGTGGCGGCGGCAAATGAATGGTGTAGGAGAGAGAGATGGGAGAAGGCTGAGGAATTGAGGAGGGCTATGGTGGGGAGAGGGATGAAGAAGGAGATGGGATGTAGTTGGGTGGAGGTGAGAGGGAAAATGGAGGTTTTTGGTAGTGGGATTCTTGATGGTATGGTAGAGAAAGAGAAGGGAAAGGTGTTGACCATGATAAAAAATGTAGATATTGAAATGAGATCATGAAAATTTCATCCGGGCATTTGGTCTAGTGGTATGATTCTCGCTTTGGGTGCGAGAGGTCCCGAGTTCGATTCTCGGAATGCCCCTTTTTACCATACCTGATTAATGATTCTCTCTCTCTAAAGATCACTAAAGTCAAATGCAGTTCTCGGAATGAGTCCTTTCTCTCTCTAGAATCTTTTCGCGACTCAAATCCCAGTTCCACTCTCTAAAAAACCAGCGAAGCTAAATGCCGTTCTCGGAATGAATCCTCTCTCGCTCTGCCTTTCTCCCTCTAGAATCCTCTCTCTGAATGCCCAAACTCTGCTGCTTAGGATTTTCATGGCAGGTAAAGTCAAATGCCATTCGCGGAATGAGTCCTTTCTCTCTCTAGAATCATTAAAAAGTTATGTAAGCTCGCTAAGGGTTTGAGCGAGACCAAAGCTCTCTTCTCCCTCGCTTTCTCTCTCTAAAAACTGAAGTCTTTCCGTAATTTTTCAATGCAGGGGTAGATAGATGGGCGTTGACTTCTATCTCTTTCTTTCTCCGTCTTCCCCTCTCTAGAAAAGTTTCATGAGTTTGAAGAGAGAGAGAGAGGAAATTTTGGAAAGTCAAGGGGTGGAGGGGATTAAAAAGAAGGCGGGGCATTCCGAGAATTGAACTCGGGACCTCTCGCACCCTAAGCGAGAATCATACCACTAGACCAAATGCCCAGGATGAAGAATGCCGCAATTTTTGCTATAAAAACCATAAACAGCGTAACATATTATCCTGAAGATGTCGACATTCTTTCATGGCGACGTGCCCCAGACGCATCTCAATAGAGAATCATTCTCTCCCAGCCTGAACGCAAGAAGCCAGAATGAGCTCACGCTGCGAAAACTAACGCTGATCCAGGTCTACAAGGAAACGGGTTCCCTTATAAAGTTCTTAGTTTTCAGCTCTTCTTCTCTCTCCGCGGAGAGACAGAGAAGGAGAATAATGGAAGGATGGGTTCTGATGGAGGTGTTGATGAGGAGAAGTATCTGGTTAGCGAGAGAAATGGGAGAAATGGTGATGATTCTCGCTTCGTTGATTGTAGTGGGTTTCCGATTCTCAGCTTTCAGATTTCGACGTCCAGTTGTCTTCTACGGCGGAGGAATACAAAGATAGCGGAAGAAGGGAGAGAAAGCGACTGAGGAAAACTCTCTCCCTTCTTTCTTGAATCTCTCCTCCTGCGTTCCTTCCTGTTTATCCCTCCCTCTCTCCCCCTCCAGACACATATGCATATATTATTTTTTTTATTTGTCGATCTATCTATATATCTACCTATCCATCCATCTATCTATCAATCATCCATCCAAATATCCATCAATCACGCTGTCTCTCCCTCCATCCATCCAACTAGTTATCTATCTATCCATTTATCCTTCGATCCATCTATATGTCCATCTTTCAAGCTATCTATCTATCCGTCAATCAAGATATCTATCTTTAATCAATCAAGCTATCTATTTATCTATCTATCTACCTATCTGTCAATCAAGATATCTATCTATCCGTCAATCCATCCATCCGTCCATCTATCTATCTATCTATCTATCTATCCATCCATCTATTAATCTATTTATCTTTCGGCGTCTGAAACTCAAAAGCGTAATAAAAGTGTAATCATTAGGTCAACTGTGAATAAAAGTGTCCTATTTTTTTTCTGTCTTCCATTAAATTTCAATAATCAGAAAAGCATGCTTTCTTTTTTTACCTTTTTTTTCAATTCTTTGTATACTTTATTGGGCACTAAAGATTTTAATATTAAGATTTTAAAATCTTGAAAGAAACTTCTCGTATCTTCGTCTTCCCTTCGTCAACCACCACCGCCATTGAATTTTTCTTCACTTCTGAGATCACCCATGACGTCGGCCCAAATTTTTCCCTGTAAATTTCTCAACAAGGTCCTCATAATTCAATTATCTGGGTTCGCGGAGAGAAGAGTTGACCGTCATGGATTCTTCCGGAAACTCCGCCCAGAAGAGTGAAGAAGAGTGGAGAGCGATCCTCAGCCCTGAGCAATTCAGGATCCTACGCAAGAAGGGCACCGAGTACGGCACAATTTCCCCCTTTTAACGTTCTATTTGTCTGTTTTTCTTCGCTTGAACATGGAGTAATGATTATCCTTGATAAAATTTGATGGGTTTTCCATTTTTTCTTCAAAGAGGTTCATCATCTTCAGAAGTTTGAAGAAAGAAATTCCACGTTCTCTGCCAAGAGGGACGTGAATACTATTAAAATTGCTATTTTTGAGCCCTTTTCATGTCATATCTTGTCATATCTGAGAGGAGGTAGATGGATCTAGCCTCATCTGCTATTCGTAGAAGATCACCCTTCAAGAGTTGACAAGCTGATTCTAGGGTTTGAATCTTTCCTCCTTGCACGTTGACTTTTTGGCGATTATTCTTGCCATATCTGTGAGGAGGTAGATGGATCTAGCCTCATCTGCCATCTTCTATTCGTAGAAGATCACCCTTCAAGAGTTGACAAGCTAATTCTAGGGTTTGAATCTTTCCTCCTTGCCCGTTGACTTTTTTACGATTAAAAATTCTAGTTTTCGAGCCCCTATTGAATTTTATTCGTGATTAATCTAGTCAGAAGTGACTAATTCTTTAGTCACGCCTACTTGATGAGTTTAAAGGGTAATTCTAGGGTTTGGATCTTTTCTCCTTGTCCATTGACTTGTAGCTTTTCTTCACACTGAAATAATAGAATTAGGGTTCTTGTTCATTTCAAAGAAATAATTAGGTTTCTTTTGACACCTTGATCTACTTTTTGAAGGTATGCCGGCACTGGAGAATACAACAAATTCTTCAATGATGGAGTCTATAGTTGTGCTGGCTGTGCAACTCCTCTATACAAGTCAACCACCAAGTTTGACTCAGGATGTGGCTGGCCTGCCTTCTATGAGGGGCTCCCCGGGGCGATAAACAGCACGGTTCATCCTTTCTCACCTTCTATTTTCATGATTCATCGACATCATAATGACACTTGAATACTAGTCTATGCACATAAAAATGAGTTATTATGATCATTTGAAGTGGAGTTAAAGATCCAAGCCTTTGTTCAAGTCATTTTCTTCGATTATTGGTCTCGAATCTAGGAGAGTTTTTAGTCACTTGCAAGATCAATGATGTTTTAGTAGTTTTTTTTGGAAGTTCATGAATATTTTAGTCATTTGTACTTCGTACCCTAGTCCTAGGAGATGAGATTTAGAGGGAGTGAAACGAGGTTCGGGCCTTTTGAAAACCCCCAAGGTCTCACCCTCTTGATGGACACTTCCTTTGCCCTAAAGGGCGTAGTTGTAGGTACTCCCCTCATGATGGGGCCGCCCATTAAGCCATCGAGGAAGCCGCCATCCATATGGCTGCCTACATAAGATATGCTTCTCTTGACCACTAGTGAGCACAACATTCATTATAACTCCCATGGGCATGTCCCTGACACTCTACATTTTAGTTGATTCCCTTCTTATCTTTATGGTTTGATTCTAGTTTTTTATGGTTTGATTCTAGTTTTCTATGGTTTGATTCTAGTTTTTTATGGTTTGATTCTAGTTTTTTATGGTTTGATTCTAGTTTTTTATGTTTTGATTCTAGTTTTTTATGGTGATATAGCCATTGACGTGCGGATCTTTTTTTGTTTATGCCAATAGCCGGATCGTGATGGGAGGAGGATTGAGATCACTTGTTCTGCGTGTGGGGGACACTTGGGCCATGTCTTCAAAGGTGAAGGGTTTGCAACACCCACTGATGAGAGACACTGTGTCAATAGTGTCTCGCTCAAGTTTTCTCCTAGCCCATAAGTGGCATATCCTATTATCGCCATTTCTGGTATTTCATTTCAAGGGTTGAGGTTTGAGTTTATTCTCTATGAATTACATGATTAGATATGATCAATGTAATCTTGGATTCACTACATGTTTACCTTCCAAGTGAATTGTATCAACTCTCTACACCTTCATAATATTTGAATCAATATCCCATTGATGTCGCCCTTCTTTGTGTTAATTGAAAGAATGGACATGCAAATAAAAATTGATGTTCTTTTGTGTTAAATATGATGGGCATGCTACTTGATATTTTATGAACTTATGAGGTTGAATAAACATACATATGAATTGTGTCAATTTTTCTCTAAGTTTTCATTGTCTATTTTAAACTTAATAAGCTAATCTATGTCACTTGCACTCTTAAAATCTTTGCGACATATTGAATATTGCTAGAATTAGCCACTAAGCCTACTAGAGTATTCCCTAATAGGTTCAGCCTTGCTAGTGGGCCTTAGTCCCACATGGGACATATCTCTTCCATGGTAGTAACCTCTTCTATACATAAAGGCTTCTGCATTTTTAATCTGTTATCTATCTGTTAGGGTTTTCACACCTTTTAAAGATATGTTAGCTGTCCCAAACTGACATCAACCCCCAAAACAAGTCCAATGGGAGATCAAGGGATGGTGCCTAGGCCAATGATGAGTTAGAATGGAGTGCATCTATGAGAGTTTATCATAAATCACTTGAAAATTGATGTCTATTTGAATCCTGATTGTCATCATAGAAAAATCTCTTCTTTCATGTCTCATTGAAGAACATGAATAGATATTATAAAATTTTGGAATATCCTATCTAAAAAAATAGAAGTCAACTCTACTTTGAACTTGTAGAAACTAAACTAGATGAGATATTTTCATAAACTAGAGGAGAGCATAAAAAATATTATATTGCCTTGATGAAAGTAATGAATTAACTGAGTCATATAGAGGAGAGAAAGAGAGGCATGAGAAAATAATGTGGGGGGTGAGAAAGTAGGGTAGGGGAGAGTATAGGGATAATGTGAAAGATTTGGTGAGAGACGGTGGGAACGTGCATTGTGGAGAGAGATAGAGGGCCAATGATGCAGGACCGGGTGCGAAACCGGTCTCACACCGTGATACTGGGGGTGATCTAGAGAGGGGTTACCTTGGGGAGTTCTAAAATGATGTAATAAACTAATAATGCAATCAAGCAGCGTACCGTCTCGGGAGTCACCTCCGTAGGTCCTGGGGTACGCCGAGTAGAGTCCGGGAGTCCTTCCGGTCCACGTCCTTGCGGGCGTAGGGCTGTGAGTTGTCGAGGGGAGCTCGACAGTCAACCCGACGGGTTGGACCACGGTCGGAATCCTATCAATTCGTCTAATCTCTCGGTCTATCTAAATCCCGACGGCGACGGAGATGGTGCGGGAAATACTGAAAGAAATATAGACTTCGACGTAAAATGAAGGGGGGACGTGTGCCTAACCTGGGGGCACGAACCCGGTCGGTCGTGAGGATGGAGGTCTCCCGTACGCAGCACGGTCGATTAGTAGTGGTAAGCCTAACTGGAGGCAGCGAGGTCGTGGCGATGGAGTCGATCGTCCGTACGTGGCACGACGGACGGCAGATGTGGGTCGAGTGATGTCACGAAATGCTGGAGGCGATCCTTGATGAAGGATGTTGAACTGGCGGAAGTGCGACAGCCAACGACGGAGCGCAACCATGTTTGCTGCAATCTGGGACGTAACCGGAGTCGAGAGGGGGAGGAAGAAGAGAATTCCCTGTCGAGAGGGGAGGAAGAGGTAGGCCTACGGTGGGGTGGAAGCGCGGTGAAGAATGGTGGGTCAGGGCGTAACTAATTCCTGGCCAAACACCGTGGAGGCATCTCGGCGATATGACGGCAAACGTCGCGTCAGGTTGTGTTGGCGTGCCCGGTGTCGAACGGACTCCTCCCAATCCGCAACTGGGGTTTGAAACTTCTGCGTTCGAATGACAGGACGATAGCAAGTAGGTGAGGCGGGAAGAAACTTCGGGTGACGGGTCAGTAGAAGTGGAGCAGCGGGAGGCTCGGCGGAATCGGCAAGAGGGGAAATCGATGCCGTCGCAGGCGGGATTCGGCAGAGCAGCAGGATGGAGAATTAAGTGTTAACGATGTTGGCGGAGGTTCGCGGGAACCACCGCGTCATGAATTTGTGGGAAAGGGCACGGGAGGTATTCGGAGGTCCGGGTTGGTGGGGAAGGTGAGAAGTATTTGGGAATGGGAAACGGAACCTGGGGTCGCGTCTGGCTAAGGTAATCTGGCGGATCAGAGAGGTGGGACGGGGGAAATAGGAGGAAGATGGATAAATCATGGGGAGAGGATGTTCGACAGTGGAGAGGCGGACGGGCGGTGATGCTTGTCTGACCTGAGGCAATGTCAGGAGGGAGGGAATTTCCCTGGGTGAATGGATGAGGGGGGGGGACGGGGAGATAGCGACGATCGTGGTAGGTTAGTGGTGCGTTGGTGAGGAGCTCCTGCAGGAAATTTTGGATCAGGAACTTGGGGAAGTTGCAGGGTTGATGGAGGCGGGCGCGGAGAAGAGGAAGCGGGATTTTCGGGAGTAGAGGATCGAAAATCAGGGTTTGCGTAGGAGAGGGGTTGGTTGGGAAGAAGGGGAAATGGCTAATTTAGGTTAGGTTGCGTGATTTCATCTTAATCTTTCATCATTTAGTGTTAATTTTACTTATAGCATTGTAGATTAGTTTAATTTTAGTTTAAATTTCGGTTTTTAATCGTTTTTCAAAACGAAAATTTCTGTTAACTTCAAACTTCGATTACTCTTCGAATTCTTATCCAAATCATCTGATTTTTGATTCTTGGATTCGAAATTGAGTTATCTTTCTTAATTTACTAAAACGCCCAATTTCTAATCTCAATTCGTCGTCCGATTTGACCGAATTTCAAAGATATCTCTCAAATTTCCCTAATTCTCCGTGGATTCGACCCTTAATTACCATTATACTAATTAATTACGTTGATTAATCATAAATTGGTAAGATTAGGACTTTGTTTTGACAATAAGTCATGTGCATTCAACGACCATACGATTTAGTCTCGTCAGTTGCCAGGTGGCCTTGCGTGCCACGTCACATCCACGTGGGTCCCGCGCGGATAAACCCCCTTTTTTGCCTTTATTAAATTACTTTTAACATTTAAAAATCGTAAAATTAATCAAAAAAATCCGGAAAAAATCCCTAAAAATAGGAAATTTATTTAATATATAACTCTAAATTAATCCAAATTTCTTTCATTTGATCCAAAATTTAATTATCTATCATTCTAAAAGATAAAATTTGATAAATAATGAGAGTTTTAAATTTTATTTCAAAAACACTTTTTTTTAAGGTTTTAACTTAAGAAAATATAAATAAATGTTTATAAAACATTTTCTCTCGTCATTTTAACTTTAAAAACATTTATAATCTCAAGTAAAGATGGTTTATTAATTATTTGTCTTTTAAATCATCATATTTAACCCTAATTTAAGGTATTTTTTAGATTATAATTACTTTTTCATGGAGTGATAGAAAAATACACATAAGTATGATAACATGCATGGAAATGAAATCATTTATGCTTTAATATGCATCAATAATCATATTTTATCATGTTAATATAGCATGTTATCAACCCTCTAGGTTCATATATCTCACTAGTCAATGACTCTTTAGGTCTAATAAAACCTTATTGGTCAACCCTTATTATTTATCTATATCAACATATAAATAAATAAAATAAATTAAGGATCGATTTAATCCAATCCATAGGTCAAGTTGACGGTCAGTTGGGTGCCAAGCTACATCACATACTCTTAGAGATATGGAGTATATATGAACCCCCATATGGAATCTTATCATCACCAGTTACCATGAATATATAATCTTTCATCTAAAAGAGACTTGTGAATGACTTATGATATGGTTAAACTCTCAAAGCCTAATTGGTCACTCAATTTAGTACTGTTATGTGGAGGAAATCATTGGCAACTCCTCTAATATTTCCGCTACCTTGGCCAAGGATTTCATCGTATCTTATTCCTTGATTTAATCTCTTCAAATATCGAGGGCGGACGATCCCATCTTGACCACACATCATCTTTGAGGATTTTATGTCATATCTAATATATGATCTTTAGAGATCCCGTGGCTAAGGATTCGTAAGTCATAGTGAAACATGGTTATTCATCTATAAAATGTCTTTGGTGTCTCAAGTCAAAAGATCACATACATAACCATGAAATGAATTAACTTAATTAACAATTAGGCATAATACCATTAATTGATTCATACATATCAATTCTTTAACGAGCACCCACTATATGTCCTTAGTGTCTCCACATCGATGGCTAGAAGATCAACCATACTCATTATTTCAGTTAGATTAGGTAGTATTATTATTTATGGATAATTCGATATCCTTCTCAAATATCCCACGAATAGGAATGTTTAGAAAATATGTTTAAAGACTAGTGATCATTTAATTATGATCTCATCATAATTCACGTAGTTATTGCATGTGTTCATAAACTTCATTGCAAACATGACATAAGAATGATAATAAATAATTTTCATTTCAATGAACATAAATGAGATACATATGTGTGTTTGGCTCATAGACCACATAATATACATCACCTTCTAGAACCCTTTTGAATTACATTAAGTATTTATCGGCACACTTGAATATGCATGAATCAGTTCGTAGAGGGCATGTGCAGCTTGAAGTGCATGGATGTACGTGATTCCATGGGTTGCATAAATGGAAATATAACTATTAATTCATTTTAAAGTAACATGGCCTCTCTATGGATATGTTCTTTTAATTTTCCTAAATTGATACTCTTGATAGTATCAAAACACCCATATTATTTGGACAATAGGACTTAAAGTGGTCTACTCACTAAAGAAGAGAGGAGAAGAGATACATATAGGGGAGATGAGAGAGAGTAGAAAATCCATAATTATAAAAGCGCCATTGTGGCCTATATGATGGATATTATGTGGCCTATAAGCCAATCACACTTTCATGTATCTTGTTCATTGAAATGAAATTTATTCATTGTCATTCTTGTGTGATGTTTGCAATGAAGTCCATGAGCATGTGCAATGACTAAGTGAATTATGATGAGATCATAATATAGTGATCACTAGTCTTTAAACATATGTTCTAAATATTCCTATTCGTGAGATATTCGAGAAGGACATCGAATTATCCGGAAAGAATAGCACTATCTAATCCAACTCATATGATGAGTATGGCTGATCCTATAGCCATCGGTGTGGAGACACTAAGGATAGATAGTGGGTGCTCTTTGGAGAAAGAGTTCACTGAATTGATCCGTATGAATCCCTGAATGGTAATATACCTAAATTGTCAATCAGGTTGATTCATGTCACGGTTGTGTACGTGGTCCTTTGACCTGAGACACCAAAGACATCTTGTGGATGGATGGTCATGTTTTGACTATGACTTACGACCCCCTAGCCACGGGATCTCCAAAACGTCATAGATTGGATACGACATGAAGTCCGCGAAGGTGATTGAGTGGTCAAGATGGGATCATCCACCCTCGGTATATGAGGAGATTGACTCAAGGAATGAGATGCAATTAAATCCTTGGCCAAGGTAGTGGAAATATTAGAGAAGTTGTTCTCAATGATTTCCTACTCGCATCAGTACTAAATTGAGTGACTGATTAGGGTTTGACAATTAACCATACCCTAAGTCATTCATGAGTCTCGTGTGGATGAAGGATTATACGTACACGTTAACCAATGACGGCAGGGTTCCATGAAAGAGTTCTAATATACTCCATATCTCCTAGAGCACGTGGTGTAGCTTGGCACCCACCGAGCTGGCGACTCAACCTGTCGATTGGGTTAAATCGATCCTTATTCAATTAATCTATATCTTGATATAGTTAATTGATGAGAAGGACCAATAAGTGTTATTGGGTTGATAGAGTCATTAATTGGCGAGATATATAGACCTAGAGGGTCACACACATAAGGTCAATGGACGTCGGTAGATATAGACATAATAATAAGGGTTTTTGTGAAAAGTTCACATTCCCAAAGTCTAAAAATAGGGGGAGAACGACCATAATAGAGGTGCCCATGCAAGTGTAGTGGAACTTCTCCTCCCTCTTCTCTTCCTCTCGTGGTGACGAGTGTTCAAGAGGAGATCCGATCGTCTGGAGACTGTGTGGATACCGCTAGAGGCCGGACGCTTGAACAGTTGAAGAACTTTTTCAAATGATCCAAGTAAGTATGAATTTTATTCTATACTAGATGATAGGATCACCTAGAATGGATGATGAGATCATCTATTCTTGGTGCTTCAACGATGTTGAATGTTTTGATTCAACACCTTCCGCTGCAATCATTATCTTGGACAAAGATTTGGAAAGCTTTTCGAGCCTCAAATCCTAGCACTATATACACACACTCTCCCTCAAGCTGAAGCATAGAGATCAAACAAGTCTAGCTTTCAAGAAATGGAATTGTAGGAGGCTATGCTTAGCCCTTTTGTTAAAATATCTGTCGGCTGGTGGGAAGAGCCAACACGAGGAGTGGTGATGAACCTATCAAGTACTTGATGGCGAATAACTTGAGAATCAATCTCGATGTGTTTGGTGTGTTTATAAAAAGTAGGATTGTTGGCAAGAAAGATTACAACTTGGTTATCACAATACATGGGCATGACAACCCTCTATTCGAAAACCAAGCTCTTAAAAAAATAAACGTACCCAAAGCATCTCAAAGGAAGCCTACATCATAGCACGACATTCAACTTCAACACTGGAGAGAGAGACAACACATTGCTTTTGACACCGTCACGTGACAAGGTTCCTGTCAACTAATGTGTAATATCAAGAAATAGATTTTCGATCATCACGATTTCTTGCATAGCTGGAGTTAAAGTAGACCTCCACGCAAAGATGACCATTTCGTAGGTAAAGAAGACCATGTTCAAGAGTATGCATGAGATAGGCGATAAAACAAAGAGCAGCATGCCAATAGATTTCTTGGGGCGCATACATAAACTGGCTAAGGAGACCCACTATATAAGTGATGCCAAGATGTATAACGGCCAAGTAGACAAGCTTTCCCACAAGTCCAAAATAGGCATGAACATCTATAAGTAGTGGAGAGGTAGAGTCCCAAAAGTTAAGCTTACTATCAATAGTCAATGGATAGGGCTTGCGCCCCAGAAGTTTGACCTCTATAACTATATCTAAGACATATTTATGTTGGTTAAGAACCAACTTTCCCGACCGATAAGTGAACTCGATGGCCAAGAAATACTTCAGAGTGCTCAGATCACAAATAATAAGATATTGATGCAAGTAAGCCTTGACTCAAGTAATGCTAGCAATGTCGCTCCCAGTGACAAGGATATCATCAACATATATCATCATCATTAAGTCCTGGCTATCAGATCTTTGATGGAGCATCCAGATTACGCATCATCATCGTGTGGAGAGCAATTATTGTGTAATAGCTACCCTTCAATTTCCATTGAATGCTTCAAATGATGTCATCGGAAGCATTCAATCTGGACTGTTATAACTCCCATATAAACAGCCAAGATTGATCAATGTTTAATAAATCGAATTGTTGTCCAATCAAAACATTTCGCGTACCCTCTACACTTAAGTGAGAGTAAAGGCTTAAGATTGAGTCTTTTTCTTTAGTGCCAATTGGATGCTTTTGAGCACACCGCATCACTTGCATAAGATAAATAAAAACATAGTCTTGCATTGGACGTCTGCACAAATAAATATAGATATAGATGAAGTGGTTAGCTTATGCCCATAAAGGGCGTTTAACCACTAACTATACGCACACATGTACGCCCCATGTGCGCCACATGGCATGCGCATATATCACCATGTGATGACATGCAAGCACCATGCCACGTCATCCACCACGCCAGCGGACACATAATAACTATTTTTTAATATTTTAAATTAAAATAAATTCAAAAAAATCTTGTAAAATCCTTAAAAATTAGAAAATTCATAAATATCAAAATATAACTCTTTTTTAATCCTTTTTTGTCAGAAATTAAATAGACTATCATTTTAAAAATTCAATTTTAGGAAATGACAAGAGAATAAATTCTTAACTAAAAAATACACTCATTTTCTTTGAAAATCAAAACTTAAAAAAATAAATAAGTATATCTAAAAATTATTTTTTTTCTCAGTATTTTACATTTAAAACTCAATTATAATCTCAAATTTAAAATTGGAATAATCTACTCTAAAATATTGACATTCAATTATGACTTAAAATAATATATTTTGATATTATAACTTCAAATTACATAGAATGATAAAGATACACTCAAAGTACGATGACATACATATAAATAGAAAGTTTTATGCCTTAACTTGTATTAATAATCATGTAATGATAAGTTGCTCGTTATTAATCATCAGACTGTCAATCTGGATCGAAATGAGAAATTTCTGAGATTGAGATCATTGGTTCAGACATTCAAAATTCCCTTCTCTAGTTGAAGGATAAATGGATAAATCACAAGCTTCTCATCTTTCTTCCCTCCAATCATTTCAAGTGGGGTAGGAGACTTCTACTGTTCAATCATATCCCGGTCCAGTCGAACCGGGTTCAAATCATATCCCTCCAGTGGGTTCGGATGGTTGGCGCGAAAGCCTATCCATCTTCTCTGGTCAATAAACAAACCCACGAGTCTCTCTCTCTCTCTCTCTCTCTCTCCGAAGCGCCATGGCCGCTGCCGCAGCTTCTTCCAGTCTCCTCTCCATGGCGTCTTCTTCTTGCTCTCACGGACATCGTCGGATTGCCCAAATCCACTCCGGTTCTCTCTCCGTCTCCTCGCTATCTTCCCTCTCCTCTCTTTCTCCCAAGATCTTTCAAACTGTCCCCGCACGTGCGAATTCCGCATTTTCCGTTACTTTGCGGTCTTCCTTTTCTGTGAGGTCCAGTGCGGAGAAGAAGAAGGTTCTGATCATTAACACTAACAGCGGCGGACACGCCGTCATCGGATTCTACCTCGCCAAGGAGCTCCTCGGATCCGGACACGACGTCACTGTGCTAACCGTCGGGGAAGAGAGTTCCGATAAGATGAAGAAACCGCCGTTTTCTCGGTTCTCGGTGAGCCAACTTTCTCTCCCTCTCATGGATTTAGTTGACTTATGAATTCTATGAAAATCTAGTTATTTTGAGGGTTATCAAATTGAATAGAGTAATTAATTTGGCAAGTATGAAAATAATTATGAAAATTTAACACTTTTTTAGTTAGTAAAATAATTACTGTGAGAATTTTGATAATCATTGAAATGATTTGTGAATTATATGAAGATATGATTACTTTGATGATGATTAATATAATTATTTGTAATTATTTGTGAATTGGTATTTGTTATTATTTTATTACTGATAAATTATCTATTAACGTCGGTAATATAACTTTAATTCTCTTTCTGAACTTAGCATGATTTATAATTACAGGAAAATATAATTATTTTGGTAATAATTATATTAATTATTTGTTAACGGAGTTAATCTAAATTTCTCTCTTTTCTGAATATATTTTGATTTATGAATTATATGAAAATCTAACTATTTTGATGGTAATTACAACAATTATTGTGCTTCGGATAGTTCACTGATTTGGGTGATCTTCCCTTTCATGTTTTAAAAAAAAATGATTGTGATTTTTTTATGATGAACATAATTATCTATTAACGGAGGTAACCTAAATTTCGCTCTCTTATGGATTTAGCTCGATTTATGAATTCTAGGAAAAATCTAATTATACTGATAATTATTAAAATAATGAAGGCAACTATTTTGATAATAATTTCTATGATTAGCTATTAACGGAGGTACACTATATTTCTTTTTCTTCTGGATTTAGCTAGATTTATGAATTCTAGGAAAATCTAATTATATTTGACAAGAATCAAGACCGATAGGGAGAGAGAGAGAGAGAAAGGAGCACAGAGAGAAGAATTCTTTAGAACTCGGAAGCATACCTTTTCATTCACTTTTGGGTTGTATTTATACACCTCAGATGAGTCCTTACCGTTGGCCTTACAACGGCTATCTTATAACGGCTATATTATTAATTAGCCGTTAAGGTCCTAATTAATAATTATCCTATTACATTTTTCCTCACTACATAGTTTAACACTCCCCCTCAAGCGCTGGAATGGATACCACTCATTCCGAGCTTGCTCACTAAATGCTTCATAGTCTTTAAGGGTAGTCCCTTTGTGAAGATATCAGCACACTGTTCTTCAGAGTCGACATGATCAGTCCTTATGATGCCTTGATCTAGGTGATCTCGGATATAGAATCGATCTATATTTACATGCTTCATTCGATCATGATCAACTGGATCATGTGCTATGCTTATGGCCGACTTGTTGTCGCAGCGGAGAATGATTGGTCTTTCATACTTAATCTTCAATTCATCAAGAATATGCTTTATCCATATCACTTCGTCAATTCCCTTTGACATTGCTCTAAACTCGCTCGGTGCTGGATTTAGATACGAGTCCTTGTTTCTTGCTTCTCCATGTAACCAGATTTCCGCCGAGAAATGTGCAATAGCCGCTTGTTGACCCTGTAGTCAACACGAGAACCACCAAAGTCGAGTCTGTATACAGTATTAGATCTAACTTACCTGTCCTTCTGAAGGTGATGCCAAATCCCGGTGTGCCTTTCAGGTACCTGAGAACTCGATTAACCGCTTGAAAATGAGAGTTTCTAGGTGAGTGCATAAATTGGCTAAGTACGTTTACAGAATAACAAATATCTGGCCTGGTATGTGATAGGAATAGTAGTTTTCCTACAATTTCCTGGTATGATCCGGCTTCTATTCTAGGGTCATCATCATAATTGCCTAACTTATGGTTAACTTCTATTGGGGTGTCATTTATATGACAGTTAATATGTTTTGTATCCTTTAATAATTCAAGGGTATATTTCTGTTGGGTTACCAACATCCCTTCACTTGATCGGGCAAATTCCATTCCCAGAAAATATTTTAAGGGTCCTAACTGTTTTATTCGAAAATTATTTGCTAGGTGTTTTTCTAGAAGTTTTATTTCTGGAAAGTTATTTCCAGTAATAATAATGTCATCTACATAAACAATAAGAATGGTGATCAAACCTTCTGATTGGGTTTTAAAGAAGAGAGTATGTTCACCATTACATTGTTTATATCCGAGTAGTTTCATAGTTTCAGTAAATCTTCCAAACCAGGCTCTTGGAGACTGCTTTAATCCGTATAAGGCCCTTTTTAATTTGCAAACCTTTCCTTTATTGTTAAATCCTTCATATCCCGGAGGTATTTCCATGTAAATCTCTTCTTTGAGATTTCCATGAAGAAATGCATTCTTGATATCATATTGATTTAATGGCCAGTCAAGGTTTACAGCTAATGAGATGAGAATTCTAATGGTATTTATCTTTGCTACTGGAGCAAAGGTTTCTTGGTAATCTATCCCATACATTTGTGTGTATCCTCTGGCGACAAGTCTAGCTTTGTATCTGTCTAGACTTCCATCCGATTTGCATTTAAAGTGTACACCCATTTACATCCTACAGGTTTTTTTCCTGTAGGAAGAGTAACTATTTCCCATGTGTTGTTTTGTAAGAGTGCTCTCATTTCCTCATCCATTGCCTCCTTCCATCGGACATCCTTGAGAGCTTCATGGGCATTTTTTGGAATGGGTATATCTTGTATTGCAGTAAGGAACGCATGATAATTTGCAGATACCTTATTGTAATTCAGATAGTTGATCATATCATATGGGATAGGTTTAGTGCAGGTCTTGACTCCTTTTCTTAGCGCAATTGGTAAGTCAACAATGTCTTTAATTTGTACATCATCCTTACCATTTTCTGCTAAGGTTTCTTGTCCTGTGTCTGTAGGTATATCACTAACAGGCTTTTCCACCCCTTTGTTTCGTTTCTTTCTTTTATAGTATTTTGGATAAGGGGTAATTTTCCCTTGATCCTGGGTAGCAGAGTTTTCGACCTTTTCGGTGGTCTGTATTTCATCATGATCAGATCTATCTATATCAATTTCGGTAGATAGATCTTCTGATGATTTTTCTTTTTCATCGATTCTTTTGAGGGGATAATTGTTCTGAGGTGAGGAAGATTCCTTGTCTTGATCAGATTTTTTATTCTGATCTGAATGATGAGTTTGTAAAAGTGGAGTATTCAGAGAGTTGTCTCTGGTAGGAGGTTTATAAAAAAATTGTTTCTCATCAAATACTACATCTTTTGAAACAATGTATTTTCGGGTAATAGGATGATACAATTTGTACCCCTTTTGAGTCTCTGAATAGCCTACGAAGACGCATTTAAGTCCCTTCGTTGACCACTTATCCTTCTTATGGTCATGTGAGTAAGTATATCCTATACATCCGAAGATTTTGACAGGCAGTCCTGTTTTTAATTTTACCTCGGGATATTCTTTTTCAAGAAGCTCTAATGGGCTTTTCAGTTTAAGGGTTTGTGAGGGAAGTCTATTTATGAGGTGTGCAGCTGTCATCACAGCAAACCCCCATAAATTCGCAGGTGCCCCTGATTGAATTAGTAATGTTCTTCCCTTATCGACAATATCCCCAATCTTTCTTTCCGCTAAGCCATTTTGTTGAGGGGTATATGGACATGAGGTTTCATGTCTGATCCCTTCCATGTCAAAGAATTCCCTTAATTCCTTGTTAAGAAAGTCCCTTGCATTATCTGATCTAATGCCTTGTACTTTTTCTTTAAATTGGCATTTGATCATGTTACACAGGACTTTTATTTGTTTTGTGACTTCTGTTTTTGATTTCATGAGAAATAACCAAGTAAATCGGCTATAGTCATCAGTACATATTAGGAACCAGCGATATCCATGGATATCTTCTCGGGAAGATGGGCCCCATACATCACAGTGAAGTAATTTAAACGGTTTAGATGTCCTATTATCTCTTATCGGATAATCTGTCCGTTTAAATTTCCCTAGTTGGCAAGCTTCACATATTAATTTCTCAAGGATAACATCCTTGAACAAATTGGGATACAATTTTTTTAGGAGAGAAAAGGAAGGATGACCCATTCTCATATGAGTTTCCATGATGATATCTTCAGATGGTGTTTTTATTGCAGCTACTCTTGAATCAGCTCCTTGTATGGTACTTGGATCTGTTCTTGGTAGGTAGTAGAGACCATTTTGGACCTTAGCTAGTCCAATCCTCCATCTGTGTGCCTTATGACAAAGATAAGCATCCATGTTATCAAAGAGGATGTTATATTCTTGCATTTTTGCAAGCCTTTGTACTGAAATTAGGTTCACAAATAATTTTGGGACATGTAAAACATTGATAATGTTACCAATTGGTTTTACATTGATTGTGCCGATGCCCATTACTTTAAGTAATGACCCATCGGCCGTTTGGACATGTCTGCCAGGAGCAATTTTATCATATGACATGAAGATCTCAGGTGGTCCTGATGTCATATGGTCAGTTGCTCCTGAGTCAAGAATCCATGCCTTTGTAGGATTAGTTGTAACTAAAGATAAATTTTTGAGTTAGCCACCGAGGTTGATCCGATGACCTGGTTTGAGGTAATTATCGAGTTTAGCCTCTGTAATTCCTGCATTATTTTTTGGAAATCTTGTGCCGAGGGTAGACCAGCTGAGGCTTGTTGAGTTATAGCTCCCCCTTGCTCAGTTACTGCTCCCCCTTGTGCTAGATGTGCCTTGGAAAACTGTTGAGGCTTCCCATGTAGTTTCCAACACTTTTCTTTTGTATGTCCCTGTTTCTTACAGTGAGTGCAGAACAGATTTTCTCGATTTGAAGTTTGGGTTTTCCAATTTGTCCCCTTGGATACATAGGCCGTTCCTTCTACTACTCCCTTAAGAGAGTTTAGGCGACTTTCTTCTTGCATTACTTTGGAGACCGCCCGATCAAAGGTCGGTTCTTCTTCCCTGTTGTATAATTGACTGCGTACCAATTCAAATTCTGGTCGCAGTCCTTGTAGGAATTGACACAACCGGTTAGTTGCTTCATAGGCCCGTGCTCTTGGATCAGTTGATGGGGGTCGACAGTGATCAAGATCGTTGAAGATGTCTCTTAGTTCATTTGAGTAGGTAAGAACATCTTTTTCTCCCTGTTGCAAAGAAAAAGATTTTATGTAAAGGTTTATGATCTTCATCCGATCTTCCCCCTTTGAATGATCTCGGCGAACGGCTTCCCATAGCTTTCTTGATGTGTCGTAGGTGATATATCTTGCGTTTTGCTCTGGAGCAAGAGAGTCCAAGAGCCAGGCGAAGACTAGCTCCTCTCCGATTACCCAGTGCATGAATCTTGGGCTTGATTCGGGAGGGCAGTTTTCTGTTAGGTGATGAATGAGCTTTCTAGGCTTCAGCGCGGCTTGGACAGTGCGCTCCCATAGATATAGGTTGTTTCCATTAAAAACATTGCACTTTGCAATGATTGGAAGATGAGTGTACCATTTTTCGGCAGGGATGATGGCTCCTCCCCCCGACAGTATTTCTTGATTTTTCTTGGGATGTCGCAGATCTTGTGCTCTCTTCTGCCATTCTTGCTTTTTCAGGTAGCGTCCTGGATGCGGAAGGCCTCCAAGAAGTTGTTTCTTGAGCAATGTAGGCGGTTTCTTTTCTCTCTCACTGCCAAGGCTCTGATACCATGACAAGAATCAAGACCGATAGGGAGAGAGAGAGAGAGAAAGGAGCACAGAGAGAAGAATTCTTTAGAACTCGGAAGCATACCTTTTCATTCACTTTTGGGTTGTATTTATACACCTCAGATGAGTCCTTACCGTTGGCCTTACAACGGCTATCTTATAACGGCTATATTATTAATTAGCCGTTAAGGTCCTAATTAATAATTATCCTATTACATTTTTCCTCACTACATAGTTTAACAATATTGATAGTTATGGAAATCGTAAATGCAACTATTTTGACAATAATTACTGTGACTAGCTATTTACAGAGGTACACTGTATATATCTCTCTTCAGGATTTTGCTTGATTTATGAATTATATGAAAAATCTGATTAATTTGATGATTATAAATTTTCGTGATTTGATAATAATTAGGATAGTTATCTATTGACATCGGCTACCTAACTTTCTCTCTTATCTGGATTTAGTGTTTTTTACGATTATATGAGAATCCAATTATTTTGATATATTTACAATAATGTTCAATTAATTGAGGTATTCTGACATTCACTCTTTGATGATTTTGGATAACTATTGTGATTATTTTGATATTACTGATAATAATTTTTCTATTGGCAGAGGTAACGCATTTCTCTATTCTGGATTTAGCTTTGATTTATGAACTATACTAATTATTTTGATAATAATTATTACAATTGTCTATTAATTGAGGTAACATAACATTATCTCTTTGCTGGCTTAATTTTTATGGATTTATGAATTACATGAAAACTTTGATGATTTTTGTATAATTATTGTAATTATTTTGATATTCCTAATAATAATTACGGAGATAATGCATCTTTTCTCTCTTCAGGATTTATCTTTGATTTATGAATTATATCTAATTATTTTCATAATAATTACGGTAACTACATGTTAACTGAGGTAACCTATCTTTTCTCTCTCTTAAAAATTTAGTTTTATTTACAAATGATATGAAAAATCGAACTATTTAGATAGTAATAAAAAATAATTATTGTCATTCTTTAAAAAGATTAGGATAATTATCTATTGATCTCAGTAACCTAGCTTTCTCGCTTTTTCTGGATTTAGCTTGATTTATGACTTACATGAAAAATCTAATTTCTTTGATAATAATTGAATAATTATTGCAATTATTTTTATTACGGTTACAATAACTATCTTTTAATGGAGCTGACTTATCTTTCCCTCTCTTCTGTATTTTGCTTCCAGGTCTATGAATTATATGAAATGCTAAATATTTTGATAATAATTACAATATTTATCTATTTGCGTCAGTAACGAATCTTGCTCTCTCTCCTGAATTCTGCTTCTGGATTAATGAATTGTATGACAGTCTGGGTTTATCTCTCTTGTAGACTCAGCTTCTTGATATATATATATATATATGTGTGTGTGTGTGTGTGTGTGTGTGCGTATTGCAAGACAATCAAATCATTTTGATAATAATTATGATAATTATCTATTAACATTGGTAACCTATCTTTCTCTCTCTCTCTCTTCTGAATTCTGCTTCTGGTTAAATGCCTTATATCCAGAATTCTGCTTCTGAATTCTGAATTCTGAATTCTGCTTCTGGAGCTAATTATTTTCAGTGATCAAGATAATTATCTATTAACTTCGATATTTATCCATAAAAATTGATATTTTCCCTTCTGGTTGATCTCAGGAGATTGTGAGTGGTGGAGGAAACACTGTTTGGGGAGATCCTTCCGATGTTGGGAATGCTGTTGGAGGAGCCACATTTGATGTCGTCGTAGACAACAATGGCAAAGATCTCGATGCTGTGAAGTAATAAATCACATAACTTCTGCTTCGCATTAAATTTCTTGTTAAATTCTTAAAACATACTAGAAGACATTAGTTAGATATGAAACAAAGGCTTAGCTACTTTATTTATCTTAGTTAATCTATCTGTTGAATTTCTTGATTCCTTTTATCGATTTTTGTATGATATTTTTGTAATCTCAATGCAGGCCTGTTGCAGACTGGGCAAAAAGTTCCGGTGCAGGGCAATTTCTGTTTGTTAGCAGTGCTGGGATTTATAAGACAAGTGATGAATTGCCGCATGTTGAAGGGGTACAAATACTACATATATACCTATGCATATGAATTATATAAGTGAATTAACAAGAAAGTATTAAAATGAAAAGCTTGCCTCTCTCTGTCTCTCTATCTTCTTAACTTAGTTTTTTGGATTTATGAATTATTTGAAAACCTACTTTTTAATAAATATTAAAATTATTTTTGTAATTATTTTGGTAGTTATAAAAAATAAAAATTTAACTATTTTTATTGTAATTAATATGATTAGAAATTAATCGTGGTACCCTATCTTTCTCTCTTTTCTGAATTTTCTTGATTTATGCATTAAATGCCCTTCGAAAAGTTTTTTTTTGTTTGCTTGTGGAATTCATTTGTTGGGATAATTTTCTATATCTGGATTAACCAATCAATATCTATAAAAATGTGTATTTTTTTATAATAGTTTCTCCTCTATTAATGAGATATAATTTTTGGTCATAACTCATAACAGGATCCAGTCAAAGCTGATGCTGGACATGTGGCAGTAGAAGAATACATTTCAGGACTTTCTTTTAACAGTTGGGGATCATTCCGACCACAGTACATGATCGGCTCTGGAAATAACAAAGACTGCGAGGAGTGGTTCTTTGACCGTATGCTGCTCTTTGACCTTCATATTTATCATATTTAATTTTACTTTTTAATTATTCTCGCTGATGTATTTATGATAGCCCATAGGGAACACTGATCCTGATCGAATTGATGATTCGATCTGGATCCACTCGACTCAAGCTTGAATGTGGGATTGACTAGACTCTTCTGGAATCATGCTTGATGATCGGATCAACAATCTGTCAATCCGATCAACAAAACATTCAATCTACAACCATACTTCAAGGGTTGTCTGCCATCAGATCACATCTAACACCCAAGAAATTTCTAGTTGATCCAGATCATCAGCTAGAACGACAAGGTATATGCTAAGATTAAGATCTCTGATCAGGTTGCTGGATAAATGATCCAGCTACCTGGTGATCCAAACTTCCCTTCTCTAAGAACCCAATTATCATCTTCTTCTCACTTATCCATTCTATTAGCCATCTAACCTGCTTCAAGGTAACTATATATTCACCATGATTTTTTTTATGGTATCCCATTTGATTCCATTAACTTATATATTGACATACTGTTGTTTAGTTACCTCTTAAATGATCCTATCTTTAAATAATATATTTCATTCATCATTTCTCGAACCTATTCATATGTATCAACAGATCGTTGCTGTGTATATTCATCACATTCCTATGTATGTCGTTTCTCATGGTAACCTATATCATCATCGCCATCTCACTGCACCCATCATCTTCTTATTAATTTGACCTGTCTCAAGATAACTGATGTAACACTTATCATCCACACCTTACTAACCCATCCCATACCCATGGTCTAACTGCCATCATCCAATTGCATAAATATTTCTAGATTGAAATTTTGATGAGAAATCTGATAATTAATTATAAATTTATTTATCAGGAATTGTCCGGGACAGACCAGTTCTTCTCCCTGGCTCTGGAGTCCAGCTCACCAACATTTCCCATGTCAGAGACTTATCCAGTATGCTAACCCTAGCAGTTCAAAACCCTAATGCTGCGAATGGAAACATCTTCAATTGCGTCAGTGACCGGGCCGTCACCTTTATTGGGCTGGCCAAACTGTGTGCCCAAGCTGCCGGACGTGAGCCCAATATCATTCTCTATGACCCAAAAGCCGTTGGTGTTGACGCAAAGAAAGCCTTCCCGTTCAGAACCATGGTAAATACTGATGAATCTATCCAAACTACAGTGAAATATTGTGTTAGATTGTGGCCCAATAGGGTCACCCATTAGGTCCTTAGTCCCACATGGGACAGATTTCTACGGTTCTCCTCTATATATAGAGGCATGCACTCTCATTTCAATTATCTATCTCTTAGGATTCACCCTTTCATGTACTTCCCTTGTGCAGCATTTTTATTCTGAACCGAGAGCTGCAAAGGAGAAATTGGGATGGGCAAGTACCACAAACCTTCCTGAGGATCTTAAGGAAAGGTTTAGTGATTACATTAGCATTGGTAGAGACAAGAAGGAGATCAAGTTTGATCTTGATGATAAGATTTTGGAGGCCCTCAAAGTTCCAGTTGCCGCCTAATCAAGGTATTCCCAGTAATTTGATGGATATATGTATGTATGCCCCTCTCTTCCAATTTTTTTTTCTTAATTTATGCATTAACACTCTTTATAAGACATCTTGACTGGAGCAATGGGCAGAAATTTGGCGTTATTTTTGGAATTGCATTTGAAATCTATGTAAATCAGAGATGGTTTTTGTACATGGCTACCAATTTTTAATATATATGTTTAAGAAAAGAGCATACTCTCTGTATCAAACACAGGCATTCTTTCTCACATTTTCTCTCTCTGGCATTCCTGTCTCTCTCTCTCTCTTCAATGGTCTCTCTCTATCTATCTTTTTCTGGGTCTCTTTCTGTCACATACGTTCTCTCTCTCCTGGGTCTCTTTCTCTCATCCTATGCCATCTCTCTCTCTCTCCTCTATCTCTCTCCCTGGGTCTCAGTTACATTCCCTCTCTCTCTCTCTCTTCCTGGGTCTCTCTTCTAATCTGTTTCAATAAACTATCAGAAAAATATCGATGGGTGTCGTAACTATTATGTGCCCTCTTCATCATAATTCATCTCAGATTACTACAGATGATAGACGACTGGCATGGTGATGGTTGACGCCCCAATAGGTTGATGATTAGGAGGGTACCCAGATCAGTAAAACGGTTATAATCCATTGAAAAGCGATGAAGATGCTCCCAATGAATTTCAAAAAAAATGTAGGAGTGGAGAGATAATAAAAGGGGAAAATAATGTGAGAAAAAAAAAAATTGGGTAGATTGTGAGTGGCGCTCCAGTGATGGAAAGACAGATTCAAGAATTTTTAGGTCTGATATGATGGGAGAACAACAGAAAATTAGCGCATAATTCCTTTTTAGGATAAAGGTAATAAATACAATATCATAAAAACAGACCTGAGGGTGGAGTATTTCCAATATGCAATATTCCTTAACACATTTGCAATTTTTGAATAGGAAACAAGATGGTTGGCTCTGAGCAGTCACCACTTTGACAGTTTGGAGTTTCCACAAGCGGATTAGACACAATCAAGAAGAGGAGGAACTGGCAACCATTCGAGTGCGCCATTTTACATGGAAGCCGAAGATCCCCCAAAAGGTGTGGATTTCCAGTGATTGTTGTTCAAGCGAAGGCTAGTGCCCCATGTTTTCCAGAAGAGAATGTTCTCGAAAGCTTTGGCAGAGTGTGCTGTGTGTACAAGGGAAAGGAAGATTGTTCTTACATGTTCTTAAAGTGCTCATTTGCAGATTTGCCCGGGCGATATAGGCCAGCCAAAAGACCTCACTGGTGGATGTCACATTAGCGGAGGTTTTTTGAGGATCTCTCATGGACCGGGACCAAAGCAGGGAAAGCTCTTTGAAGTGCTATAGTCACTATGGCTGTACCATTATGATGTTGTCTTTGAGGGAAGGACAGCTTTGGGGGATAGCATAGTCCATGATGTGGAGGGTTTTTGTATCACAATAGTTTATAAGGGAGTGAGTGGGGGAAGGGGAAACCAGTATGGTCACCTTCATCATAAAAGGATACATTTTGTAAATTTCAGAGGATCACCTGATGTCAGGTGATCTCTCTTTCATTTCACTTTTTTTAAAAAACTCATAAACAGGTTCAAAATAATGAGCACAATTAGGGTCGAGAGAGAATGTGAGAGAGATGGTTTATCCCATGTATCATTGACCTATGATGCTGCTAATTGAAGTGGAATCGGAAGGGCATTTAATCATTGGATTTTGATTGAGTTTGATCTTCAAATGTGTACCATTGGAATGTTTGATTTTATGCGTTATATTGGATTTCCATTGTGTGGGTGATTGTGACTCCAAATAAACTTCCATCAGCACCACCATCGCCATCATTGACATCATCATCATCATTGTTCCATCAACAGGAACTTGATGGGAGAGAGAATGTAGACAAGTATGAGCCTTCCTCCTCACGATTTTAAGAGTAATGGTAGACAGAATAATTCCATATATCTTCAATTTCCCTTCATCTAATCATCATACTGGATATATGTCCACAATCTGATACGAAATGCAATACCATATGAGTAAACTCATTAGCTGAATACTATGAATACATCCAGTTTACTAGGGGCTAAAAATAGAAAGAAAAAAAATCAATCAAGCCTAAAGATCAATCTAGAGAGAGAAATAGAATTTCTGCCTAAAAATAGATGCTCTACTTGCAAAGAAACTTATCTATACCACCATTGCATCATCCATATATATTTACTGACCATCTAAATTCAAATTACACCAGATGAATTCATCTCGCAGCCAAAATACACGATTGAAAGCTCCATTTCTTCATTTAAGACCAGAAATCCTATGAAATTGTGCAGATAGGCCATTCTTCTGTCCAGAACCTTTTTACAAAAACACCCGAAATTATTGTCGATTCATCTCAAACTTGCAACCCATCTGCTTCTTCAGACTTCACTCAGATTTCTGAAACCATCCGAGCTGCTCACAAATGGAAATGCACATTAAAAATAATCACAAAGAAAAACATAACGTTGTTGAATGCAGGAGATAAAGATCACAAACGAAAATACCTTCCAAGAATACATCAAGAAAAATGCGATTGTATCTGCTGACCAAACAACAGCAAAAGACTTCAAGAAAAATGGGATCGTGACATTTATCAGCGGGATTAGAAGGAAGAGGTAGTTGAGAGCTTCTTTCTCTTGCTTGGAGCAGTCACGAGCTCTAAGAGAGGGAACCGCTGCAAATATTTAAAAATTAAATCTTGCATGATTTAAGTAGTTAAGGAGCTCATTCAACAAGTTTTAATGAACAAGGAAATTGTGATATGACAAAAAAGCCCACCACCGATGAATCAAGTAGTTGGCTTCCTGGGGTCAACTTCAACTGCTCTATATGCTCGATAGAAATTAGCTTTCTGTCTCGTTCTCTGCCCTTTTGGACAACTCTACAGAAGGAGCTAGGGTTTTGAATAGGTTTCCGGGATCGGGCCAGATTGTCACAATTCGATAATATTCATGATCATGACGATCCATTGGCCCCTGTATCTTGCACGATTCCATTCTCAATCTGCCCTGCAGATCTATATGCGGACAGATCTGAGGGCCCAGACTAAATCTTAATGAATCTTATTTGATCTGCACGATCAGCCTCCTTATCTGGTCAGGGATCAACTCTGGAGACCTCAGGATTTTAACAGGCTGTTTGTTAAGATTGGATAAGATCAAAGCACTATCAATTGGAGCCGTCAGAACTGTCCTCACCTCAACTTTTAGAGAGAGAAATATTATGTTTCATAGAGTGAGGAGGGATAAAAGGTGGATGCTGGGTGCTGCCAAGTCAAGGGGGGCCAACAATTGTCGTGATTACAATCATCATTGGGTCATGGCAATCCAACCTTATCCTCGAATCCAAACACCGACAAAATACATATAGCTCAAGAAAATTACAAAATAACAAGCAAAACTTCCCAAATCTAACAGGACACCTAACTTTACTCGAACAATCAAAGTAAAAAAAATGAAATCCAATGAACAAAAAGAGAAAAAGCAGAAGACTGTACAAAATATTAAGATCTAACAAGATCAAGGGATTTTCAATTGGACCCATAAAACTGTCTTCACCTTGCCTTTAATATAGATGAACAAGAGAAGTTTTCTGGTTTTAAGACAGAGGAGAGATAGATGGTGCATTCCAAGTACCGGCGACCTGAGGAGTGGTATTGATCATCATGATTATGATCATGGCGATCCATTTGATTCCCAAATCCCAACATCAATGACATTCACAATTCTCAAGAAAACTCCAAAAGAACAAGTAAAATTTTCCAAATCAAACATGATTGTGCAGAGATATGTGGATGAGTCTATCTCTTATATTTGGTTAGTGGACGTTCTTCTGTTACTCCTCATTGGGCCTACTCTAGTGGGCTCACATATTCCTTTATATATAGGGCTCTTTCCCCCTCGATGAGTTAGACCCTCATTTTTTTCCATTTTCTCTTCTTATAATAACATTTTAATTTTACTTAAACGAGTAATGAAAAAAATTGAAAGTTGATGAATGTGGGGAGAGAAAGAGGAAGAACATACTGAACATCCAGATGGACCACATGCCAATCAATCGCCAGAGGTCCGGTTCATCAGAGGGGAAGAGGAGATTGAAGGAGAGGGCCCCACCAAAGAGCATGGAAAGGTAAGCCTGAACCTCAAACACAGTGTAAAGAGTCGTTCCTGGCACAGCGGGATTCTTTGACGCAGTTGAAGCCCGGGGAGCAAAGGTAGCTGCCGTCTTCTGCACCACCTGTCATGCGTCCGAGGCAAAAGTTCTTAAGAGGGAGAGAGAAGTAGAGAGAGGGGAAGAGAGAGAGAGAGCGAGGTGACAGGTGAAAGAGGACATGGGTTTCTCTCCTTAACCTGCTTGGTGGAGAGAGGAAGAATAGACAGAAGTGGGGTGGACAATTGAACCCGGGTCTCTCTCCCTCGCCTTCTCGGTCGAGAGAGAGAGGCAAATCCCTGGGTTTCTATTCTAGACATCCCAGCAAAACAGACAACCAGATAAATAAAGGCGGCGAATTTTTCTCTACCTTCTTGAGGTCCTTATCCGAAGGAAATCCGGCAGATGGAGAATCAATAGAAGAAGGAACACCACTTGCTCCACTCTCTTCACCTTCTTCAATGACAGTGGAAGAATCTCCATCCGCCCTTATCCGAAAGATGGGTCTTCTTCTCTCTCTAAAAAAGGCTTTTTCCGGAGAAGCGCAGGATAAGAAGAACTTCGAACTCGGAGAAGCGCATACCTGCAACATCTCCCCTCAGACCAAACAAATGATGAGGCCGAGAATCCAAGACGGGTTTATTCTACTTCAACTAGAAGTTAAAAAATTTGAGATTTTCCTTTTTTTCATGTTCCGGTCGTCCTCACTGATTAAATGATTGAAAAATGTTCGTTACCCTAGTCTGTGCCATAAAAATGACTAAATTACCTGTTATCCAATACAGTGTGGAAAATCAAGGACCGTTGGATATGATGATCCAACGGTAGAGAGACAGTGGGAGTGAAAAAGAGGAATCTGGGGTAAGGGAAGAGAGGAAATGGTTAGATAGGAGGAGAGAGAGATAGTGAAGGGGAATCAAGAACAGAGAACCATTGAGGTATAAGTTTATGAGAGGGAGAGATAAGAGCCTGGAAAGGGGGAGAGAGAGAGATAACCCAAAGGATCATTTTATAACTGACCAATTTGATGACTAATTCAAAAAATTTTATTTCAACTAGTCCAATTTGCTTTTCTATGGGATGTTCACTTTAGTATCATTGATGCTCTTAGATGTATATTGGTTTATGGTTAGGCCCCAAAACTTCCAATTTTGACGAAAACCCACTTTCCCGCCTGATATGCCAAGTTTCAATCCCCCAAGAGTAGATCATTTCGAGGTTCTCATTTAGGGCAATCCATATGTGTGTGAAGCTTGTACAGGGCTAGAGATCTCAAGTTATGTTTAATGTTAAGAAAATATATAGTATAAGATATAAGATGCGCGAGTTTACGAGCAGGTTACAAAAACTCTTCAAGATTCTGTCGTAGAAGTGAGAGAAATAAAATAAATAATCAATTTTGATAGGTTTGAGGTTCTGCAGGAAAGGGTCTCTTGGTTATTGGTCCCCATGGCAACCTGAATGGCTAAATTGTTATATCCAATTATAACTTGACGAGGGCTTGTTGGGTTATGATGTCAATAAGCCTTCTGAAATTTTGACCAAAACATCGAATGTAGTAGACAATACATTGAATTGGATATTCACAACATTGAGGCACCAAGAACCAATGATCTTATCATCTAGTATGTATGAGAAAACTACTTATAGGGTTTCCTTGAATGAGTTCTTGAAGCTATTCAAGTATCTAGCTTCTAGCGGTATTCATACTGTCTGTGAATGGTTAGATCTCTTCCTCAAAGTGATAGATATTATGTGGCCAATAAGCCGATCAAACTTCCATATATCTCGCTTATATTCATTGAAATGAAATTTATTCATTGTCATTCATGTGTGATACTTACAATGAAGTCCATGAGCATATACAATGACGAAGTAAATTATGATGAGATCATATTACATTGATCACTAGTCTTTAAACATATGTTCTAAACATTCTTGTTCGTTGGATATTCGAGAAGGACATTGAATTATGCAGAAAGAATAGTACTATCTAATCCAACTCATATGATGAGTATGATTGATCTTATAGCCATTAGTGTAGAGACACTAAGTATAGATAGTGGGTGCTCTTTGGAGAAAGAGTTCAATGAATTGATCAGTATTAATTTATGAATGATAATTATACCTAATTGTCAATCAAGTTGATTCATGTCACGATTGTGTATGTGGTCCTTTGACTCGAGACACCAAAGACATCTTTGTAGATGAATAATCGTGTTTTGATTATGACTTAAAAATCTCTAGCCACAAGATCTCTAAAATGTCATATATTGGATAAGACATGAAGTCCTCGAAGATGATTATATGGTCAAGATGAGATCATCCGCCCTCAATATTTGAGAAGATTAAGTTAAGGAATGGAATGTGATAACATGCTAAATAAACACTATAAAACATGATTATTAATGCATATTAAGGCATAAATGATTTCATTTCCATACATGTTATCATATTTATGTGTATTTTTCTATCATTCTATCAAAAAGTCATTATAATCTCAAAATACCTTAAATTAGGGTTAAATCTGATGATTTAAAAGCTAAATAATTTAATAACCTATCTTTACTTGAGATTATAGATGTTTTTAGAGTTAAAATAATGAGAGAAATCGTATTATAAACATTTATTTATATTTTCCTAAAAGAAAGCACTTAAAGAATAATCACATTTATGAAATAAAAATTAAAACTCTCATTATTTATCAATTTTTTCCTTTTAGAATGATAGATAATTAAATTTCGGATCAAATGAAAGAAATTTGGATTAATTTGGAGTTATATTTTAAAATTTATGAATTTTCTAATTTTTAGGGATTTTTCCGGATTTTTTTTAATTAATTTTACGGTTTTAATGTTAAAAATGATTTAAAAAATGACAAAAAAGGGGGTTAATATTCGCGCGGGCCACGTGGATGCGACGTGGCACTCAGGGCCACGTGGCAACGCCACGCGGGTCCACGTGAGCGCCTACGTGGCGCATAGGTGACACATGTGTATTATTCATATTTATCGAAAATATAGGGTTTATCGTACATATAAGCCTTCCGATTATCGGAAATATGCTAACCCCTCTATTTTGCACTCTTTATAAACCCGATGGAATTCTTTTATTTTACCCGTGTTTTACTGTGCAGGTGACGTCCACGGAGTTTTAATGTCCACGGAGTTTTTACTGTGCAGGTGACGTGGCTGAATGAGGATAGTCGGATCAAACGATGGACCAAGCGATAGGCGTGGATCGCGTGGACGCGCGAACCACCGGATCACATCAGCGCACGTGGCTATTTAAAAGCGTTATAACGGCCACGATTTAATCTCAAGGGGAGCATCCAGATCGTTCGATCGTGATCCAACGACGCCATCGCAAGGCGTTTTATAACGCATCGCATCTGAGCGCTTCATCGCATATCCGACGGCTGCGATATGTTCTAAACGGTCCACGATGGACCGTTCCATCGTAACCGTCGATCGTTTCGATCGGACGGTTACGCCCAAATACCCTATAAAACAAGGTGTTCTTCCGATTTGTAAGCATTCGAGTTAGAAATCAATCCAATCGATTTGTTTAGACACCTCCCTTCTCGAATCTCTCAATTCTAGCTTCTTCTACACCCATTTTTGCATCCACGAAGGGCAAGAACTCAAGATTTGGTTGAGTAGAGAAGGAGAAATTGACGCTTGAATCTCCACATTGAGTTCTTCACGTTCTCGACGATTAAGAAGTTTAATCGTGTTAATTTGATCGCTATTTGGGATTAGTGGAAGCAGTTTTTCATAATCTATCATCCAATCATGTTTAATTTCAATTTAGATTAAGATTTCAAGTTTAATTTGGTTTAATTTTAGTCAATTTCGAGATTTTCAAGTTCGGAAATATCTCTCTATTTCAAACTTCAATTTCTCAGCAAAATCAAGATCAATTTCGATGATTCTTGATTCTGTGGAAGCGATTTGAAGTTATCTTTCATAATATACCATTTTCCCCAATTTCTACCATTGATTTATCATCCGATTTGATCAATTTCGAAGAAAACATCAGAAATTTTCTTATTTCCCTGTGGATTTAACCCTTATTTACCATTATACCCCTCAATTCGAATCATTTTCATCAAATTGGTAAGTTTAGAATTATTTTTGACACGAGACCGTGTGAAATCGACGACCTCGTGGTTTCATCTCGTCAGGATGCGATAAAATCTTTGGCCAAGGTAATAGAAATATCATAGGAGTTCCCGATGATTTCTTATATGCATCAGTACTAACTTGAGTAACCAATTAGGGTTTGATTTTTGATCATACCCTAAGTCATTCACGAGTCTCGTGAAAATGAAAGATTATATATACATGGTAATCGTTGACGGAAAGGTTCCATAAATGAGTTCTTATATACTGTATATCTCCAATTATACGTGATGTAGCTTGGGCTGACAACTCAACCTATAGATTGGGTTAAATCGATCCTTGATTAATTAAACTATATGTTGATATGGATAATTAATTAAGGTTGACCAATAAAGTGTTATTTCTTCTATAGAGTTATAAACTAGTGAGATATATGAACTTAGAGGGTCACACACATAAGGTCTATAAATGTTAGTGGATAAAGATATAATTAGGAGGATTTTTCTAAAAAATTCACATACCAAATGTCTATAAATAGCGGGAGAACAACTACAACTCAAGGTGCCTATATAAGCCTTGTGAGAATTCTCTCCTTACTTCTCTTTCTCTTTTGGTGAAAAGCTTTGAAAAGGAGAACTAACCATCCGAAGATTATGTGGATACCGCTAGAGGATAAACACTTGAATAGTTTTAAGAACTTCTTCAAGTGTACCTTGTAAGTATGTTTTCTCATATAGTAGATGATGGGATCATTAATTCTTAGTGCCTCAATATTTTGAACATCTGATTCAATATATTCCGTTACATTTGATGTTTTGATTAAAATTTTGGAAAGTCTATCGACCTTAAAACCCAATAGAGGGTTACCAGAAGACAAGGAATGCCAAAAAAGTGATAGAGAATAAAAAATAGCAGTCCCAAATCACAAGGATTACCCACGACCTATTCCATTTCATTATGGCTTTAAGTCAGCCAAAGAAAAACGAAAGGATTTCTATATTTTAGATATCTTTAAAGAAGACAAAGTACTATTTTTTTTGTTTATGACATACAAAACATTCATTCTTATTCAAAATTTTTTAAAGAGCTTTATACACCATGCAGGAAACCAAAAACGATTTCACCTTTTCAAAAGTGTTGCTTCAACCTTGTTGAATGAGATGCCGAGGAAAAAGAGAAACCCTAGAGATCAATAAATGGGAGGAATAATATTTAGTAGATTCATTTTTTAGATTTTGGATCTAGTATAAATGTTATGCCTAGAGCCATTTATGATAATTTTAAATTTGGAGATTTAGAACCCCTTATGTTAGATTTACAAACAGCCATTGAGTCTATTAGAGAAACTTAGGGGATGATAGAGGATGTGATAGTTAATGTTGAGAATTACCATTTTCTTGTAGATTTTTGTAGTGGTTGATATGAAAATTTCATGAACCTTAAGTCTTGTATCCCATTATTTCAAGTAGATCATCCTTAGCTACCACAAAAGCTATTAAAGATCAAGACAAGGAACTAAGACTTTTTAATTGGTACAAAAAAAGATTGAATTATGTATATCTAATTTAATGAAGTTCCCTTGAGATTCTACTAGGGATGTTTGTTTTTTGAATTAAGAAAAAGAGGATGACTTTGGTTTTGATTTATGTAGTTGTGAATTATTTACTCCTGATTTTGATGAAATTGGGAAAAAAATTTCTCTTCTCATATTGAATTTAAACCCTTCCGTCTAATATCAAATCACCAAACCCTTTCCACTTCAATTATGCATTTGAAGGACTATCAAAGTCATTTCATCTTATTCAATCATCTCTTTTTTCGTTAGAACAATAGCGTGCATTACTTATCATCTCATTGATCGGCAATAGCACGGAACATTGCCGATATTAAAGGGATTAGCCCAAAAAAGTGCGAGTATTAAATTTCTATTGAAGGCGATTCCAAGCCCTCTAGATGACCTCAACAATGACCTACTCCCCTTTTTCTTGATATTATCAGAAAAGAAATTTTGATGCAGCAAAAGGCATAATTTTTTTATATGCTATTTAAAAATCCTCCTTCGTGTAGTGCTGAAAATAAGGAACTTACAGTCTAGAAAAATGAAAATGACGAAAGTGAAAACCTTAGCTGAAGAGTATGCATTGATTATAAGAATCTTTTATTCAGTAACTGAAACGGATCATTATCCTTTTAACATTTATTGATCAGCATGAATGAAATGGAGAGAGAGAGATGGAGTGGGGAAGATGGGTTCATGTCATCATGTGTGAAATGGAGAGAGATTTAAAGAGAGATGAAAATGGGGAATGTGGACTTCCCTCTGTAACATGCATGTCATCATGTGTGAAGTGGGGAGAGAGATAAAGACATGGTGGAGAAGATGGGTTTCTCTGTGTAACACTCATACCATCATCTGTGAAGTGGAGAGAGACAGGGAGAGGGGGAGCGAGAGAGATGAGACCAATCCAACAACCAATCTACTCATCCCTGAACCTTACAACGACCCTCTCCACCACTTCCTCACCACACCAAGAACACTTCCCCTTTCCCTCCTCTCTATCGCACCCTGCACACAACTCCTCGTGCCCGCATGGCACCAGCACCACACCAACCTCCTCTCTCCTACACTTTGCACACTCCCATTTTGTCCTCCTCTTTCCTCCTCCCTCTCTCTCTCTTTCCCTAACTTCTGTTGAATCCGAAGAAGAAGATGGTGAAGCCCAATTGGCCTGAGAAGCCCACCTCTTCATCTTCTTCACCTCCTCGTTTAATTTCCTTATGCTGCGTTCATGCCTTTTCTCCACTCTCTTCAAATACTCGACCAACTCTTTTTCCTTCCGTTTCCAGTCTTTTTCTATCTTTTCTCTATCATCCTCCTTGTCTTTTTCACTCTCGGATATTGCTTCTTTCTTCTTCCTTTGTTCTTCCTCGAAGCTCTCCTGCACAAACTCGAGATTCAGAAAATCCTAAACAACAAATTTAGCCAGAAAATTTTGAGAATATTGGATTCTTTACTGGTACCCGCCTCGTTTAAAAAATCTCAAATCAAAGTAGAGGATACATAGATGACAGATAGCAACAGATTTTCACCGAAACCCACCTTGAGTTTAAAATATCAATAGAATATTTAAAATTTTTACCAGAAATCAAAAGAATATCAGATTTCGACCGAATTAAAAAATCTAAGATTAAACCATAAATCGAGAGAATATGAAATTTTTACCAAATTTTAAAAAATCAAATTTAACAAGAAATCAAGAGAATATGAGATTTTTTCTGAATTTAAAAATAACAAATAAAACCAAAAATGATGAAAATGATGCAAATATCGAAATGCAACGCGGTTTATAAATTTCGATAAGAACCAGGAATCAAGAAAATATCAGATTTTTATGAAAATCCTCGTCGATTTAAAAGTATCAAATTTAATCATAAATGGAGGGAATTTCAGATTTTTCTCATTACCCACCTCTAGGGAACGACAATCCAGTCTGATCATCAATAAAAATTCATTGAAATAATAAACCAGAAATATCAAATTAAACCAGAAATGACAAAAATGAAGCAAATATTGAAATGCAACATGGTTTATAAATTTCAATAAGAACCAGGAATCAAGAAAATATAAAATTTTTACACAAATCCTCATTGATTTAAAAATATCAAATTTAATGAGAAATGGAGGGAAGATCAGATTTTTCTCACTTCCCACCTCTAGGGAACGACAATCAATTCTCATCATCAATAAAAAGTGAATATTGATTTTAACCAGAAAATATAGTAAAGACCAGATTTGTTCCCAAAACCCTCCTCAATTCAAAAACATTAATTTTAACTTGATATTGAGAGATGATCAGATTTTACCCTTAAAACTCAACTCAATTTAAAAACATCGAATGTAATTAAAATCTTCGCTTGATTTATAAAATTCCAACCAGAAAATCAGAAATCCAGAAATGATCAGATTTAGCCCAAACTCACCTCAATTTAAAAACATCAAATGTAATTAAAATCAAGAAAAGATCAGATTTTACTCCTAAAAAATCCAGCTCAATTTAAAAACCTTCGTTCAAAAACAACAATTTTAACTTGAAATCAAGGAAAGATCAGAGTTTACCCCAAAACCCACCTTCAACTAAAAGCATCAATTCTAACCAGAGATCAAGAAAATACTCAGAATTTCCACCAAACCCACCTCGATTCTTAGGCAATGATCCTCCATCTTTGAGATCTCTTGTTCGATCTGCCAATGTTTTTCAGTAACCTTCCTGAGCTCTATCTGAAGCTCCATCTCTTCCTTCTCTACCTTTTCTGCCTCCTCCAATGTCATCTTGTTTTCTTTCGCCTTTACTGCAGACTCAATTTTTTCCCTCAACTCAAAATTCTTAGTTCTAAGCCGTGGAATCAGATCCATCCACCTTTCTCTCAGCTCGTTGATCTTAAAAATCTCACTTCTTGTCATATCCATTCTACTTTTCAGAGGTTCTTCTACTTCTTTTCCTCCTGTCATCATATTTTTTCTCAAGCTAGCGAGCTCTTCTTGGTCAACTTCCAGCCTCGAAATTTTCTGATTGGCTCGTTCTTCCCCCCATTTCCCCCATTCCTCAATCATCCTATCCAATTCATCATATCTTTGCTGCAGCTTCAAGATTTCTCTGTCATCACTCTTTGGAAGATCTAACTTGCCCAATTTACTAAAATCAAATGTGCGGACACAAACTCTATAGTCCATTTGTTTCTCAACCACATTTTTCTGAATATTTTTCTTACTGTTCTTGACACTAGAGTTCCCTTTTTGCTTCTTTCCTTTTAAACGACCAAATCTTGAAGTCCTAGGAGATCCTGACGAGAGAGAATATGAAGTGGAAGGCATTTCTTGTTCTCTCAGTTCCTTTTCATCAGGAACATATCTCTGCTGATCTGGTTCTTGAATCTCTTCTTCTTCATTTTTCCTTGCCACAGTTGTGATGAGAGAAGATATAGGCGAACTCTGATTTTCAACAGACTTCTGATATTGACGCAGAGATTCGGATGAAAAATCTAAGGTAGATTCGTACATATTCAAATCATTGAGAAGTAAATCCCACATTGCATCTGCCGTACTGATTTGAGGGCGAACTACCTTAACGACGGAAACCATCTCGGCCAAGATATAATTCTGCAACTGTTCCAGATCATCAAAAGTAGTAAAACCAGATGAAGAAGAGGAAGAAGAATTTCCCCGAAGATTTACAAGACCGTAGTCCACGACGCTTGAAATAGTGTCTTGTTTGCTGTACGAGAGAGAAAATCTCAGGAGTGATGAAATCGCTGATTCTTTGGAATGTCCCACCATCATAATCTTTCGGATGGCCGTTATGAGGAGAGATTTCATGTGGGTTTGGAGGATCTCCTTGAGAGTTTCTTCTGCCTCGGAAAGCCAGCAACCCGCATCAATTCTTCTTTTGATTCTTATCAGATTGGAGTAAACAGGCCAGAGTCTGGGAGAAGAGGAAGATCGAGGGCGGATTTCGTCTTGATGGCTGTCTCCGATGTCCATTTTGGAAGGTTGATCAAATTGCAAAGAAACTTATATAAAAAAGATTTCAAGTTCTTCAACCGTCGATATGTCCGAGTGGTTAAGGAGACAGACTTGAAATCTGTTGGGCTACGCCCGCGCAGGTTCGAACCCTGCTGTCGACGTCACCTTTTTTAGAATTTTCATAACTAAATTTTTTTGTCTATGTGTGTGTGTTTTTCTTCATTTTCGTCTTCTATATTCTTTCAAAATCAATAACTAAAGTTTCCTCTTATGTTCATCCTTCTAAGATCATCATCATCATGGTCATTTACATAATCATAAGTACAAACATCAAGAAGTTTTTACAAGAAATTTAGAATATCATAAACATATTCCATGTCCTCATCATCTTCTTTGAGTGGCCAAATCAAGAAAGTTTTCACACATCATATGGATCATATAGATCATGTAAATGCATCAATCTTAACAAAAACTCGAATATCCTTGGGCTTTAACTATATTGCTCGAAATAAATTATTCCATTCTTATGACATTGTTCATTCGCACTTGAGGAAGAATCACCAGACACCAATGATTCCTAGTAAGGAGTCATCGACATGTCGGGCCGTCGGGTCTTTTTGGGGTAGGTCGACAAAAAATTGGTTTTGGGAGTGCTTTTTGCTAGTACACGCGCGTAATCAAATTGGGGATTTGTCCATGCCAATATTAAATACATGCCTGATATTGATTGGAGATATTCAATGATTTAGTTTATTAGTTAGGTTCAAAAAAATACTTGATATTTCATTAAACATATTCAACCCCGCATATTTGGTAGAAAGTTAGCCTTGAGGGAAATTTGGGATAAGTTCAAAGGGATGGTATATCCCTTGGGACTAAATAAATGGTTATTGTGATGATTCTTTGTATTTCTTGCTAAAAACATAAAAACTTTCTTTTAATGTGCAAGGAAACATGTTATCCTTCTTCGTTATAAAATCAACACATATTTACATGAAATTTTTGTTAGAATCTAGATCATTCATATCCTAATTACATCCAACATATGATTTGGAGAGGATGATATCTGACCCTCAAGCCCATTGTCTCAAAGATGCTATTTGAAGTTCCTCACATACCACTCTCCGAGATGGATGAGAATTTTATGAAATGGAGAGTACATGAATCTATGTGTCGAGGAGAAGATGATACAAAAATATATTTGCCACATGTGGGACTAATAGAAAGATGGAAAATGGCAGCCTAGCCAGCAGGACTATAAAACAAGGCCACTAAACAGCGAAAAATGGGGAAATCTAGAGTTTAGCCCCATATCCAATTTCCCTCAATTTGGAAAACTAGGGTCACCAAAAACTTCATTGATTGAGTGACTGTCGTATAATTCCATGTATAGGAATTAATACAAATTGAAGAGGCTTTGCTATGGAAACTACATGGAAAATCTTGAATCACAACAATTGATTCTTGAATCACAACAAGTGATTCTTGAATCACTAGAATGATAGAAGTGCAGCTATGCCTTTTCTTCAACTTTGGAATCTTGGAATGCTAGGATGAGAATTTTTTATATCATCTATGCAATAATAAAATGTCAAAAGAGAAAAACAATTCAACTAAAGGTGCCACTCAGTAGGGAGGAAGATGGCCCCGAAGGATGCAATGAGGGGAATCGGTGAGTGAAATTTTCTATTTTCCAAATATTTTTGAAAATGGGAGATCATTCTAGCTGGAAGGAATTTGTTGTTGCTGACTTGCTCTATTGTATTAAGCGCTTAAGAATCTTGAATGCTAGAAGGAGAGAGAGAGAGGAAAGATGTGACTTCTTGATTTATTAGGAGAGAGGAATATATCATCAATTCACCGATATTCTTGAGTCACACACTTATGAGAGAAAGCCATCAATTTTTTCATTATATGTATAATCTATAGGATAAAAATTATTCATCGTATACAAATCATGAAGGGTAACAAAAAATTAGTTATATTTCTTGCTAGGTATATATAATGATCAATATCTACTTATGTATAAATAGATATACATCTATATATCTATATTCATATGTAAAGTGATCTCTCTATGTATGTCTATCAAATCATGTAATGATATATAGTCTTTTTTTTCTTCACATGTATAGTCAACATACATGGAAGTATATTCCTAGTATATATCACGCACAGATATCTAGAATAATCAATATTTCTATCAAGGTATGTAAATGATCCATGACTATTAATGTATTGATCAATCTATACATATATCCATGAATATGAATAATCTAAAAACATATTTATTTATGTATATAAGGTATTCTTAATGATCGATACGTATACATTCATCTATTACCGTGTTTGTGAATGATCTATATATCTACATTAATCTATTATAAATAAAGATATATATATATATGTCCCATCTATACATTCATGTATATATGCATATACATGATTAATATATATAGCTGTTAAATTTTCTTTTCATATGTATATTATTGGTAGACACAAAAATACATCCCTAAGATATATAACACATCGATATCCTAAATTAGTTATATATTTCTATGCGAGTATACACATACAAATAAACTATATATATTCATGTATGTATGAATTATCCGATCATTTGTAAACTAAATGCATCATCTATCTAATAAATATATACATATATATAGATAGATAGATAGTAATGTGTCATGACATGAATGAGATATGATATTAGTTCATGCCTTTGCAGATGTATGAAGGATTGAAATATATATTTAGTCATTTATATATGTAAATCTATTTGTAAATCATCATGGTTAAGTCGCGATTGTCGGATCTTTGTTAGAGCACCAAAATCGTGCCACGTGATTTGAAGAGAGGGCATGGCAAAATCTCGTCCGCTCGATCTGGAATTGACTCTTCAAATCTCAAATGGCTCTTCAAATCATGGCCATCATAACTCCTTAGATGAACGGCCAGGATTAGTCTGTTTAATAAAACAAATCGTTCTTCACTCATATGTTTCCATGTAGCCCCTTCACTTAAGCGAAAGTGAAGGGTTGAGATTAAATATCTTTTATTCACATCGATCAGATGCTCATGAGCATGCCATATCACTTGCGATATGACATAAAGAAATATAGTCTCACATTTCAAATAAATATAAGTGCAAACATAAAGGTTAGCTTATGTCCTTAAAGGGCGCTTAACCACAAATGATGTGATAATCATGCGCCACACGTGCACCGCGTGGCAACACATAAGCACGCATGTCACGCCATCAATTTTTCTCATAACATGCAATTTATATTGATAATAACATGACTATTAATGCAAATTAAGGCATAAAATATTCCATTCGTATGCATTTTATCATATCAGAGAAATTCCATTCTTATCGGAGAAATTCCATTCTTATCAGAGAAATTCTAAAAAAATAACAAAAAGTTAGAAAATTCATAACTTTCAAAATATAACTCCTTAATCCAATTTTATTTTTTGATCAGAAATTAAATAATCTATCATTCTAAGAAGTCAAATTTAATAAATAACAATAGAATACAATTTTATCTACAAAATAATCTGTCATTCTTTGGAAAATAACTGAGTGTATATAAAAATAATTTATCTTCTTATTTGTAATTAAAACTTAATTATAATATTAAATAAAGATGAGAATAATCTACTCTAAAATATATTATTTAATTATGCATGATTATCCCTAAAATAATACATTTTGAGATTATAACTTTAAATTGTATAGAATGATAGATATGCACTCAATGAATGGAATATTTTATGCCTTAATTTGAATTAATAGTCATGTTATTATCAATATAAATTGCATGTTATTAGTGGGCATCGAGGGGATTTGTTGTCCAAACAAGTAGGTTAGCCTTCCCCTTTACGAGGAGACCAAGGCAGATAGAAGACAAACTAGAGAAAACTAGAGGTAGGGCCGCTTACTGGCAACATAATCCCTCAATGGCACCAAAACAACTTGATGGTAAATGAATTGCTAAGTTGTGTCAATACTGCTCGACAATGATGAGACTGCTCTACGACAACAAGACAAAGCCAATCGATGGTGGCAAGGGTACTTAACAACTCTAGCAGGGCTACATGGATGCACTAGGAGGGGTCATGGAAGTAGCCATGGCATAAAAGACTACCATATGGTAGGAGGAGAGCTGCTCGATGGAATTAGGGGCAAAAGAAGCATCGCCCAATGACAACATTTGCATCAAGAGGCCACCAAAAATGACAAGGGCATCAATAGAGGTACACTTGCTGGCTAGGACAAGATAAGGGTATTTGATAGCATGCAACATACTTAAAAATGTGCCGAATTTCTTGAATTATATCATTTCAATGCACGTTATCATCATACCTATCTCTTTTATGCATATCATGTCATTTTCACTTTTCTTATTTTGTAAGTTTTAAAGATAAAGTTTAGATTATGTCTATTTAACGTTATAAAAGGGTCAAACACCTTGCATTTAATTATTTTCTTGAGTTTAAATGATTGCAAGACCTAGTTGAATGTAAAGAATCAAAGAAGACATGAAAAAGAAGAATTGATGATTTGCATGTTCACTTTGATTAAGTTTCATTTGTAAATCAAACTAAAAATTAATTTTATTATTATTTATATTCTTATATTCTATCTTTGGGAGTGAAAGAATCAAACTTTGGGAGTTTGGATACCCTATATTGTATACAAGATTTTGGTATAAGAGAAACACAAGGAAATCGAGGAATGAGCAAGGAATTGTATAAGAAGATTTATAAAACTAATTAGCCACCCTAGTTATTTCACCACCGTAGTAGAGAATTTCAAGCCTTTTCCTCTTTCTGGACACTTACTCATTCCATTGCATCAAAGTTTATATCATATTTTGAAGTTAGGAAAGATGCTTAATAAAGTTTTTTAGAGTAAAAATTACCTTTACTAAGTAAATTGTCAGAGATATTTGTTAGAGTTAGAGTTCTAAGTTACTTTTAATCTAGAGGAGTTGAATCCCCAACGGATAACTACTCTCCAATTGCTAAGTGGAGATGAATGGATGTTACTGGAACTTCAAAGTTAGACATAAATCATTAAATGCCTCACTTTTTTTCTTCTTTCAAGCCTGTCACCTTATCCTTGGTCATATAGTTTTTTTTTCAATTTAGATTCCTCGTCAAATGAGAACTTATCATATTATTATTTACTTTTATCAAATAAGCTTTTTGCAATAGAAAGATCTGAAACAATTTTTAATGGGCTCTCACTCTAGTACCATGCTGTGAAAAGAAAACTTACATATCACTTGAAGATAAAGTGACTTTGAGTTTACTTCCTTAATTCTCCTTTTTTTTTCAAATAATGTCAAACCCTTGAGAACATGCCAATTGTATGAGGATAACACTAACATGAGATGAATAAATTTCTTAAAGATCTTTTAATATCACAATCAACCTTACCTTGAATGCCTAACAAAGTAAGAGTACAAGAAACATTAGTGAAAAGGGTAAAAGAATGTAGGAGTTCATAAGTCATTCAAGACATGCCCATAAAATATATTTACAAATGCATTGATGGAGCGATTGTGTGTTCATTGAATACACCCAAATTCGTGTCAACAATTAATCCAAACTCACCAATTTTATGAAAATAACACGAATTAAAAAGTATAGTCGTGAATAAGGGCCAAATCCATGGAGAAATAAAAGGAATTTTAAGATATATTTTAAAATTAGATCAAATCGGATGATAAAATGTGGCGAGAAATTAGAGAAATTGATATTTTTAGAAAGAAGACTTGAAGACAAATCCACAGAATCAAAAATCATGAAATTTGGATCAAGATTCGCGGAGAATCTTGATCTTATACAAATATTGATATAATAAAATAAATATAACAATTAATTTAAAGTTTAAAAAAGTTGAAAAAAGGCCCCTTGCTCTAATCGACGATCAAATATAAATCAGATAGAGAATTAAAATGAGCGATCGTTGATTGATATCCGGCCTCGATAGATTATGATCAATGAGCGGACCAACTTGGGCAGATCGACAATTGGATAGGGGGATTTGATCATGCAGACTTGATCAAATCCCCTCAATCCAATCATTGATTGCTGTTCCCAAAAATGGTGGCGTTGACTTCTTCTTTTACCTTTTTCTAGAGGGCCATATACTCTCTTTCTTCCCCCACTGCAAGAAAAGCTTAGTCAACCCGTTATCGCTGACAGAGAATCAATCTTCGTCCGTTATGGGTCAACGAGCTCAGTCACCGTTCCTTGATCGGGGCTTTCCCTGTTTTCTTTCTTGCTCCGCACTGCAAGAAAGACTCAGTCAACGCTTTGTCTGTTTGACGTGACTGAAAAGTCAACGCAGACGGTAGGGTCCGTCGAGGGTTCGGACCGGTCGGAAAACCTCTTTCTACATAATTTATGTCTCTCTCCTCTATCCTCCGATCTCTCTCTCCTCTTTCTCCATCTTTCCTCTCTCTCTCTCTCTCTCTATCCATTTCCCTCTCACGGCCAGAGCTCGTTGCGTGGAAAAGATTTCTTACGAGTAATAATGCTGTAATATTTTTATTTTTTAAAACTTTTTTATTTTTTAACCCGGACCACTCCGGACTCGATAGCAGTCCGACGAACTGTCCGGCCGACGGACGAGTCCGGCGTCCGGTGCCTAATCCCAGCCGTCCGTTTCCGCTTAATGAGTTAGATCACCGTTCCCTGGTTAGGGTTTCTGTTTTCCGCGTACTTTTTCCTCAACCCTCGATGACAGTCTAAAACCCTAATCCTGCTTCCACCGTCCCATCTCGTGATTTCTTCCTCTTTCCATCCCAATCTCCTGATTCAGCTTGGTAGCTCTACTTTCTCCCGTCGATTTGATCTATTTGATTTGAAGATACTGGGATGGAGGAGGAAAATTTGGAGGTAGCAGATAAGGTAGCGGAGCTCACTGTCGATTCTTCGACTGTCAGCAAGAGGTAAATCTCTCAGTTTTGCTCCTCTTGAGTATAGTCCGTTATGCTTTTCTTTGTTTTAATTCATTTGAAATTTTGTTCTGATTTTCTCTTTCTTTTTAATTTTTCTGGACAGTGCTCTGAAGAAAGAGGCTAGGAAGAAGAAACTCGAGGAAGAGAGGTTACGAAAGGAGGAAGAGAAGAAGAAGAAGGTCAATGTTTTCATCAATTTCGTTATTGGACTTTAAATTAGATTCCATTATTTGGCCAAGAGCAAACCTTCACCAGAATTTTTTTCTCCAGACGGCGGCGAAGCCGAAAGAGCAAACGCAGAAATCCTCAGCGGGAGATGACGAGGATCTCGATCCGACGGCAAGTTAATTTCAGCTTCTCTTCATGTATTTTTCTCCGGATTTAATAATATCTTTACTTCGCTTCTCCAGCAATTCTTTGAAAACAGAATCAAAACACTTGCGTCTCTAAAAGCCGGTGGCGTGAATCCTTACCCGCACAAATTTGATGTCAAGATATCGATTTCTGAATACATTGAACAATATCAGAACCTTTCTGATGGTGAACATCTGACAGATCTCGAAGTCAAGCTCGCTGGTTTGTACTGGTTCATCCATTCAACTGTTCATTTACTTGTTGATCTTTATGTATTGACGAAGAATAATGCATTTTCAGGGAGGATAATGAACAAGAGATCGTCATCCTTGAAGCTATTCTTCTATGATCTGTACGGTGGTGGAGTTAAAGTGCAGGTCATGGCGGATGCAAGGTTCTATCAATTTCTTCAATACGATTTTCTGGTATTTGATAATAAGTTTAGATACCAGTCTAAATGATTTATCCTGGGATGTTGATTACCTCTACTTAGAACGATTTACAAGCTGATTTCTGTTTAGCTTTAACATCGCAGTCCATAGAATTAGAGCACTAATTCAACTTAGTTTTTTAATGTCTTGCAATTGATGATGATAGTGCCTCTTTAGTGTTCACTATTTTGATAATATAGGAGACTGCCTCTAATATTTGGGATCCTTCTTGCGAAATGGTCATTACCCCTACAGGTCTCGTAAATATTTGTCATCATTATTGGTAGGCTCTGGGATCAGCTCGGATCTTCACTATCTAGAGATAGGAAGAATGGTTTTGTGTGTTCATGGGCGAACAAAAATGGACAAGGAATTTTAATGCGAACAAATCCTAAATTAGAAATTACATGATATTCTGGGATTCTCTTCCTTACGGATTGGGAAAATAATTTGCTTGTTCGTGTGTTTGCAACAAACACAAACAGGAAAATCCAACATGAAGACAGATGCAAACCATTTTTCCATACCATTCGTTTGTTGACATGCATGTATGGGTTCGTGAGTGTAAACATGTTTGCATAACCTAATAACTATGCGAGGATGATCGTGATGACAATTAAGTTCTTAAAAAAATGATGACAATCAAGGTGATTGGCAAATTGCTTGTCACAGGCATTAAAAGACCCAGGAAAACTAGCAAGCCAATGGCAGATACAAAATGAAATCTCTCTCTCTCTCTCTCTCTCTCTCTGTAGCCCCCTTTTTCTATACTCTCTAACATGTGGAGGTTCGTTTTCTATCTTGGCTGCCAGATCTGCCTGTTTGATCACATCTAGTTGTCGTCAACCTGTTTTAAGTCCCTTGGGGTTAATCAACTTATCAACCAAGAAAGCAATTTTGCTAAATTATTCAATCTTGATCACCTGATCAAAGAAGGCCACATAGTAGATTGCGGCTTGCCCTTGTAGCTGAAATACACCTCTGTAATGAAAGCCTATAACCCAATTGACTGAGGGATGATATGTCCTATTGTGTTTACTTGTTTTTTTATCTTATTTGAAAGGATTGTATTTCCCATGACTATCTTGATGCACTGAATTTTGTTATATTTTATTTCTGTTTCAGAGACTCAGATCTCGATGAAGCTGAATTCTCTAGACACCACTCTGGTGTAAAGCGTGGTGATATCGTTGGCATCTGTGGATATCCAGGTTTGTTATGTGGCTCTGTGATGCTTTTGGGAACTGAACTTCATTAATTGAAGGAATACTCCCTTCTCCTGTTCGCATATGATGATTCTGGAATAAATGAAATATAACATGAATCTGTTTTTTTTTTGTTGGAAAGTAATATAACACAAATCTTGTCTATCAGTTATCTTTAAACGCATGTATGTTCGGGATCCACACAAATTCTTGTCCCACCAATTTAGTTTTTTTAGAAAGAACAGAAATCATGCAAATGACTAGAAAGATGGGCCTTTTATTTCTTGCTTAATTTTGCACCCTTGAGTTCAGAGGTTCATTGTTCTTCCTACTTCACGTAATGAATATGTTCTCAATCTCTATTTTATGATGCAATACCTATTATATTTGTTGAATGATATCAGAGTTCATTAAATTAATCTCTTTCTCTCCCTCCTGTTTAATTTTCCTCAGGAAAGAGCAAGCGAGGAGAACTTAGCATTTTCCCTAGAAATTTTATTGTTCTCTCTCCTTGCCTTCACATGATGCCGAGGCAAAAAACGGCTGCTGCCTCTGAGAATGCTTCTTCAAAGGTGTATTTTTTATGGTTCTTATTTTTTAATTCGTCTGTTTATTCTTTCTTATTTTTTAAACTTTTTTCAACTCGATAATGTTGCAGAAGAAGGAGATTACGTGGACTCCAGGAATGACCCGAAATCCTGAATCATATGTCCTCAAGGATCAGGTATTTTCTTTCCTCTTTTTTATCTATGGTGTTTTTGTCTACTTCTTTTAGGTTTTATCTTGTTAAAATATCATTTAGTGAATCTTCTTGAGTCGATTATGGATCCACTTGATGGTATTTTTAGGTCTTGCGCAACAACTCATTTTACTCATTCTTGAGTGCGATCGGGCATTTCTCAGAAACCGTAAATCAGAAGAGGCAGCGCTGGGTTAGAATCCTTAGGATGGCTAAAGAACCCAATGCAAGTGAACATCAGTTTGGATGAAGAAGTGCTCACAGCATCATCACCTTTTAGGGTTTTTCCGGGGAGAAAGTGACGTCAACTCATTACTTGATCATCTGGTGTAAATGCATGTTGCATAGTTTATAGTACAAACCCCTAGGAGTCTCTGATACACATGATGAGGATCAGTTAATTTCATATTTCATAAGGGCATATTTTTTTTTTTTTGATTAAAAGGGAGAGAAACACCCGAAGCGATGTCCCCTGATGTCATTGATTAAATGACGATGTTACACAGCATGCGATGACAGGGCTATATGTTACAAGGGGTCGATGCCTCCTTGATGCCAATATAAAGCAAACCCCCTCGCGTCGTGCACAATCTCCTCGTCAGCGGGGGAGCGACCTCTGAAGATGACCTGGTTGTGGTGTAGCCACACTGACCACAGGGTGGCAAAACTCCGCCTCCACTCCGCCTCCCGTCGGAAGACACCCCTGCTGATTGAATACCGAAACTCCTCGTCCGAGGATGTGACAAGGTGCCCTGCTCCCACCGCCCGCCATGCCGCCTGCACCAGTGGGCACTGAAAGAAAAGATGGCAGCAGTCCTCCTCTGCCTCATGACAGAGAAGGCACTCCACCGGAGCCTCCGGGTTTTGATGGCGCCTCAGAACTCGTGTCAAAAGGAGACGTCAGAGAAATAGCTATCCAAACAGGCGGATCTTCAGCGGGAGTCTCTGTTTCCACACTAGTCAGCACCGGCGGATTAGCTGAGGGTCTTTCGATGGCTCCTGCCCGCAAAGTATACGGTAGGCTGCCCGGACTGAGAACCGGGAGTGGCGCCATACCCACGCATCTCGTGTTCCGTCGGTTGGTCATATTTCATAAGGGCATATTACCAATTTCAATTGCTAGATGGTATGACTGACAGACATTGCAAATACAGAAAGATAATGAATTAAAGACTCTAAAACAGTCAAAGTTGAATATTGACTTCTGATGACTTTTTCTTGCTGGTTGCTTGTTATCTCTTAGAATTCTAGCTAGCTTTACAATGTTCAATTGTTCAGTTCCATGTTTTTTAATTATTTGATATCTCATAAATCAATGTTGAATTATAATTTATCAGGAAACTCGTTATCGCCAAAGATACTTGGATCTGATGCTGAACAACGAAGTTAGGCAAGTATTCAAGACCCGCTCAAGGATAATATCTTACATTAGACGATACTTGGACAATCTAGACTTCTTAGAGGTTGAACTATCCTAGCATTTCATTATTTTATTATTTTTAATTAAGGGTTTCCTATAAAGTGCACATATTTTACTTGGTTCAGGTTGAGACACCAATGATGAACATGATCGCCGGAGGTGCTGCTGCCAGGCCATTTGTGACCCATCACAATGAACTTGACATGAAACTATTCATGCGAATCGCCCCGGAACTTTACTTGAAGGAACTAGTTGTTGGTGGACTGGATCGGGTCTATGAAATAGGAAAGCAATTCAGAAATGAGGGCATAGATCTTACTCATAACCCTGAATTCACCACATGTGAGTTTTACATGGCGTTTGCTGACTATAATGACCTTATGGATATGACGGAGCAGATGATATCAGGTGGGTACCCTTTTTTCTACCTTATGAACTATAATTTGTTATTAAAATGGATCTTTTATTTCTGGAAACAGGAATGGTCAAGGAGTTGACCGGTGGGTACAAGGTCAAATATCATGCCAATGGTCTCGACAAGGATCCAATAGAGATAGATTTTACCCCACCATTTAGGTATCTTATTTTTCTCCTCATTCAACAAGTTGGTCATTTTTAAGTTATGATTGATAGTTTTGACGTTACAGGAGAGTAGACATGATTGAGGGATTAGAGACTCTAGCAAATCTTGAGATACCCAAAGATATTTCTAGTGACGCTACAAACAAATATTTAATTGATGCCTGTGCAAGATTTGATGTAAAATGCCCGCCACCTCAGACTACGGCCAGGTTGCTAGACAAGGTATTTTATGTGCTATCCCTATTTCTGAAGTTCTTATTGTTATGCCCTTTATTGTTTATGTATTTCTTTTATGGGTTAGTGGATCCAACTGGGTTTTGGATCTGGGTATTCTATAGTTAGGGGTTGGAGGCAAGGTGCCTCAAACTGATTGATTAGGGTTTGAGGAGAAGATATCCGGAGCTTCAGAAATCAAAGCATTGCGATCATTTATTGGAAAAAAAATGACACAAAATCCTGGAAATAATGTGGATAGGGTATGATTAAAAAGTGTCTATCTTTATTAATAGAAGTCCTATTTACACTGTTGATGGGTCGTTTCACTAAAATCCCTTGTTTGCAATTGTCTGATGTTACAACTGTAAAAGTTCTAATTGTGTAATGAATGAAGAGGGAAATACTATTATAAAAACTGGTTGGACATAACTATATTTAATAGTTTGTTTTTTAATTTAATTATGGTTTTTAATTTACTAAATTCTGTCTGTTATATCCTTGTGAACTCAATTGAATTCTCAGTTAATAGATCCAACTAGTCGATTTTGGAACCAGGTAGTCTGTATTGGTGGCTAGGTGCCCTGCATGGCTAGATGAATTAGATTTTCAGAGAGGTCTCAAATTAATGACATTAAGTATTTTGAAAAATAGCAGATATTGCCAGTTATAGTATTTCTTATTTTATTTTAACTATGGTTTACACCAGGTAGTTGAGCATATTCTGGAGGATCTTGCGATTATGACTCTTTACTTTTGTTCTTTGTGTACTTTTTATATCTTTCTGGGTTCTGAGTGGAATTGAATTAATGGATCTCAAATCTGGTTAGTCTTAAGAAAACTGTCCGATAAGGTAAGACTCAGTAGTGTATGGCCTTATGGATATTAAGGTTTGAGGAGATATGTTCCACATTTATGGGAAAGTTCAAATTATTGACAGAAAATGCATACTAACTTTAATTTTTTTTTCATTATTATTTAGATGTTTATTACTCTTTCATCAATTTTTTCTTATTTTGTGTTATGTATCCAGATCCAAGTTAATGTATCCAACAAATAGATTTTGCATCTGCATAGGTTTCCTGGCAAAGCAAATTATCAACTTTAACTACGTGATCACATAACAGAAATTTTCTAACAACATTCCAATTCTTTTTGACTTTGTTATTTATTTAAATTATGGTTTATACCAGCTTGTAGGACATTTTCTAGAGGAAACTTGTGTGAATCCAACATTCATCATCAATCATCCGGAGATAATGAGTCCACTAGCCAAGTGGCACAGATCAAAGCCAGGGCTTACTGAAAGATTCGAACTTTTCATCAACAAACACGAGGTAGATATATTACATATATTATTTAACTCACGTTATTTGATTTTTTTTCCCTCGATTTGGATTATGAAAATTTTGTTTATGTAGGTGTGCAATGCCTACACAGAGTTGAATGATCCGGTTGTACAGCGTGAGCGTTTTGCAGAACAGTTCAAGGCATGTAAATTTTATCTCTACTTAGCTGTCTAATTTTCCTTTGGTTAAAACGTATCTCAACTAGATTGTTTTGTCAGGATTAAGTTTTAAGGAAGGTTCAATCTGGTCCATGGATCTGGTCAGAATGAAAATGAATCTCTCATTATTGTGAGGGAGAGAGTGATCCAAATCTATTTTACACTAAGCAGATAGGGTTTCAAAATTGTTTTGGTAAGAAGAATAAGAGTTTTCTGAGAGAGAAGAGAGTGGCTTTTGAGAGAGTTCCCTGGCTTTACCCTAGATTTAAAATGAACCTCATCATGTTTTAGAGAGAGAAATGGTAAAGGAAGTGTAACAACTTGAAGCTCAATAACAGATAGGACAAATGAGACAAATATGAGATCTTATTGAATAGGGCCAATAACAGATTTTGTATATGAGAACAAAAGGTAATAATTCGGGTTGGAGGGAGATAGTTTATATAACCACCTGTCCAGCTTTTTCTAGCCGTTAGGGGCAACGGTCATATGACCGTTGCCCAACGGCTAGTAAGGGCAAAAATGGTATTTTGCCCATAATGATAAATCTAATGACAAAAGATGGGGAAAGGGGCTAACTGGCCATTTATAGTCTATGGCACAATTATACACTGTTTGAGAAAGATTAGAAGAGAAGAGCTATTAATCTGAAGAGTCTCTGTCTAACAGGAAGGATTTCAGAGAGAAGCATGCAACAACACTGAAAGAAAATGATTTTTGAGAGAAAAAGAAGGATTTCAAGATTGTTTTTGAGAGAGGATAGTGATACGGTTTTGGGAGAGAAAGACGGATTTTCAAAATTGTGTTAGAGAGAGGATAGTGATTGCGTTGAGAGAGGTTTTTGGATGTTGTCACCGTTAAGTAATATGCCAAGGTTTGCAGTCAGTGCGATCATCTGCAAATCGTGATGATTTATCCAAATGGAGTCTATCCCCTTGATTTCACGTATCAATATATGTTCAAATTGTTTTAAAGATTTCTGCAATTGGTAAAACCATCGAATTTATCTTTTTCTTAATAAATTCTCTTACCTACATTTATTTTTTTAGGAAACTGACAGAAAAACTCTTTTAATTTAATTTGGAATTGTATGTAATTTATTTCAGGATAGACAATCAGGTGACGATGAAGCGATGGCATTAGATGAAACATTCTGCACTGCCTTGGAATATGGATTGCCGCCCACTGGTGGATGGGGTCTTGGAATTGACCGACTTTCCATGATCTTTACTGACTCACAGAATATTAAGGTTTCGTTTTTTCTCTCTCATCTCATGTTATTATCTCTTTCCTCTTTTTGTTAATTCCCTTTTGAAAACCTTTTTACGATCTCATTTTACCTTTTTCTACTCCTTTGCTTAAACCTATTTTTTCTATCATTTGACGAATTATTTGATGGTACAATATGATTTCCCCATTGCATTATCAATGATCCCTTTCTTTTCAGATTTAGAACTCATGATTTTTTTAGAACTGATATTTTTTTAATGGTCACCTCTTGAAGCTCATTTCTCTTTATATTTTGATTTGATTTTATTCAGTTTTTCTGATGAACAAAGTAGATGATTTCCCCGTATCTTTAATCTCATCTCTCTCTCATTTGACTTTATTCTGTTCCATTTACTGATTTTTGAAAGAGAGGATGTTCCCTCCAATTTTTCTTATGGTAGAAAATCAAAGATGATATTTCTCTCTTGAAGAACACGTGTTTCCAGAATCTCTGACCTCATTCGATTTTCCTCTCATTTATGTGAACTCATGCCTCTTTTCTCTCTCCTTTGACTTTTTACTTCGTAGATCGTTTAATCTTATTTCTCTTGCCTTTGCAGGAAGTTCTTCTCTTTCCAGCCATGAAGCCTCAGGACGAGCCTTCAGCAAAGGTCAAAGAAGCTGCCCCTTGACCAGGCACAGTTGACTTTGTGATTTAGGTCAACTATTGATTTGAAATGACCTCATGATTTTATTTGGGTAAATTCCTGCATTTTGGTGGAGCGCGTTTATTTATTTATTTATTTTAAATGAGATGTATTTGGTGAACAACAGAAATGAATCGAGTGGGGAGATGGAAATGTTTGCTAACTTTTTGACCCCCTTCTTTGGATGTTTGAGAGAGAGAGAGAGAGAGAGAGAGAGAGAGAGAGAGAGAGAGAGGAAGGTCTCATGAGTGCTGCCAAATTTCAAAAAACATACTGAAAATGGAAAAATATTCACTATACCTTTGTATCTAAGTTAATACCATTTCAAATGTATCCAAATATTCAACAAATTGATGGGAAATGCATTTAGGAAGTATAGATAAATATATGTATATAAATATATAAACACTTAGAGTCATTCACATGGAATGCAACATAGATGGAGACATTCACCAAGATGGACTTTCATAGATATGGAAAGGATACAAGCATTCATAGATATATAAAAGAAAATACTCACAAATGGATGCCAACATATATAACTAGATATCATACATGCATATTTATGGATGCCAACATATATACTTAAGAATATCATTGCATATTCATATATATGAGTTTCAACATGCAAATACAAATATTATCATACATACAATAGATATGGAAACCATCATTCATATGTAGTGCAGATACCATCATACACATGGAAACCATCATGCATATGTACATATATATGGATGCCAAGATAGATAAATATGGATACCCATACATATGTGTATGTGTGTGTATATTTATATTGATATGGACATACAAACATGCATACATATAGATATTGACATAAATAAATGCATATTCATATAAACATAGATAGATATGTAAGGAAATCATTGTACATGCATTCACATGGGTACAATGACAGATGCACACATATTGAAATGACTAGACATTCATACATATGGATACCAACACACACATACATATGGATACCAATTTACAAACGAATGTTGACACACACATATATACAAACATATTGATAGAACATATATACATATGGATAGACACATATAAGTATATATGATATGAACATACATACAGTTAGTTATATGGATATCAGCATTCATACATGCATACATTACATGCGTACATGCAAATGCATATCAACGTACATACATGCATGTGGATACCATCATATATGAATAAATATGGATATCAACATACATATATACACAAGGATATTAATGTACATACATAGATATGGATACTATGATATGTGCATACATATGGAAGCCAACATACACACATACATATGGATACTGACATACATACATACATACACACATATGGACAATGTATGCCCGCTTAATGGGCCGATTTAGGCGCACTTTGTATCTCTCTCCTATATGTCCCTCTCTTCCTCTACATAAGGTAAGGGAGGCCCTCTTTTGTAGTTTGAACCTTTTATCTTCCTGAGCTCCATTTCTAATAGTATCAAAGCTCTAGGGTTCTCTTCTTTACCTGGTTATGCTACTGCCATAACAATTCGTCAGATTTGGAGTTCTTTTGACCTTCAAAAGCTTTTTCTTTGCATCCATTAAATTATTTACATAAAATATACCTTGGGATCCATGAAAACCATTTCCATACATCTTTTCAACCTTTTCGGAGGTCAAAATCATCTTTTTCGCAATAAGATCTTGATTTTGATGAAATCCATTTCAAGGCTTCTGATTTGTCAAAATTGATGGTGCATCAGATGAAAGTCATCATCAAATTGACCATACATGCCTAAGATTCATCAATATGAATGTAAGGCTTCTAAGATGATTTTTTTCTCCATCATCTTTGATTCAATGGTGGTCAATTAGATTTTCTACGTCATCATCAACCTTAGGCTTGGCGAATGAGGACGCATCTTCGCGGTACTTACGTTTTTCCTCGAAACCGTCATCAACATTAAAACACCTCATCTTGGCCACTGATCTTCAGAATCGTACAACCCAGATTTCCCATAATACAATTTTTAAATGGCATATTAGATTATCTTTTTTTTTTTTTACTTTTCCATAGCTCATGATCTCCATTTTGGGTCTTCTAGGACCCATAATCTGATGTTATCCAATCCACCCCTTTGGATTTACTTAATGGGTCTTCCTAGACTTGTGAGCCCTTTAAAATGGATCATGCTCAAGCCCAACTGTGTATATGTTGTCAACTATTTCTCACTTATTTGGCCACATCTCCTTTATTTTAACTTTGATTTGGGAGAAAAAAAATCAAAAAAATCATTTTTTAAAATTAGAGAAATATATTTTTGGAGGTTTTGAAGCTAAAAATAACATGAAAAATATGGTTAAACTAAAACTATCACATCCTTTGGGAATTTCTTGAACTCAACATTGGACAAAAGGGGGGATTTGGTGAACTGATGGATACTGTTACAAGTGTGAGTATTGTAGAAGTATGGGCATTTATTTGGATAGTGTTGGTAGCGAGTAGGAAAATCAAAGGAGTTTGTCAATTTAGCTGTTATCAAGTCTACTTCGCCATCCACTTTCATTTTTATCATAGTGAACTAAGACAAATATGATCTTTGGCATAGATTTAAAACCAGAAAAAGTCTTTTACTTACACGTCCATGCATTTTAACGGCCATTGAAAACCAAGAAAAGTCGAAAAATATGATCTTCTACTCCCTTGTTTATGGCCATTGTGAACGTTCATGCCCATCATATCCTAGGAAAAGTCTCAACCAATCCAACCTCATCTTTACCTCTTTTAGAAGCTCTAGATACCCATATTTTCTTGTTAATATTCTTTCAATCAATACCATTACATGCACCTTTTACTCTTTGGTTACCTGTTTCCCTTTCATTGTACCTTTTTATTAAAAAAATAAAAAATGAAATCTAAGAATGACCACGTCATCTATTCGCTAGTTCTATATCACCTTGCCATGGGATGAGCACGGTTGACTACTCGAGTAGATTTCTTACTTTGGCCTCGTTTTGCTTAGACATCCATGCATTTTAAAACCTTTTCAAGGTATTCCTTGAACTACCATTTCTTCATCATGCTATATATAAATGACTTGATACCATTAAAAGTGCTTCACCATTTAATTTGGCTCCACTATGACTTATGGTGCTCGTCTCGTACTATTCCATCATTTGTTTTTGATATTCTAGCTTCTTTGTCTATGCTTATCCTTATGTCTCATGGATCTATCTTCTTAAAAACTGTAACAATGTTTTGCCCTCTGTTTTTCAATTTCTTTATAAAAACCCCATTGAAAGAGTGTACTGATGGTTTGATGATTATCCTATTTATCCATTTTATTATACCAAACATTCTTCAACAACCATCTTAAGAAATTATGATTGATGATCATATCAACAGATCATTGATTTATGTGATGTGATTGATGAAAGCCTTAATCAATGACCAATCTAAGCCGTTAGATTGTATCCAATGGGCACAAAATGGCCTAGTCAATTTGGATTGGCAAATTATCAATCCTATGGTCCGATTGATGTCTTGATTTACTGGGAATTCATGAAGATCGAGATCATTGATTATAAATGATTTTTAATCCCTCAATCCTTTTTGAATCCTTAGGAAGTACATTGTTTCTATTAATGTTACATTCTTTGAGGTCACTCACTTCTTTGCCACCTGACTACCTAAAAGCCCACTATCTAGCCTATTCCCCACACCAACTCTCCACCAATAGCACTAATACTTTCTTTCCAAATATTGGAGGAGATAACCTGCAGTTGCACATTCCCACCCACTTTACTCTGACTATTGATGCCATCATTCTGGCTGAAGACTCTTTGTCTCTCTGAATCAACTTCATCCTTAGCTCTAACATCTTCCTTACCACTAAAGCATGATGATCTTCACCAACATTTTGGCCTTCGCAATGGTAAACATGCATGTACCCTTCATCTCGTCTCTACATTTTTTTCCTATAGAAGTCCTCTCTCCACTTTCTACACCTTCACGATTTTCCTCTGTGTCAACTCATTACCCAAGTCAAATCATGAGACATTTGTGGTATTTGAGTGGAAGGCAGCTATAGAATTGGAATGAAATTCATCTTGGGATATGAGGTTGATAAGCATTCCAAAATTTTGATCAAAAAAACGGAATACAGTGAATCATATATTCAAAATACTAAGGCACCAATAATAAATGATTCTATCTTTTAGTATGTATTAGAAAACATATGTATAGGGTTCACTTGAAGGAGTTCTTGAATCTATTCATTTGTCTAGCCTGTAGTGGTATCCACAAGATCACCAGTTGGTTGGATCTCCTATCCAAAACTCTTCACCAAGAGAGAAAAAGAAGAAAGGAGAGAATTCCCACAAAACTCGCATGGGCACATTGAGTAGTGTTTGTTATCCCCATATTTATAGACATTTGATATGTTCATTTTTTATAAAGACCCTCAATTATGTCTATATCTACCAATATCTATAGACCTTATATGTGTGACCCTCTAGGTCCATATATCTCACTGGTTAGTAACTCTGAAGACCAAATAACACCTTATTGGTCAAGGTGTATTAATTATCTACATCAATAAATATACTAATTAATTAAGGATCAATTTAACTCAATCAATAGGTGGCGTTGCTAGCGTGTTGGGTGCCAAGATACACTATATACTCTAGGAGATATGGAGCATATAAAAACTCTGATATGGAACCTTTCCTACTGAAGTTTTTATATACTCCATATCTATTAGAGTACATGGTGTAGCTTGGCACCTAAAAATTACCATATATGTATAATCCTTCGTTTGCACGAGACTCATGAATGACTTAGGGTATGGTCTATTGTCAAACCCTAATCGGTCATTCAAATTAGTACTAATACATGGAAGAAATCATTGAGAACTCCTTTTCCGATATTTTCACTACTTTGGCAAATGATTTCATCGCGTCTCATTTTTTATATGATCGTTGAATACACACAAACTCGTGTCAAAACAAGTTCCAAACTCACCAATATAAAGTTATAATCACAAATTAAAGAGTATAGTGATAAATAAGGGTCAAATCCATAAAAAAATAAGGGAATCTTTTTATGTGTCTTTGAAATGTGATCAAATAGGATGATAAATTGATGTAAGAAATTAGTAAAGTATACTAAGAAAGAAGACTCCAAGAAAAATCCACAGAATAAAAAATCACGAAATTTGGTTCAGAATTCGCGCAGAAATCAAGGAGCGAAATTAAGGAAGACATTTTGTTCTTGAAGAGAGCTAAAATATGAAATTATCTACAATTTGATTAATCTACCATTCAAAATTAAAATATAATACTTCAAGAAGAAAGATTAGGAGAAAAACACATAATCTAACGTGAAATCGTGCTTGAAATGATCCAATTAATCGCCAGATCAAAGGTTTTTCATTCTGAGATTTCGAAGATGAAGTTCGGCGTTTAAGAGATGATTTCTTCCGATTCTCTCCATTAAATTTTGATTTCAAATACTCCCTGGATGTGGAAACAAGTCTAGAAGAATAAGAAATCAAGTGATTCTAGGACTGAGTTGTCTAAACAGTTCGAGTTGCTAGAAACATCCAAGAATAAAGTTTTCCGTCGAAGAACATGTTAATTTATAGAGAAATTTGGGCGTGATAGTTAGATGCATCTCTTCATCTTCGATCAACATCTCAGATTGAATGCTTTGTTCGCGAATCATCGTCATTAAGTGGCATCTGTTCAATCGACGATGAAGCACTTAGATTTTGTCACATCGCATGTGAAGAAGCGTCGCTTGATGTCCACCGTTTGATCTTCATCGAGCAATTCAAGTGAGTCCACGTGTCTATCAGGCACATTTAATCTCGACCATTATAATTCCCCAGATGAGCGGCTGAGATTAAGTCATCTTAAAACAAATCATCGCCTAATCAGATTGCGACATGTACCCCTTTGAGTAAGTGAAAATCGACGATCACGATTAAATTGCGTGATTATTCGCTCGAGATTGCGTTGCATCACTTTCGACTAAAAACAAAGATAAATAATCCCACATGACAGAAATTTAGGTAATTTAACGAGTATATAACGTATGCGTGTATAATGGGTTAGCTAAAATTCATAATAGATGCTTAACCCACTAATTACTCACACACGCACACGCGCGCACCCACACGCGCACACGGGCACACTTGTGAATGCACATTCACACACATACGTTGCCATGTGGCAACGCTCTACCACGCTCACGATATAAAAACCATTTAAAAAATAAAAAAAAAGTCTAAATAAATTCATATTTTTTTAATAGAAATCTTAAAAGATTAGAAAATTCATAACTTTCAAAATACAACTCCAAATTAATCCAAAATTTTTTTAGATTATAAATTAAATAATATATCATTGTAAAAATTCAAAATATTTAAATAATAAGAGAATAAATTTTCATTTAAAAAATACACTCATTTCTCTTAGAAAATATAACTAGAAAAATATATGAGTGTATATAAAAATATTTTATCTTATTATTTAATCATAAAAACCCAATTATGATCTCAAAATATAGATGTGAATAAAACTAGATTATTTTAATTATGCTTAATTATCCCTAAAATGATATTTTTTTATCATTACATAAAATTATATGAAATGATAGATATACACTCAAAACATGATAACATGCATACAAATGGAATATATAATGCCTTAATTTGCATTAATAGTCATGTAAATATATGTATAAATTGCATGTTATCAGAAATCAACATGCCTATACATGGATATCAACATACGCACATACATACATAAACATATACATAATGGATACCATCATATATGCATACATATGGGTATCAACATACATGCATACACATACTTACCAATATACATACATTCATATATACATACATAAATCTACATCGATACTATCATATATATACAGATACCATCCACATACATACATGCATGCATATGGATAAACACTTATAAATAAACAAATTGATATGAACATATGATAACATGCAATCTTAACATGATAAAACACGATTATTAATGCAAATTAAGGCATAAAATATTACATTTATGTGCATGTTATCATACTTTGAGTGCATTTCTATCATTCTATGCAATTTTATGTTATAATCTCAAAATGCGTTAATTTAGGGTTAATTATGACGAATTAAAGATTAAAGATTTTATAACCCATCTTTATTTGAGATTACAAATGGTTTTTAAAGTTAAATAATGAGAGAAATCATTTTTATAAACATTCATTTAATTTTCTAAAGTTAAAATCTTAAAGAAATGAATGTATTTTTGAAATAAGAATTAAATCTCTTGTTATTTAAATAATTTGACTTTTTAGAATGATAGATCATTAAATTTCAGATCAAATGAAAGAAATTTGGATTAATTTGGAGTTGTATTTTGAAATATATGATTTTTACAATTTTTAGGGATTTTTCTGGATTTTTTCCGATTTAATTTTGAGTTAAATCGATTAAAATAAATAAAAAAATTGCAAAAAGCGTTTAATAATCGCGCGGGTCCCACGCGGGTGCGACGTGGCATGCAAGGCCACGTGGCAGAGCCACGCGGGCCCGCGCAATGCCTACGTGACACATATATTTTATTTACTATATTTGTTACATGTATATAAATGGGTATTCAGCCTCCCGTATATCGGGAGGGTATTCGACCCTTTAATCTGTCGGGGCTTATAAACCCGACGGATTCCACTAATGTTTTCCGTGTGGGACTAAAGTCCCACACAGTGTTTTAACGTGCAGGACGTGGCGTGACGAGGATCGTTGGATCGGGATGACGCGTTGATCTCACGCGTCAATCGCGTGAACGCCGAACCACTGACCCATCAATCAGGCACATGGCTTAAAGGAGTTATTATAACGGTCAGATCTTCTGCGACGTGGCGGCATCACACGCGTCGATCACGTGGTGCGTGGACCACCGATCGCGATCAAAGACAGGTGCGATTTAAATCAAGTTATAACGGCCACGATTTCACGCGATCAAACGCATCTGGAGCGTTAGATCGCGATCCAACGGGCGCCGTTTCATGCGTTTTATAACGCATATCGCGAGGATAGATCTGGAGCGTTCATCTGAGATCGGACGATCGCGATATATTCGTAACGATTCACTCTAAGGCGGTTTAATGTGGACCGTTGATGGAGCTTAACGCACCGATCGGACGGTTTCCCCCATTTCGCCCTATAAATAGACGTGTTCTTCGTCTTTTGTAATCATTCTCGAGGGATTTCATTTAATCGACCCATCTAAACCCCTTCTCTCTTGAATCTCTCTCTTGTAATCGCTTCTAGACTCGAAATTGTGTCCACGGAGTGTTTATAAGAGAGATTTTGACGATCGTGCGAGGAGAATTTGTCTCTTGAACACCGATGTTCACAATTAAATTCGCGGAATGACTAGCTGTCGATCCGGCGATCAATTGGATCGATTTGATCGTTATCTCGGGTTAGAAAACAAGTTTATCCTCTTATTTATCGTCATGTATCGTCAATTTTAGGTTTAGGATTTCAATTTAAGTTTAATTTCATTTTAATTTCAATGTGTGTTCTTCGCGATTCTGAAAATTTCATCCCACTTACATCTTTGATTTCTCCGTGATTATTAATCCAAATCGAGCGATTTTTGATTCCACGGATAGATCTTTGAGTCTTCTTTCCAAATCTACCATTTTCCCTAATTTCTCACCTCAATTCATTGTCCAATTTGACCAAATTCCAAAAGATTTCTTGAAAATACCTTAATTCCCTGTGGATTCGACCCTTGTTTACCATTATACCCTTCAATTCACTCTTAATTCCCCAAAATGGTAAGTTAGACTTAATTTTTGATACGAGACTGTGTGAAATCGACGACCTCGCGGTCTCGTCTCGTCAACATACACACACACACACATAGATACACACATTGATACATATATTTGATATAGACATACCTACATTTATATGAATACCACCTATTAGGACCCGAGGCTTGATAAGCCCTCAAACTTCTACTTAAAAATATGAGTATAGTGGAAGCGATTAAAAAACATAAAGCTTAATGAAACAATGATCCTATAATCTAAGCATATCAAAATCAACACTCAAAAGGTTCTTTGGACGAGCTCTTTGATGCTATTCAAATGTCCCTCCTCTAGTGGTATCCACTCAATCTTTGGATGGTTGGATTTGCTGAACCTTCTTCAAATCCTTAAAGATCTCCTCACCATCTAATCTTAAGGTTTACTGAAATAATCATAAGGTTTACTGAAATAATGGTCCTATCATCTTGTGCATATCAAAATCAACACTTATAAGATTCGTTAGAGGAGCTCTTTGATGCAATTCAAATGTCCAGCCTTTAGCGGTATCCACTCAATCTCTAGAAGGTTGGATCTCTTGAACCTCTTCTTCAAATCCTTAAAGATCTCCTCACCATCTAGCCTTAATAGATCATTTAGGGAAAGACAAGAGAAGAGAGGTCCAGATGATAGATCTCCATGTGATAGCAAATTTTAATCATTTTCTCTCTCATTGTGAATGACTTTCTCTTTCTAACTTCTCTATTTCACTTATTTGTGAATTTAGATCCGATTTTTGTGATTTTTATTTATGGAAAAAATCTATAGTTCTCTTTCTAAACCCATAATTTTTTTAGTTCTTCATCGGAATTCGTAGTCCAAATTGATCAGATTCTAAAACGTCTCAAAAAGAAACTCGATATCTTCATGGATATTCTAAAACATCTCACCATTTTGCTCAATTAATCATGATCAATATTAATTATATGTGAGCTTGGAATTATTTTGATTCGTCAAAGTGTGTTTTCGACGACCATACGAACATGCTTTGCCACTTGCACACAAATAGGAACTCATACAACTCGACAACCCGGGTAACATCGGTATTGTTGGTTTACATGTTCTCCATAGTTAAACACGGATCACTAGAATCAAATTGCTCTTGAAAGCCCAAGAGGATCCAAGCGAGCACATCAAAGCCAATATGCACCTAGGAGGCATAGTTGAGGCATAGAGGTGAAGTAGTTTCCCATAGTCAATGATGATGTTATCAAATCCTAAAAGCTTTCAATTCATCATGAATTCCATTAAAATATTGGCGAGTAAGTTTAATGGTGGGGTACATATCAGTGAGAATAATGGCTGTTAGTTGAGACCAGTCGCCTTGGAGGTGCACCGTGATTGTGATCGATTAGAGAAACAAGGAGATTCCCCGACTATTCATTGTGGACAGAGCGACTAGATTCATCAGGGGCGGGCGTGCCAGTGCAAGGCCAGTGAGGACGGCGGAGAGGGGAGGGCGTGCAGGTGCAAGGCCAGTGAGGACGACGGAGAGGGGAGGGCAGCCAATAGGGGAGAGGAGATGGCGTGCATTTGTTAGGGCAGGACCCACAACATGGGCGATGGTGATGGTAGGGATAAAGCTTGCAACAGTTGAGGGCAGGGCGTCTCCCACTGGGAATAGGACGACGACCGCCATGGACATGTGGGCAGCGACTTCTAGGGTAGGGCGAAGACTATCTAGGATGGGGCTGGCTAGGGTAGAACCCACGAGGATGGCCGGCAAGAGCAAGAGCCGCAGATGGCCACCAGCAAGAGGGCGACACTCGGAGCAGCCGTCAATGTTGGCGCAGCTTTGCTGTGACCGGAGATGGCATGGTTGTCGAGAGAGACTATCGAAGGTCGTCCAACAAGAACAGGGTCGAAAAGAACAAGCTCGGCAAGGGAAGAATCGGCGGAGGCACCAAGGCAGCGGCAAGAACTCTAGAATCGTAGGAGTCTAAAACCATGAGGAAATGAAACCCTAAAATTGCAAGAACTGAATGAGAGAGACGAGTAGCGTAGAGAGTGGATGCATGAAAGAGTGGGAGAAGTGGAAAAAGATGGGCAATATGAGGGGCCGTTGTATTGATCCTAACACTTTGAATCCATCATGAACATGAATGATGCATGATACCATGATTTTCATAGACATAAACATCACATCACATCACATCACATCACATCACATCATTTATCATAAGTCAGTAAAATACATCAATAATGATTGCTTTTATGCAATTAAATTATTTTTTTAATTTAAAGATGAGATTTCAAAGTGCTAACAATATTTTTCTTGATTCAAGGTCTTAGCCACATATAACTTTGAATAAATAAGAGAAGAAAGAAAAATAATTGAGAGAAGTCAAGTTTCAAAGTTGACTTCATTTGACTTTGTAAGTCAAATTAGCAAATATTGATAATCATGACCATTCCTTTATTTATTTCTTATTTCCTATTTTAGGCGGGTGAAAGGATACAAGATTTACGAACATCATGGCTTGCCGAAGCCGAGCTCACGGAACCAAGTTCACATGTAGCTGCTAGCTCGTTCTTTTTTGATCAAATGGGAAAAATTTAAATCATATCGGCTGATTGCTCTTCGCCCGGCTTCTAATTATCTTTTTTCTAGTAAATGAGATATTCATTCTTAAAATGTTTATCATTATTTTGGATATTCTAGCTTTTTCAAGAGTAGCTATGGCCTCAATAGAAAAGTGAATCCCATCACTTTGCCTTGTTGGCCTCGCCTGCCTTGTTGGCTTAGAGCCACACTATCACATGGAATTAAGAAGAAATTATGTGTTAAATCGTGAAATTATCAAAGTTTGTGCACTTTTATGAAATATATGTTGAAATGCACAAATTTCTAAATATAAGCTTAAGTTCAATTGAAATTCATTGATTTGAATTTCTTCAAAACCACTCCATCGTGACTTCACCAAAGTCCAATAGAAAATATCTAATAACATTTTGAGTTTTATGACGCGAAGAAATCTAAATTAAAGTTGAAGAAAAATATAAGTGGTATATCAAGTAAGAATGATCATCAAATAAGAAAAGATAATCATTTGATCTAATAAAATTGATATAATCACATGGAGAGGAGTGACAAATTAATTTCATATCGTCGTTGAAAACATATGATCATGAGTTATAACAAAGTCCTAAGTCACCTATAATGATTAATTTAAACATTAGGGATGACTTTAGGAGTTCTCAAAATTCAATGGGTCAAAAAATTAAATGGGTTGAGAATTTAGACAAAATCATTTACTTAGATAAAATCAAGAAGATATTTTGACAAATTAAAAACAATGTAAATTAGAGTTAAATTGAAGGAGAAATCAAATGGAGGGAGAGATAAGTGCACATGCAAAGAGAAAGTGATGAAAATTGGGGAAATCCTATTAATCTTCTATTCTAAATTGAAATCTAAGGCTAACTGGTGATATCATGAATGAGATGCATTTTTGTGTCTAAATATGAGACTTTGAGTGATTTTAATGCATATTTTATGTCATTAAGATGGAAGTTATGATGTTTTTATTATAGTTTTTATGAATCTAATATCATTTCACTCAAGTTCTCCAAATGTACTTTTTAATGCTAATTTTATTCAAATAATAAGCTTAACCTTTTAGATAAAATTTCTTGTTGATTAGCCTAATTATTGATAATTTGGAATTTAAGACTTGAGACAATTGAAATTTAAAGAATAAAAAGAAGGATTGGGGGCTTTTGATCTAGAAAGGTCTAAAATGGCCTTGTTTTATTTTCTTGATCAATCTAATGATATTTGTGGAAAAACCCTTTGATTTGATTTATAACTCCAAACTGAATGAAATAAAAAGATAGAAGATTAAATTCTTGATCCAATGAAAAAAAAATGATGGCTATAAGCCAAATCATACTTTCATATATCTTGTTTATATTCATTTAGATTAAATTTATTCATTGTCATTATTTTTTAATATTTGCAATGAAGTCTATGAGCATAAACAATGAGTAAATAAATTATGACGAGATCATAATAAAATAATCACTAATATTAATTCAATCTACTAAAAATGGTTTATAATATAGGGTGATAAAGTCAATATTTTTTTTGTCTAATGTAGGACTATGTTCCTCTCACATCTTCAAACAATCTCTGCTATCGATCAAGGAGAGTTTTAATGGCTAAGATAAGGTGGACCCAATCAATCCTTCTAAAGAGGTGATATAGCAGCATCAAGGAAATGCAAGAAAGATCCAAAGGGTTTCCATTAAGAGACATTTGATCTCCTCTGGCACATCACAACACGCATCACAATCGTAGTGCTCAAATCTTGATCCTAAAAGTGCCTTGTAAGATGGAATTCCCTCTTATAATTGGTTTCATGCGGAGATAATCTGATGCTTTTTGTCATGTGGAGCTAATCATAGCATTAATCAGGTGATCTTTATGGCTTACGTCAATTGATCTCCTTGAAATAGCAGATCGCATGAAATGCGCCACAATTAAGGCTATTTAATGCCTGAAATATGTGCAAATGGACATCGGTAATTGATTGCAAAATTTTAACAATTTGTGGGGTTTACTTGGGCTGGTGTGGCTCAATCTCAGCCCTTGCACCCTGTTAACCCCTTGATCTATGGGTTGTTGTTTAAGGCAATTTAAGCTCATTTAAGGCAATTTCAAGGCCCAAAATGTCGAGATAAGACATCTCCTCATCTTTTTTTCTCTTGTGCTTAAAATTTTGAGGCCTTGTTCTTGGAAAAAAAATGGTTTCTTTCACCCTATTAATGACGATTTTGCATTTATTTCATTTTTTTGTGAGAATATGTAGAATAAATGTTGATTATCCTTCAACGCCAAAAGCCATGGTAGAAGAAAATTCAATTTCGGCCATTAATTTTGTGGCATAGCATTATCTTCATATCACCTCCAGTTTAGTCAAAGTCTTCTCCCTAGGTGAAAGCATAGGGATTCTATCACTTGAACACTGATAACCTTCATTGATGATAGGGTCATATTCTCATTGTCTCTAGCTTAATAAGAGTTTTCTATGCCCATTAATGGTGGAATTTGGGTAAGATTAAGAATAGGAGTAGATTTTTATTATGTTTTTACAATTTTTTTTTGTGATTTTCTCTCTTAAAATTGCGATGGTCTTTCTTCAATATCTCCTTTGTTTCAACTTCAATTAATGGTTGGTTTGATTTTTTTGATTTTTATCTTCTCCCTCTTTCTAAATCTTCCATTATTTTTATTATTCATCTACTTGTGTTCCATCATATGATTAAATTTGACCTAGTTTTCGTCACTTGTGTTCTCTCATGCGAATTAATCATGCATAAATAATTGGGCACTTTTTGCTCATCAATCATGCCAAATGGCCAACTTAATCATCGAACCATTATGCTTGAGTTGTGGCCATTGGATTGCAATCAAATGCACAAAAGGATTTCATGTTGGCTATTTCATTTGATCATCGCTTAATCAGATTTCTCCAAGTAACCCCTCCCCCACCCTCCCCCCCAAAAGGGTGATGATGGATGGCTGCAGTTAAATTGATGATGGATCGCCTGATTGTCAAATTTGATGTTGTCATGTTGCTTGCAGTACATTAAAATGAAGAGGTGAGTTTAAAACATTGAAAATTGAGTTTATGCATGGGGAAACGAATGACGCTCATTCGTCTGGCAATGATACCAAATGAACGCACACTTAGAATTCATAAAAAAATTGTTTTAAAGCTTTTAGAAATTTTAGAAAGTCCTTAAAATTTAGAAAATTCATATCTTCAAAATACAACTCTTTTTTTACTCAAATTTTCTTCAATGGATTCTAAATTCCACTATCTATCACTTTGTGCCATTTATTTAAGATGTAATAAGAGAATACAGTTTTGATGCATACAAACTCTAATTTTACTTAGAAAAGTCAAATTATATCAAATTTAAAGTCGATTTGAAGTGAAAAACCTTTATTATACTCTTTATTAAAGCTAAAAAATCTCAAGAAAATAGGCTAATATTAAAAAAAATTGTCTTTAAAAAGTTAAAATTTTGGATTTACACAAAATTAGCCTTAAATAATGCATTTTAAGACTTTAAAGACAAATCAAACATGCGCCTAAGTTTTCTTAGGAAAATGCATATAATAAAACATATAATTTATGAAAATGCATTGAAAACATGGAGTATAAATGTATGAAGTATGCGCCTAAGTTTTCCAATAGCCATGTAACTTTATGTTCGAATTGCATCTTATCAAGGAGCATAACATGTGGTCATAAAATAATGAATCATCATGAATATGACAATGTGGCAGGATTGTGACCATCAACCTCCAAGAAAAAGCATCCTATTATCAACACAATTTCAAGATTTAAAGGGATTCTAAAAGATAGGAGAAATTCACTCCCTACATGCAAACAATTCATGAAAAAATTGATGGAGAAAATAGACAAGAGAATTCCCAAAATAAGGATCCTAAATGATAATAACCCAAACCGGATGAAATACAATCTTTGATTAACTTATAGAAGATTAACTTATATGTCATAATGAAGCTTTGAGGTGATAGACATTGAAGGATTGAAGGGAAAGTCATTCAAGTAGTGCTAAGTCTGATATGATAGGAAGAATGGGATAACAATGGAATGATGGCCTCATTGGATAAGTGAAATGAGTTCATGTTTGGGAGAATATGATGAAAGATAATTCACACGCGGGAATTGAGATCCGAAATGTGCTTAGTCGGCAAGATAAAGAGTATTTGCATTTCAAATCATGGGAAGGAAATTTTTTATTTCGATAAGTAATTCTCTCCTCCAAAATTGATAGGAAAAGAGTGAAAGGCATGGTTTTTCAACTATTAATCTCTACTTAGATTTTCAAGAACTGATCAAGAGAATTTTTTAAATTTTTTAAAGCTAATGGAAGAAATTCTCCTTTGGTTTGCCAACCCTACATCAAGTTGACGATGTCTAAACCACGCTACAAACGGGAAAAGATGCCTAATCCACCTTGTAAATTCATTTAATAATGTCGCATATGATTATAGTATCCTCGAGTAGGGAATAGCGATCCCATTGGATCGACATAATCATGATCAACATTTTGTTGATCGATGTAGTTGATTGATCAACCAATGTGGATCATGATCAAATTGTAGTGGGTTGATCAACAAGCAATAGTAAAGATAGAGAGAGAAAGAGATGGATTATTATTTTAAAAAATGGATCACCAATCAATGGTCAATCGCCGAGCCTTGACTTGTGATCATGACTGTTAATCGGCGATTGATGGATTTAATCAATCAGCCAATGATGATTATGATCAGATTGATGGATACAATCGCTGCGATGAGCTGATTGTCGTGTGATCAATGTCCGTTATTACAACAAGGCATTGAATCGCTGATTAATCGAAGTTGATGGATCAGATCAAGGATCAGTGATCGTTGATTTGATTGTCAATCCCCGAGAATTTCGTGATTAAAATTTATTTTTTGAGAAAATTACCCCGATAAATAAAAACATGACAAAAACCTCTGAAAATAAAATAAAAATGAGATTGACGATCAGATCATGAAGACGAGTGAGCGACGACTGATCAATCACAGAATTGATCACTCCCACGATCAATCAGAGGTCCTCAATCGCTGATCGATCGAAGCTAACGTTCTGCGATCGTTGATCGGATCGTCAAGTTTGATAACGACGATCCGATCTGATCAAGGGATCCGATCAGTGATCTGGAGGTGTTCCCCAGTCCTCGGCAGGTGCGACACGTGTCATTCTAACCCTCCCCCATTGGTGGCCTTCGTAGGACGAAAATGTGGAGACCGCGGCCACGTGGACAGGCCCCCCGGATCTCGCATCCGCTGGAATGCGACCGACACGTGTCGGTCTGAATGAAACTGTCTGCGCAGATATGGCATTATTGACCGGCAAAAGCCGGTGAAATTATTCTTAAAACTGAGTAACTGACTACTCCGAACTTAATGAACCGCGCGGACTGAGCTACTCAGTCTGCACGTGCCGGACGGACATTTATCCACGTGCGCGTATCTCCTCCGGGGATCTAGGGGATCACCGAATGAACGGCTGCGTTTTTTCCAGATTTGAACCTATTTAAAAAGGGATTAAAAGCGTGATTTCCAGATTTATTTTTTCCTAAATTATTCTGCTTGCCTCGAAGGCGCACGTATTTTAACGATGAAAATCGAAATGTACGGACGGCTTTTTCCTATTTAAAAAATCGCGAAACTTAAAAAATGAGTCACGGAGAGGATTTTGCTTAGCTGGACTTAGCTGAGGACAGCTGGGAGCGTACGGCGGCTGATACGCAGCCACCGTCGCCGTTCCGCTTCCAACAACCTCCTCTGTGCTGCGCCGCCTTCCCCCGATTTACTCTCAAATCCCGAAAAAGCCCTTCTTCCGATCTACGGGGCACCATCGTAGCCGTTGAATATCGCCGACAGTTTGACCTCGGTCAAAGAGTCAAGGGGCCGAAACGACATCTTCAAAGAATCCTAGTAAAATAATGAATATAACATCACCTTTTCTCTTTCTCTCTCTTCTCTCTCTCCCTCGCTCATGAATGAATGAATGAAACGACGCGCATCACTTCGCTGCGGGCTGTGCTTGAAAAGAGGACGCCGTGCCCTGTGCTGCCCTTTGCTTCCTTTCTCTCTCTTGGGTCGTCTTCTCTCTGGAGTTACTTTCTCACTCTACATAGTTCGGCCGCGGCGCGCCTGTCCGGTCGCCCTCTTCCGGGGTATTCTCTCTCTGTAGAGTTACTTTCTCTCTCTAGAAGGTGAAGCGGCGGCGGGCTTCTCCAGCTCTTGAGTACTTTCTCCCTCAAGAGAGTTGGCCGGCGGCGGCGGGCCGCGGCCAGCGGCGATGGCGTGAGAGGCGGCGGAGGAGCGGTGGCGGGATGGGGCGAATAGGGTTCGGGGTGGCGGCGGGGTGCGCGGTGGCGGCCTGTGCGATTGCCACGTGGCTGGTCGGGAGGAGAGTGAAGAGCAGGCGAAAATGGGGGAAAGTGTTGGGTTTGCTGAGAGAGTTCGAGGAAGGATGCGGGACTTCGATCGGACGGCTGCGCCAGGTCGTTGACGCGATGGCTGTCGAGATGCACGCAGGTCTCGCATCCGACGGCGGTAGTAAGCTCAAGATGCTGCTTACCTTCGTCGATAGCTTGCCCGACGGGTACCTCTTTCTCTCTATCTCTGGAATGCAATGTCGCCGGCGGGCGTTTTTCTGATTCTGGTTTCGATCAGGAGCGAGAAAGGGATTTTCTATGGGCTTGATCTCGGGGGCACGAATTTTAGGGTATTGCGGGTTCAGCTAGGAGGCGGAAAGTCAACGATCCTTGGGTGTCAGGTTGAAAGTCAACCCATTCCCAGATATCTCCTCTCTGGCTCCACTGAGGTACTTTCTCCATTAATCAGGTTTTATCTCTCTAGATAGCTGTTGACTTTTGTGTGCGTAGGAGCTGTTTGACTTTATTGCGACGACTTTGAAAGTGTTCGTGGAGAGGGAGGGGAGGGAAGACGAGATTCTTGAAGGGAAATCTAGATTTTTGGGGTTCACGTTTTCGTTTCCGATCAGACAAGTTTCAGTTTCGTCAGGAATTCTGATCAAGTGGACGAAAGGATTCTCTGTTGAAGGCACGGTATGTTGATCCTCTGCTATCTCTCTCTCTTCAAATCTATCAGTTTCTCTCTCTAGATGTGTTTCAACAATGGCGGTTTCAGGTCGGCGGTGACGTCGCCCGGTTTTTAAAAGATGCTCTGGATAGAGTGGGTCTGGATATGATGGTCACCGCTCTGGTTCTGTTTCTCTCTCTCTCTCTCTCTATGTTACTCATTCTGGGAAAGATTGGATCATCGCTTCCACCTTTCTCTCTCCGTCAACAAATCTAATATAGACTGGAAATTGGTTTCCAGTATCTCTCTCTCCCTCTCCTAGAATAAGTGAAACTATGGATCCATCTCTCTCTCTCTCTCTGTAAACATATCGAATATGTCCTGGGAACTGGGTACTAGTATCTCTCTCTCTCTCTCTCTCTCGAAAATAAGTGAAAATATGATGTTATCTCTCTCTCTGTGTAACCATACCTAGAATTTCATGGAAACTGGGTACCAGTATCTCTCTCTCTAACATATGTGAAACTATGAATCCATCTCTCTAGAAATGAGTGAAACCCGTAAGTAACGAAACTATGGGGAATCTATTCTTGGAAAGGGATACCCATCTATCAAGAAATCCATTCATCTCTCTCTCTCTCTCTTGAAAGAAGTTCAAATCCTTCCATTCTTAGAAACACCCATGCTGGGCAAACTCTTCCCCTCTCTCGTGTCCAGCTCTCTTTCTCTCTCTAAAGGTAAACCCTTCTCTCTCATGCTCAGCTCTCTCTCTCTCTCTAAACATACAGCCTGGAGAGAAATATCAGTGTTCTCTAAATTCCTGAATCTGTGTTTGTAACTTCCAATGTCTGTTACTTGAACTCTGAATCATTCTCTCTTTCTCTCCTAAAGGTAAACCCTTCTCTCTCATGCTCAGCTCTCTCTCTCTCTCTAAACATACAGCCTGGAGAGAAATATCAGTGTTCTCTAAATTCCTGAATCTGTGTTTGTAACTTCCAATGTCTGTTACTTGAACTCTGAATCATTCTCTCTTTCTCTCTCTAAAGGTAAACCCTTCTCTCTCATGCTCAGCTCTCTCTCTCTCTCTAAACATACAGCCTGGAGAGAAATATCAGTGTTCTCTAAATTCCTGAATCTGTGTTTGTAACTTCCAATGTCTGTTACTTGAACTCTGAATCATTCTCTCTTTCTCTCTCTAAAGGTAAACCCTTCTCTCTCATGCTCAGCTCTCTCTCTCTCTCTAAACATACAGCCTGGAGAGAAATATCAGTGTTCTCTAAATTCCTGAATCTGTGTTTGTAACTTCCAATGTCTGTTACTTGAACTCTGAATCATTCTCTCTTTCTCTCTCTAAAGGTTAACCCTTCTCTCTAATGCTCAGCTCTCTCTCTCTCTAAACATACAGCCTTTAGAGAAATATCAGTTTTCTCTAAATTCCTGAATCTGTGTTTGTAACTACCAATGTCTGTTACTTGAACTCTGAATCATTCTCTCTTTCTCTCTCTAAAGGTTAACCCTTCTCTCTCATGCTCAGCTCTCTCTCTCTAAACATACAGCCTGGAGAGAAATATCAGTGTTCTCTAAATTCCTGAATCTGTGTTTGTAAGTACCAATGCCTGTCACTTGAACTCTGAATCATTCTCTCTTTCTCTCTCTAGGTGAATGACACGGTGGGCACGCTGGCGCTGAGCCATTATCACGACAAAGACACGGTGGCTGCCGTGATAATTGGGACTGGCACGAATGCCTGTTACGTGGAGAGAACCGACGCGATCATCAAGTGCCAAGGACTTCTCACGAACTCCGGAGGAATGGTGATTGACTCCTCTTCCAATTTTTTCTTGTGTTTGTTTTTTTCCCTGATGATCGCCGTCTTCTTTGTAGGTGGTTAACATCGAATGGGGGAATTTCTGGTCTTCCCACTTGCCCAGGACTCCCTATGATGTAGCCCTTGATGATGAAAGCCCCAATAGAAATGATCAGGTTAGAAGAAGAGAGATGGGGGAAGTGGGGGAGAGAGAAAGAGAGAGAGAGTGAGAGAGAGAGGCATTTGATATTTGCTTTGACTGGCTTTCTCAGGGTTTTGAGAAGATGATCTCGGGAATGTACCTGGGGGAAATTGTGAGGCGCGTTCTGTGGAGGATGGCGCAGGAATCTGATATCTTCGGGGAGGCTCCTGCTTCCTGTTTGGCGACACCTTTCTCGTTAAGGTAATAATTCTGTCAGTTCTCTCTTTTTTTAGGAAAAATGGAAGGAATATCACCCCAGATCCGAGATCAACCTGCGGTTTTCATAAGATTCAAGTACGAGACAGAAACAATCAGTAGAGACCATCCTTTCCTGAACCAAGATGAAGCAAAACCCTCCCCGTCGTGAAGTACCCCATCCTCCCCTGAAGATGACCTCATTCTGATGAGCTACCAGACTGACCTCGGTCCATCTCCTGTTTTCCACTTTGGGTGACACTCGCCTGCCATCAGAGGAAGAAAATGTAAGCTCTTTTGACTGATAACTTTGAAATTCCAGGACTCCAATGGTGGCCGCAATGCACGAGGATGACTCTGCAGATCTCCGGGAAGTAGGCAGAGTCCTCGAAGGTCTTCAGGTACAAAAGCTTCCTTTAGCAAACAATTAACTGGACATGTAGAAATAATATAAACCCTAAGCCCTATAATCTTCTTCTCTGCTGACAGATAAGGAGCGTACCTTTAAAGACAAAGCGACTTGTCGTCAGAGTATGCGACATCGTGAGCCGGAGAGCGGCACGGCTTGCAGCAGCCGGCATTGTCGGGATACTGAAGAAGATAGGGAGGGATGGCACCGGAGGATTCGCCGGAGGAAGGTCGAAAGGAAAACCAAGGAGAACAATTGTGGCCATTGAAGGCGGCTTGTACGTGGGATACAACATGTTCAGGGAGTACTTGGATGAAGCTGTGGGAGAGATATTGGGGGAGGATGTTGCTCAGAGCGTCGTTCTCCGCGTCTCAGAAGACGGATCTGGCGTTGGCGCCGCTCTCCTCGCCGCTTCCTTGACCAGATTGTGATCATGTGCATTGCATTGTGCATAAAAATGTAGGAACAATCTCTTCATTTATACATAATTATAGCTCATTTGGTCCTTTCAGAACAAGAGAAACTAGGATTAAAATGGGCTTCACTTTATTAAGTCGGTGGCGGAAAATGCTGAGGTGTTTCAGGCACCAAGGAGATGAGGATCGTGGACGTTGCGCAGATGAGGAAGAGTAGAGTTGCGATGCTTAATTTCAGGAGGCAGTTGAGGTTAATTCCAGTTGTCAGGTTTTCTTTTGCCGATGGCTCTTCCTCGATCGCTTTCAAAACTGCAGCCGCTATTTTCTTGGGGAGATCGTCCGTTTCCTTCCAATCCAGGAAGTGTAACGCCGGCGTAGATATCTCCTCGTCCGCTTCAGCTGATATTTCGTTCGTTGAGTCGACGGTGCTAGAACCGGCTAGCGAAGAAATCTGCACGAATATAAATATTATCACCGTAGAAAAAACTCGAAGTCCTCGTAAAAACCTAAGATATTCGATCTGTGAAGAGATTGTCGGTCTATTGCCTCAGTTTTTAAGGTTGATTCTGGAGGCGACGTGACTTCGCTGAGAGATGTTGATGAGAACTCCGAGACTTCTTCAACAGCGATCGAATTCTCGGCATCCTTTAGAGGAGTGGATACGATTGCTCCAGGAGGGGAGAAGGTAAGAGTCTTCTTGATATGCGATGGCGCATTCGTCGTCCTCAGCTTCTCTCCTCCTCGGCGCTTCATCTCTCTCTCTCGTTAGATCTTTTCCATGCTTCGTGCTGGTAGACGCGCTTTATGAAGTGGACTGGAGAATTCCGTGACGTGAGTCCAGAGGAGAGTCTAGAGAAGATCGTGGAATAACGAATTAGAACGTGGAGCATGTAACTGCCTCGCGCGATCTTCACCGTTGGAAGGGGAGGGAGTCTGGAATGGTCGGTTGAGATGAAAGGAAATTTTTTAGCGCTGGAAAATTCAAAATTTCTCGTTTTGGAAATTTATCTCTCTCTCTCTCCTAAGTGGCTCTGGTCGACGCGGGCTTTATGAAGTCGATTGAACGTGGAAGTTGCAACTGTCCCGTGCCATCGTAACCGTTGAAAGAGGCGGGAATCTGAAATGGACGGCTACGATGAATGGATATTTTTGTAGGTCTCGAAAATTCCAAATTTCTGGTTTTGGATCTCTCTCTATTCCTCATCGCTCTTATTCCTCGCATGAATTACATTGCGGACATTCGAGAATCAATGCCGGAGAGTGATTGTTTTAGATGAAGCTGTTCAGCAGATTAGCTGTATCATTTCATAATTTCAAGCTCAGAAAATCTCCTCCCGAGATTTGTTCAACTTGATTTCTACCGAATCTCCTCTGAATTCGCGTATACTGAAAACTTTCTCCAATCTTACTTCTCTTCGGTCAGTTTCAGCCGATTCTTTAAAATACTTCGGCGCGCTTTTTATTGGGTTCTTTTTACTCTTATCTTCTTGCAGTAGACCCGGATTTTAGTTAAATCTTACGTTTCTTATCAATTTCTTCGATTCATTTTGTTGACTCGCGATCCTTCACTTGTCCAAGTCAAGAAGAATTGATGGCTACTCGAATTCGGCTTGACGGGGGACGTGGATTCTAATTCTATTGTCAGTTAATGAAATCAAGTATCCTGCCTCTTTTTCCTTCGCTTTAATTTCAATTTTTTTTACTCTAGCCTGAATTCCAAATCCGTCGATAATTTTAAAAGAACACTAATTTTCCTCGAAGTTCATGTGTTTCACTTAAACAAAGATTGGAGGAGGGGTATCTCTCCAATTACGAAGGTATCAGGATGTCTATAAACGTAATTCAAAATGAACGATGGGAGACGATTTCCATTTTTGCAGATCTCCCGGAAAAATGTCTGGTACGCGGCTCTTATTCATTTTTCTTCTTTCTGCATCACCTCAAAGGAGATACGTTTTTACTAATTTTTTGCTAAATCTCGCTGTTCTTTCTGAGCACGAATTGGTAACCGGTGAACTTTCTGGTCTTTGATTTTTTTCCCCTTCGCTTGTGAACTGATGGAGAATTAGAGATTTTGCGTAAGTGAACTGTTTATGGCAATTCCTTCCTTTATCTTTTAGTTTTCTTTAGCTCCTTTGCTTTTTAACTGATCGAGGGTCAGTAATTTATGTGTGAAGGAACCGTTTTTAGAGATTTCTCCCTTGATATGTTGTTCTTTTTGCCGGTAAAGTGATGGGGAGTTGGTAATCATCCGTATAGATCGACCATTTTTCGTTGTTTCTTTATTGACCTCCTCGTTCTTTTTGTTTGTTCCTTCTCCGGTGAACTGATGGCAGATTGATGATTTGTCTAAATGAAACTGAGTTTTTGGTAATTCATCCCTGATCTTCTTGTCATTTTTGTTCGTTCCACTGCACTTTGAACTCTACATTTAAGAATAATTTTTTATGATTACTTCTTTGACCTTTTTGTTTTGGTTTCTGCACTTTATTTATGATTTTTTAGCAAAAACAAGTCCACGGTAGTTTTTTGGTGATTACGTTTCATGAACTCTATGAAAGAAAGAGAAAGTTGAAAGCAAACATGAATCAGAAGTTGAGCACACAGATTAACTAGCATGAAAATATCTTTTCGTTAGAGGTACTTTAGTATGCTTATATATTTTGAGAAGTTGTTCATTGTCCATCTAATAAGACACCTCCCAATAAAATCTCTTGGTCCGGCTAGTTAGCAGACTCTCCCTCTCTCTCCATCTCTCTGCTGTTAATTTCTCCCTCACTTAAATTCCTCTGGGCCTTGGTTAATTCATGAATATTATTTTGAATCTCCTTTTGAATATGATATCATCTGATCTTTTGGATTCCTAATTTCTTTTCGGATATTATAAATTTTGTAATAACCAAATTTTTCTTAGACGGAAAGCATCTTGTTTTCAGCTCTTATAGACAAATTATTTCTTATTCAGAACAATCTTCTTGAAGGGTTATCTGTTGAGTTTAAATTTATTCCCCTGTTGGTTTTTAATTTTCATTTTAATTTATGTATTACTCGAAGTGCAAGCTATAACGCAGTCCATCCAGGCCAAAACTACATTGAAGGAAGACTTAGGATGTTTTAATCTTTCTTTCTTTTTCTTTTTAATCTTTTATGCAAGCCAGGAATTTTTCATCATTTTTCTGAGGTTTCATCTGAAGTTTTGATGTGTGAAGTCTTTTTCCTGATGGAGGTTTCCGTTTTTAGTCTGCCTAATATGAAAAGAAATCTTTTCTTATGAATTTTCTTTAATATCCAAATATGTCCTTTTACTTGAAAAAAACTATTAATGGCTGAAAAGTAATGTTATAATATATTCCTCGCATGAAGGACAGTATTCAAGCCTGGTATATTTTTAAAAAGAAATTAGTATCTATTTTCTACAGTCTCATAGTCTCTTTTCATCAGATACCAAAGACCCAAAAAGAAGATAGAATCTACTTTCAACAGTTACACTGTCTTTTCATCAGATACCAAAGACCTGGAATCTGAAAAGCCCAAAAATGAAGAAGTTAAAGGCAACACCATAAGAGAAGAGGAGAAAACAAGTTATTTAATGAATGCAGATGATGTGGAAAGGGCTGGAGGGTTAGGAGCAAGAGATGAGATAGGAAGCTTTCTCCCAGTGGCAATGGATTCCACCGACTTTGAAGCTTCTCTGCGAGATGCAAGGGACTTTGAGGAAGCATTCTCTAACAATGAAGACAGGTGAATTTGGTCCTCCCTACAAATTACTCAAACACTCTTAAATGAATTGACCATAAAAGAACTCTGCCTTTATTCTGCCAGGCACATCACCACCCGACCAGGTCTCGGATGGACCGCACCGACAGATAAAAAGGCTGGATCATTAACTTGATTCCCCGTTGACCTGATTCAAGAAAAGGGTAAGCTGAAATTTCTCTATTTTTGGTTCATGCACGTGTAGGTGGTGTCAAACCCCCTTTGATGATGACTAGTTTGCTTCCCATTCTCCCTGACTTTCATTCTCTAGGAAGGAAGGGCTTTGAAGAACTTAGATTGTTGAATTTTCTCAAACTTGCCAAATTTTTTACGAATTTAAAGTCAGACCCTCTAGGGTGAAGAATTAAACTCACATTTCTCTCTCTCTAATATTTATGATAAGGCCTTTGAAGGATTTCTTGACTCTAACTTAAATATCTTTTTATGCAAAGAGGAAGTCAGTGACTAGTTTGCTGATACAACCCCGTTGGGGATGTATCAATAATGTAATCTCTAACAGTAATTGATGTCTCACATAGAGGGCAATTGAGAGAGACAGAAAGACAGAGGAACAGACAGAGAACTGACATGTAGAGAGGTTTTCAGATGAGGAGAGATACACACACACAGATCGAGAGTAGATGAATCTAGAGGGAGAGCACGTAAAGCGGAGAGAAGGAGATGAGAGATCTCAAGAGTAAGAACTACTTTCATTTTACTTCCCATTTTTAAATTATAACCATTTAATTCTCAAAGGATTATGACAGTTTATTTACTGTTATGTTGTGTTTATAACTCCCTTGTGACCTTTGACTTGCAACTATCATTGGGTTGTATCAGTTGCTTCCCTCTCCCTCTATTTTTCTCTCTCTAGGAGAAAAAAGAACTTTTAAGAACTTGGATTGCTGACATGTAGGCAGAATACATGGGGCTTCAACACACCAAACAGGTTTTCCAGTGAAAACACACCCATACAAGATCATGTTTAGATATGGGTAAGGCATTGTCATTGACTTCCTATCTTTTTCAGAATGCCAAATTTGAGGTAATTCTTGGCCTGGAATGGCTGCACTGATATGATCTCCGACAGGGATCTATCATTTTGAACTTGATGTAACCATTTCCATAGGGATATGTATAATGTTGTTCTCCATGTTAGGATGAGATCAAGGGATGGGTGTAGAACATTAGGGAGAGATTAGCCAACCGTAGAGAAAGCCTCAGAATACACTGACGAAGGGGACAGGTTTAAGACAGGAGAGGGTTGGACAGAATTCAGAGAAGAGAAACTAAACCCTAACTAAGTAACTCCACTGATTACATGATTCGTGCCTCCTTTTCTAGTCTCGTAGGTATTGTTTATATAAACTTCTTACTGGGACCATCATAGGCATTCCCCTTCTTGGCTTGCACAGTCGTATTCACGCATACACTAAAATGGGTGCAATCACTTGGAATCTCGTCCTATCCTGCTCAAAGTTGATGGTGTGTGGCACATGGTAGAGGATGATCTGGTGGCTAGAAAACTGGAGTAGTGCCCCAACAAGAGGGTGCCTGAAGAGATCATGATCTCTAAAATGCCTTAGATATATGTTTTACATCTCATGGCCTCTTTGCAAGGAACCCATGAAGGATAACAAGATGCCCTTGAGTTGTTTCTTCATCATAAAAACTCTCGCTCACTGAAGCATGGATAGGATGGCACGGTCGCTCTCTTTCCACGCATGGGACACGTGAACTATTGACTGAGAGTGAATGCCCTTCCATTCACTCTCAGAGGAATGGGATGGAATGCTCATGCTGCAACTCGAAGAGGGATGATCCAACCATCTTTAGTCCATACTCATGTCTTACCCTGTTTATGAAGACAGATAATGGGCATTGTTTATGCACAAAATGAAGGATCATTCTGTGCGCTTCAATAGATAATGATCCGCGATGTTTTTCTCATTTCCGTTATGGCTAAATTTCTTGAAGAACTCAACATTTTGTCAAATTTTCTTGTTCTGGAGATGCTGATGATCTATCTCAGATAGGGCTCTTAGAATGGAATGGAGGAGAACTGCACAGGCATTGTAATCGGAAACCAATAAATTTCATGAACAGTAAAAGCAAGTGCAAGTGCGCTGTGATTGTCATATTCACCATTGGTAGGGGCAGAAACACAGTAAACTTTCAAGTACGCATTGGTGCTCATTGATGACTTCGTTATTTACGATAATACACATGAGGAGCACACAGAGGAGCAATTGGATTAGATTTCTCTAATCCACATGGAGCATCATTGGATATCCCAATTCTTGATACAAAAGCAGTTGGAATACTTGGGACATTGGATATCTTCAATGGGTGTATCTGGTGATGAAGGTGGGTCAAGAGTGGCCCACACTCTAGAACACCTGCTTGCTATGAGGTTTCCTCGGTCTGACCAGATGTTCTTCGTGGTTCATATCATGCTATGCTACCCGTTTCCTAAAGAGCGTCTTCAAGTGGAACGTTGAGTTCTTCAAACATGCCATGTCTGCCGCACTGGTACTCAACTGTCATGAGATTTCTTATGTGTTCATTCTTGAGGTAAATGCATCCGGAGTAGGGGTCATAGCAGTCCCATGAAACATAGTTGACTATCACCTTCTTCAGCTATACCCCTTATATGAATACAAGTTGATGCACACTGACCAAAAATGATTCAGGGATTATTCATGGATTATTTCATGAATACAAGTCATAGCATTATTTTATGATTGATGGATTATTCATGGATTATTTCATGAATACAAGTCATAGCATTATTTTATGATTCATGGATTATTTCATGAATTCAAGTCATAGCATTATTTTATGATTCATGGATTCCTCATTTACACCGACAATCATAGCATGAAGCATGTCTTCATGCTAAAAGATTTCCATGACCAATATCATCGACTTCTACAAAAAACTACGGAGCTACCCGTCAGTTATTCTATACACCGAAGTGATGTAAAATATGGTCATCGGTGTTCTCTCTTGCATTTCGACTTTGGTATCACACACTCTGTTCAGGATGGTCTCTCGAGATACTTAAATATCGGGCCCCATCACCATCTCCTATCCGCTAGATCTTCCACCAATGTTGCCATTCATTTCATTTTTTTCATGCTTCCAAGTTTGGCAGGCATTTAAGGGAGAATTGGAACCTTCAGCCTCCTTTTCCCTCTCATTTGGAAGAAAATAAATGGTGTGCGGCAATGAAGACAGTCATAATGTTCCGACTGTCTTCCATGGGTGAACAAATCTTCACCCTCTGGTACCCATAGACCACCCAATTGACATTGATGGTTAAAGTCTCCTTCGGCTTCAAGTCAACCTTCCAGCTTTTTCAGCCACATGAGACATGGCCTTGATTCTCCTATTGCAATTACTTGACTTTTTTTGAAGACAATGGTCACAAAAGGGGAAGTTGTGATATGATCATGATCAAGATCAAGATCAAGATATACTAATGGTGAAGTTTAAAGAAGGTCCACTAGGTCAACACATACACTATACCAATGTTGAAGATTTAAGGGCCTCGATGTGGTGGACCAAAGATTTTGTCCACCACTTCGAGGTCAAATCTTTCTCCTCTTCTTGCTCGCACGAAGCTTTGTGGTTTAATTCCCTCTTTCCCTTAAAACTCACCTCATCCCTGTCTCTCCCCACTTCCTATCCATTCTTAGACTTCTCTCTAGCCTGCCACCACTCTATAATCGATGAGTGTAATTCACGGTCTTTGAAAATGCAAATTACATTTCAAATAAATAAAATCTCAATTCGCTAGAATCATGAAAAGAATTCAAGTACAACAATGAGTTAGAGTCAAATCCACTATAAATTAGGGATTAAAAATGATGATTTAACTCACTCTAAATTAAAGCAGACAGTTAAACTACAAATCAGAGAACATTTTTTAATCAATTCCAATGGTCCAAGAACAAGCCAAGTGGATCAAGATGAAGGAGATATCAATGAATTTAGAAATTGAAGAAAGCTGATGTGAAGGAGAGAGAAAATTAAAAATTTTATCCTAATTTTTCATCTTAAATGCGTATTAAAACTTAATTATGCATGATTTTGGTGAATTACTCATTCCTTATCAAGCTGTGAACAAATGATTCAAGTCGTGTCGAATTACTCTAGAATTCAAGAAACTATCATTCATCAAGTTTATGCATACCTAGGGTTTGATTGGCCATTGATGGAGGTTTTTCATCCACAAAAGATTGAGAACTCCAAGGACTATCAAAAGAATAAAAAATGTTTACAAGAAACATTTTAAGATTCAAGAAATGGCAAATAGTTTTATGAAAAATGAACAGATTGTGGAAATAATTGCAACAACTTTGAGCCTTCCAATCATCCTTAAATTAGGGCACAATAGCTTAGATGTAACCATGTCACCCTAATTTGAGGAGGAGAGAGGAGAGAGGTGGGCACTGCAAAAAATCTCAACCACTCAATTCATCCAATTTAAAAAACAATGCTAAGGATCATGTAACATGGTCCCGTTGAGATCATGTGGATACCGCAAGAGGCTTGACACTTGAGAATAGATTCAAAAACTCCTTCAAGTGAACCATATAAGTATATTTTCTCATATATACTAGATAATATGATCATCTATTCTTAATGTCTCAGTGTTTTGAATATCCAATTCAATGTATTCCGTTGCACTGAATGTTTTGATCAAAATTTTTGAAGGCTTATCGACCTCATATTGTAATAGGCCCACCCCCTCAGGCCCAAAAGGAAACTTTCCTATAAGCCTTCCTTGACCCAATGCATGGATGTCATGTGTGTTGGATAGTTCTGACTAGTCACCAGCATGTATGTCAACTAATAAAATGCAAATTATACATAAAAATATATGATTATTAGTACAAATTAAAGGATAAAACATTATATTCTAATGCATGTAATCATATTTTTTTACTGTTTATCTATCATTCTATGAAAATAAGTTATAATCTCAAAATGCACTAATTTAGAGATAATTATGATAAATTAAAGAGAAATATTTTAAGATTAGATTATCCTCATTTTTATTTAAGATTATACTTAGGTTTTAATGTTAAATAATAAGAGAAATTGCTTTTTATACACATTGTTTTTCTAAGTTTTAAATTCTAAAAGAAATGAGTATATTTTTAAAATAAAAATTTATTCTCTTATTATTTATTCAATTTGACTTTTTAGAATGATAGATAATTTATTTTCTGATCTAATGAAATAAATTTAGATTAATTTGGAGTCGTATTTTAAAAGTTATAGATTTTCTCATTTTTAAGGATTTTTCTAGAATTTTTCTAAATTTTTCTGAATTTTTAATGAATTTAATTCAATTTATTTTGAATTAAAATGAATATAAAAAAATTTTCATCACGCGTTGATGCGGCGGGTGTTTCCGTGTCGCTACGTGGCAGACTGTGTGACACACGTGCACGCTTGAACATAAGCACGTCATTAGTGGGTTAAGCGTCCATTAATAGATTTTGATAACCCATTAAGACCGTGAGACTTATATACTCATCGGATTTCTAATTTTTTCGTCATGTGGGACCATTTTTATGTTTTTATGTGTGCAGGTGACGTGGCGTCGTGTGAAGTGTCTGATTCGCACGATTTAATCATGATCGTCGATCATCACTTAAGTGAAGGGGTACGTGGCACACTATGGTTCATCGGCGAATCATTTTAAAAATGATTTAATCTCAACCACTCATCTAAGGAGTTATAACAGCTGAGATTAAAACCGACGAAACACATTCGGAGCGTTAGATCAAGATCGGACGGATATTGTTTCAGGTGTTACTTCTTCGCGTGCGACATGGCGAGATCTTGGCGGTCCATCTGCGATCCAAGGGACGTAATTTAAGCGTAACGATTTGCATATATGCATTTCATCAGAGCCATTGATCGAAGATTAAAATCTCGATCTGACGGTTACGCCCAATTTGCCCTATAAATTGAGATGTTCTTCGACGATGTAAATCATTCTTGGTTTTTTCGAGTAATCGAACTGTCTAGACACCAAAATCCTTCAATCTCTTGCTTCCAATCGCTTGTAGATCAATTTCTGCGTCCACAGAATGTTTGAAAGCGAGATTTTGTTGAGAGACTAGGGAGAAATCGATTCTTGAATGCCAACGATCGTCTTTGAATTAGCGGAATGAAAAGCCTTTCATCCATCGAGAAATTGGATCAATTCGAGCACTATCTTGGGTTTTCGTCCTAATCTTTCTTCCTATAACATTAGATTTGAATCGTGTTTTCATCCTAATCTTTCTTCCTATAACATACTATTTGAATTTCAAATCGTAGATTTAGTCAATTTTAATTTTAATTTCAGTTTTTCGTGATCTTCTCGTTAAGAAATTTCTCTTTGATTTGCTCGTCGATTTCTCTGCGAATCTTGATCCAAGTTCAGTGATTTTTGATTCCATAGATTCGCCCTTGAGTTATATTTCCAAATTTATCAAAAATCTTAATTTCTCAACTCATTTTATTGTCCAATTTGATCAAATTTCAAAGAATACATAAAAAATATATTAATTCTCCGTGAATTCGACCCTTATTCACATCTATACTATCTAATTTGTGATTATTTGATTAAATTTGTGAGTTTGGTAATTATTTTGATGCTTATCCCTGTGTTTTCAACGACCTTGTGGATTCCCTTCGTCATCAACACATCGCCACATTGAGGCATTGCCACATCCACATGGCCCCCTAATTTAACAAAAAATCCTTAAAAATAAAAAGAGAAAAAACCAAAAGAAAATCTATAAAAAGTCATAATCATATATTAATGTTTGCTAAATTTGAAATAGTAAACCTCTTGATCCAGAGCTTTGATTTGGATGAAATTTTCACCAAATCATTCTATCTACAGTCTTCTTCCCATTAATTTATCTTGATATTTAAAAACACATGAAGAAGTAAATTAAAAATACTCCAAATAGCACTTCAATTTTTGAATTTTCAAGTTGTTCATTGTCCTCTTTTCATCCTTCTTCACAATTTCTTTCATTGAAGCCTTGAAATGATGCACACTAAAAAAATATGATTAGTTCAAGTTAATTTGACTTTGAAAAGGTCAAAAATGAAAAATTTTTATCATTTTAGCACTAATTTATGAAAAAAGCGCAAATGAGTGCAAAAAAAAGAGTGTGAAAATAATCGACATTGATGATAATGTGCAGCAAATTCTTGCTAATTATGCATTAGAATTTGTTAGTAATGATGAAACGGAACGTATCAATTGTACATTATCAATGATACTCTTAATGAAATCAAATTTTTGGCCGGTCTTATCATATTTCCAATCCTAAAACTACTTCATCTAGTGATATGAAATTTAAATTTTACTATCATGGTTGAGAGGGATGATTTAGATTTAAAGTCTATGGATGGAATGGAAGAGAAATATAATGAGACTTTAGAGAAGCTCTTGGAGGAAATTTTTTGGCAAGTGATTGTTCTTTGGCATTTCTATCATGTTATTCATATACCAAGCCACTTGTTGGAGGATTCTTGACCTAGTTAATGTGGACATAGAGAATAAATTTCCACTTAAGTACCATAGAGAATAACTTTCCACTTAATCATGAACACTATCTATAGTAATGCTAATCCATTATTCTTTTGTTGCCGTCGTAATCATCATCATCATGTTACAAGTAATAATTAGATAAAAATCTCTTTTACCTTGTCAATAGATGATGAAATTGCCAAATTAGAATAGAGCATGATGTGACATCATGATGATGGCCATGGAAGGATAATGAATCAACCAATTTCTCTACTTTGCAATACTTTAACTATGACTATTAATTCTCTTTTATTATTCAATTTGATCTAGTGCTCCAATGGAAGTATCTGGTTGAACAATATAATGGATTTTATTTACAATTATACCATGCAAGAGAAAACATGTGCGGTATAATCATAATAGAATCAACTCATAGTCCTTCCTAGGGAAAGGGGAACGTATAAATTCTTATATATATATACAATTATACAATTATACCATGCAACAAACATTTGTCGATAGCGGGTGTATGGACTTATCAATATAGAGTTATTTTTTTACTAGAAGCTCCTCATAAGTCATTATCATTCTCATCAATAAGTTACATAGTTTCTATTTACACATATACACTATATATGAATAGCCTCGTATAATTTTTTTAAATAATTTAAATTAAATTTCAATAAATTTTCTTAATTTTTTTTATTCATGTCAACCAACAAAAAAAGCATTAGTCGAGTGGGCCTAGGACCAAATCTGTGTCCATGCATGCTTGGACTAGGGATTCAGTATCGTTGATAGGATCATCGTGATCAAATCTGATTGCCAAGATAGAAGCATGCAATCTGTGATATTAGGTCATAGAACTTGAGATTGATTCGATCATTATTTGAGGTTTTGTGATCAATTACTGCTTTGATTGATGATCTGATGGATCAAGCCCTGCACTGATCAGAAAACAGTTTATGATATATCTCTCTCTCTTTCCCCCATCTCCATGACTGTCTCAATGACCAATGTGTCTTTTGATCCAATCATGTCAACATTGGTTGATAGATCGAATCCATCGATCACCAATTTTTTTATCATAATCTCATCGATCAGATTGGATGCCCTTCCCTAATCTACACAAAAAATTCAAGGTTTTTTCTTCTAGAGAGGTTGATAAGTTACATGGTTAACTTCTGTACAATTCAAAGAATCAGATAAAATCATAACCCAAATCTCTTATAACTTTTAAAACATGTTCAATAAATTTCAGTATAATTTTTAAAAAATTCGAGAAAGAGGAATTTCGCATAGAACTTTCACTGTCTGGATATGATCCACAGAAGTGAATCAGTTTCATACCAAAAGATTGTCTGAGAAATCTTCTAGCGATAATCGTCGGTGTATAGAAGAAGTCTTGCACGTTTTAACCTAAAAAGGATAGCTCGCCATTGGTGTTCATGGGTTCTTTCTGGATCCTTGTATAATTGCATGGAAAGAATCAGCCGAAAGAAACCAAGATATTCCTTGATGATGGATCTATGCGCTCATGAATGTTTAATGGAGTAAATGCTGGAATACTGTTCTTCATGTTGTTCTTGCTTCAAAGACCTTTCTCACCCTGTCGGGAACGAGACCTGGCTCTTCCTTGAGCTTAAGAACCTGGAACTTAGCTGTAGCACAGCTCTCCTGCTCATCTGATCCTCCTGTGTGACCTTTATCAAAAATTTAAATGTCTTGTTAATGCAATTTGGTTTCTCGGAGATCGGGTTCTGTGATCTGTGTCCAGTCGAACTTGACTCCAAAAAATCCGGTGGAGATCGGATGAAATTTATGAATTGTGATTGCATTCGAGCGATCGACGATCATCGTTGATTCGACTGCATGAATATCAGTTTTTTAAATTATCTCATTTTTAAGATTTATGTCGTCGTTTCCAGAACTTCAACGCTCAATCTCCTCCATTAGACAGATCAAGGAATCCTATCTCGTAATCCGGTGAATCGAGAAACATTTTCTGCGTATCCCTCATCCGCCGCATCAAGCATGCTTGTTTTCCCTTGGGTGATTCGAGGAGTTGTATTTTACGCGTTTATTTCCAGGTGCTTGAAAAAACTGTCTTTTCTCTTTGCTCATGCAGAAATGGATATCATGACAGAGGGAAGAAGATTAGATTTCAGCCGTTTGGAGAAGAGGACAGTATGAAGAGCAAATATAAAACCCTAGAATTGGGCACCAAAGTTGCAAGTTAGGTGTTCCAGCAATCGCTTCATGAAAAAATTTCAAAGAAATACTTGAAATACAATCTGTTGCAGTCGAGAGGGCAAATTTCCTTTTCGCCGCTTTTTTTTACCATCGCCATGTGTTTGGTGTTCAATGCTGTCCCACAAAAATTTCTTGTTCCTCCTGATAATGCGGTAATGATCGAGGAATTCGGCAGAATTTTTCACGTCAGAAATTGTTGTTGAAAATCCTCCCGACTTATTCTTTCCTCTGTCGCCAGTCGAAGAATCGTATCAATGGCTTTCGTTCATACTTCATTGAATGTTTCTCGCTGATTTCGGGACAGAAGCGACGGTTTTGCGATAATTAAACCGCAATCCGCTGACGTTCCAACAAGTTTCCGCGATCGACTTTCCGCCAAAACGTCATTCCTGTCTTCCCATGCAAAACGTCAATGGATGATGATTATTTTTCAATTATCGCCTTTCCCCGGTTTGAATTCTTTCCTTCTCAAGTAAGAACTTCATGTCTAATGCTTTGACTTTCTCAATCTCCTATGATTATTGGAGAATTGCATGGCTAATTTTTTTTTTTTTATTTAAAAAACTATCTTGTAGGGTTTCTCAATGCCACTCAAAATTCTCCAATAATTCTTACTCCGTTAGAATTCTCAATCTAGAGGCAAAATTCTTTAGCCATACTCCATTAGATCTTGAACATTGGCATCCAAGAAAGTCAGAACCAAATAACCAGTGATCTTGAGTTGATCTGACTTCTTGCACTTGAGCATGCAGCGTTAGGTCTGCAAGTAACACATACCTTTTTTGCTGTCATCCTCTGATCTGTTTATGGATTGCTCAAGCATTTTCCGGGCATCCAATCATATCCATATTATCTTGATGCATACAAACTTGGAGATTCTTCATACTTTCATCTATTGATAAATAAGGAATTCTTGACATTTTTTTAGCTTCATGATCCTTTTTAGGCATTGTTTGAGGAAAAATTTCTCTCCTTTTGCCGCAAATGTACTTCCTAGTGCACATCTTTCATCTCATAAATTCCTCGATAAAATTGAATTTGGTTTCACTTTATAGGCCCATATCATTACATGAATACAAAATTTCATCCACATATACAATAAAAAAATGTACTTACTCTCACTAAACTTATGTAATCATCAACATTATTTATCTCAAATCCATATGAAATGATAACTTGAGGAAACTTGTGAGACCATTGATGAGAAGCTTGCTTGAGTCCATAGATGGATTTCTTCAATTTTCAAAACAATTCCTTTGAGTTATTTGAGTTGAAATTTTCTTGTTGCATCATATATATATGGCTTTCTCAATCTCTCCATTGAGAAAAAAACAATCTTAACATCCATTTGACAAAGTTCAAGATCATATTGTGCAAGTAGTACCATTATTATTCTAAAAGAGTATTTTGTGGAAACCGGCATAAAAGTTTCTTTATAATCAATGCCATCTCTTTGATTAAACCCTTCAACAATAAGACATGATTTATCCATACTACCCTTTCGGTTTTAAATATCCATTTATAGCCAATGGGCTTTGCATCTTCAGATTATTGGATGAGATCCCAAACATCATTGACGCTCATGGGGTTTAATTCCTTCATTCAAAGACTCAATATAATTTTGAAATTCTAAACTTTCCATGGCCTGATAGAAGCTCATTGAATCATCTTCCTCAATGCGAATGGTTGCTTCATGTTCATAAAGATACACAAAACATTCATGTGGAATGGTACTTCTCTCTCTAGTGAATCTCCTTAATGTGGGTCTACATGATATTCTACGAGTATATCTTAGGCGATATGTAAAAATGAATCTATAAAATAAGTGGAACAAATTTTTCAAAAAAAAAAAAAAGTGGAACAAAAATCTAACACTTTTCTTCTATTTCCTCATTTTTCATCCTTCAAAAACTATGCCAAGTTTCTTGTCAACCCTACTAAATGAGCGATACCGAAAGGAAACTTGCATTATCTAAATTTAACATCTAGCTTTTATTGTGTCTGGTAGACGATTGAAGAAGATCTCAAGGTCTTCGCAAGTACATAACTTATATGTACAAAATACTTTTAAGATATGTGTGTGTGTGTGTGAGATTAATATGCAGATAAGATTTTCAAAGAAAATTCAATGCTCAATGAGTATCTAATTTATGATTTTATTGAGTTAAATATGAATGTGACTTCTATTAAAAGTACTTACTCGGCGACTCGGAGTTTTGTATCAAAATGTTTTACCTTTTAAAGAACTCGCGATCACCATAGAGCGAGCTCTTGTAACTTTATTAACCTTGTGGCAATCTTCATAATTACCCTAAGGCACATGATCTTACTATACCATCCATTGATCATTGAATGCTATCCTATCTTAGAATATTCTTTGATGTGATGGGATCTCTAAGTATCACTTAAGGAGAACTTTGATGGGCATCTTTTGTTATTCATCATCAATTCAACATCCTTTGAGCTCCATGCATACCTATAATTTGATGGTCTAGGTATATCATACTGTGAATTCTGATAATGTGATGAGATCCCCAAGCCTTTTTGGAGAACTTGACGAAGGTGCACCTTGCACTAGCAAGACTGAATGATAGAACATGTACCCTAATGTTGCTAGATGGGAAATGATTTACTCTTGGTGTATCTATAGCTTGATTCCATGCCCTAGCATGATGCACTCAATCTTACTCCATATCAAAGACAGAAAAACCCCTAAAAAGGGATCTGTTGTCCGTCTCTATCATCCTCCACCTTCATTCTTCTCGAATACATCCAAATGGGACTCACCAAATCTCCATAAATCACTATCTTTTGTTGCATGGTGAAATAATGCCGCATATCATATCATACATATCTTGCTTGTTGATGAATGATAAAGACACATCTCATGCTTTCCTGCATTCTTAGCATGTTGTGAGTAAAATATTTTCTCTTGATTTCATCATGGTTGTGCTTCATGACGATTCCTTGTAATATGATGATACCAGACTATGCATGTTGTTCGTTTTTCCACTTGACATCATCCACATGCACATCTATGACATGATTTTATGAGAAGTTTTCTTTTGAACATACCAGTAAGGCTCCAATTACTGCCGACGCTCCATGGAGTAAAATATGGAGAAGGCGCCTTCGCACGAGACCACCTGATGTTCAGGAACACCTCAGAATGTGGCAAGCAAGAGTTTGGTCACCTGAAGAGGAGAGCAAGGGGAAGGAGCAAGGAGAATTCCACCTTCCCAACTTTCAGGAGGCGACAATCTTGAGTTTCCCTTCTATGCTATCCTTCTATCTCTAGAACTTCCAAACTCATGAGGTTTTCTGTTTCCCCCCGCCTATTGTTCTATCTCTATACTGCACAGTTAAATTACAAAATTTTGACTTATGATTCACCAAGTTACATAAAGATTTCCCCTTTGAAGGGTCATTCTGGCCCCGCAATCCCTGCCATAGACTAGATCTCAAAACTGAGAGATTACCCAAAATAGGCAATAGAAAAATCTTTTATTTTAACATTAAAAGATGATCTCCAGAATCGGTACTTCCCACCCAAGAGGTCACCCATCAGGCAAGAGGATGTTGATCACGTTCTCGATATGATTGAAGATCGGATCAAGACTCCTTGATCCAATCAATAGCATAATCGAAAGAAGAGATCATCGATCCAATATTCCATCATATCAAGAATCGGTACTAAAAGAATTCATAGAAAATTAAAATAAATATAAGAAAATAATTTAAGTTTGAAAAAATTGAAACAAAGTACCCGTTGAACTGATCAACGATCAGATCAAGGACTGAGCTCTGATTCAAGCATTGCCTTGATCAATTAAGGCCCATTTTGGCATATCAATTATCAAATCGAGGGATTTGAGTGTGTCAACATTCTTAACTGTGGCCCAAGAAGTGTGTCGGGCGGCGGATGTCGGTCGGCTCGTGACGACCTCGGAGGAGGCATTCTGGCGGTCTCTTGGCGGCGGAGCTTTCCGTCGTGAAGCTGAGTGGCAATCTATTTTTGCCACACTTTGGTCCATTTGGACCCATAGGAATGAGGTCATATTCAGGGGTTGTCCCCCTTCCGCTGATGCTATCCAGCACAACGCGAGGGGGTTTGCGTCTTTTTGGCACCGAGGCGGTCTAGGCCCCTCGACTTCTGTACCCCTGTAGTACATGATCTGTACATTTCGTCATTATTTTAATGACATCGGGGGGGCACTGTTCCGGGGTGCCCTTCCCCCTCATTTCAAAAAAAAAAAAAACATTCTTAACTGTGGAGTTCCTATCCACCCCAGCATCCCTCTTTATACTTCTGGGGGACTAGGTTAGGGAAGTAAATATAAGCCACAAAATCAACCAGTAAAACATAAAATGTTTTGTTTACACGTAACCTCATACTTTTAATGCAGCATTGATCATCCACTGACAGCATTAGTTAGTTGATGATGCTAAAAAAGTAAAAAGACTACACGGATTTTTTATCAAACGTTCAAGGGACAATCACCGCCAGAGCAATGAACGACCCGAAAACTACGTGGATTTGTTTGTTTCATGCAAGTATAATGGAGAAAATAGGAACAAAAAAAAAGAAATGTGCAACTTGCCTGTACATTTACCTGACCTTTTTTTCTGTACAAATGATTCTCTCAAGATCAGTTTCACTGGCCAGCTCTTTCTTAACAGGGGCATTTTAGTCATTATTCTGGCCAAAAATGATGTCCCTCTGAAGGCTCAGTAAATAAAAATTAGGGTTTTTGCTGTTACTGCCCCTCATCCAAGTTCAGAAGGTTGAGAAGACAAAAATTGACTATCAGCTTCTGATCCATTATAATGAGCAGGCAAAGCTTTGGGGACACCCTTTTTTATCCTCTTAGGGTTTCTGGCTTTCTGCACACCATCAATATTTTCATTCGACTCCGCCGCAGCATTTGAAAGATTATTGGATCTCGAGGCATCTCTGGACTTCATGCCTGATTTCCGCTGAAGATTAATGCACCAAAATGTTAGTAATGCAATAAAAGTTTTAATCTCATAAATTTTGGGGGAGTAATTTCGAGAGAGAGCTTGTCTTTTGAAAAGGGTTATCTCTTTGTTTTTTTTCTCTCTGAGAGTTTTAGAACAAATAGACCAAATCGATCAAAGAAAACTTGGCAATTACACATAAGAGAGATGAAGAGAGAGAGTATGCACATTTGTGACAGAAAACCTTTTACAGAAATGCTCGAAGATAAGATGATCTATCCATGAGACAGATTTGAGAAAGAATCATATCATGACAAGAATATAATACCTTTTTTACCAAAAATAGTACCAGTTAAAAAGAAAAGCTAACCCCCCATTTTAAGAAACAAGGTAATTATTCAATGAGATATATGTAGAAAGGGAATCAGTTTTTCGTTGGTAGAAGAGTGCCTTCCTTCAGGGGACACCGTTCCAGGTGTTCCCCTCGCATATCTTTCAAAAAAAAAAAGAAAAATGCCTTCCTATCAAAATGCTTAACGTTGATAAAAACTTAATCTCACTTCAGCAAAAATTAGCAATTTATCCGTTAGACAGCAATGGAGAGAGAATCGATATACTGGTGGTAACAAAATAACTTTTTATAAAAATATTATAGGCTAAGAAGAAACCTAATTATCTTAACATAAGATGGATGTAGAGAGAATAAGTTTTCAATCAGGAATATAATAAACCTAAAAACCTAACCACACCTCGATAAACTTGGTAGTCTACCCATGAGACGGATGTAGAGAGAGAATAAGCTCATGGAGGGAAGTAGAATGCCTTTTAACCAAAAGATTAATAGCTGAGATGAAAATCTAAACCATTTTAACAAACTTCCGAAGTTAATGATAAGAGAATTATCTAGTCGTCAGTAACAAAAAACCTTTGTATAAAATTGCAATTAACAAATACAAAAATCTAACATTCTGTTTTAGGAAACTAAGTAATCTATTCAGGTGATGGACGGAGAGAGAGAGTACCTTTTTACTGTTCGTTGCCGCGACTGCCTGCTCAGGAGGTCCAGGTTCAGCAATATCCTCTTCTCCGGGAATTGTAAATTCCTCTAATGAGGCATCTCCCTCCTCATTCACACGAATTCCCTTGTTCACACGCTTCTTCTTCTGCCGGTCTTTTGCCTGAAAATTTAGTATAAATTCATTAATTCACGCAAAAGAAGAAAAACTGGTGGATTTTGGCGGATTTTTTATTCTATATTCAGCCTTTTAAGGTCCTTTATTTAATCTGCTTAAACCTTGTGTCTGCTTATTCAAGGCATACTTGGCCTGAATGGATATATTGGATTGTTCCTCATCTGTGTAGTTCTATAAGAACATTACAATTCATGTAAAATAATTATGAAGGTTTACTAATAAGTAAGAAGACTGGACTATCCACATGAAGAAATGAGATCAATTCATATATGCATCCGATGAATTAAGGGAAATTTTTGCTAGTTTACCTGCTGAGCTGTTTTTTGAAATTTGAAAGAATAAATAGTAGACAAGTAAAATTATTATGCATGGAACGGGACTGCGAAGTAATATAAATAAGTGCAGTGAAATGAAGAAATGAATTTCTAAATTGAGCAGGAAGGTTTAGTATTTTCAGCTTCTTCAGGATCTTTCATGTATACGTATTTTGGCAAGAACATTAACGTGCAAATAATATAACTAAAAAGAAATATCAAAAAGTAAAAAAGTAGGGACCACTCACGTGAAGAGAGATTTCTTTGAGTTTCTTCTCCAACTGGATGTCGTCAAGGAGTAACGATACGACATCTTCAGGGGCCATGAGCTCTCCTTGTACATGACCACCTGTCATGACTAGCTGTTGCACTGTGCTCTTCTGGCTGGCTCTCTGTAGGATCTTCTCTTCAACGGTCTCTTTGCATATCAGCCGATACACAGTGACCTATATAGAGTAAAACTTTAATTGTAAGACATTTGGTTCAAATTTTAATCGATTATAATGTCAAACAAACCACCAGCACACAATAAATAAAAGGATTTAAGGATATTGAAAACAAGTTTTTATTAATCTAGACTCACACAGCTAGGGATGACCATTCTTGATCGATTGATCATCAGATAGCCGATCAGGCAATCGATTGATAGCATATTGTTTTTGAAAACTGTGATATTTTAAAAAACCAGAATCAACCGATTGGATTCACCAAATTGAGATCTATACACTTATTTAAGTTGAGCCGCCTGATCAATGATCCATGGCCCTCAATCATTTACCTTTCTAGAGGGATGCTATCTCTCTCCCCCTTTGACATCACTCTACCCGATAGAGAGATCATGGTGCCATCTTCTTCCGCCGGCAGCAATTCTCTCTCTCTTCTCTGCCTTCTTCCGCCAGCAGCAGGCTAGCAGCTCTACCTTTCTCCATCTGCTGTCTTCTTCAACTGGCAGCAGCTCCCTCTCTCTCTCTCTGCTGCCTTCTGCCAGCAGCAGCTTTCTCTTCCCATTTCTGCTGCCCTCTTCCCCCAGCAGCTGTCTCCCTCTCTCTCTGCTGTCCCCTTCCCCAGCAGCTCTCTCCCTCTCTCTGTTGCCTTCTTCTACCAGCAGCAGCTCTTGCCGCCCAATTTCAATTAATTTTGATCAACAAATCAATCAGATATCGATTTAAACTATTTTTAATCAAAGTAGGCCATCAAGAGTCAATTGATTTAAACCATCAATCATGACTGGCCATCACTACAAACATTGTCTCACTCCCTAAGTGAACACATACTTATACTAGTAAAGCAAGGAATTAAACTTCCATACAATAAGCAGATTAAACTAAATGTAATAATCAATGATTTTTTTTTAAAAAATTCAAAGAAGGTCACCCCAAAACAGCGCCCCCCTGTTGTCATTAAAACAATGACAAAGGGTACAGATCATGGATTACAAGGGTCCAATAATCGAGGGGCCTAGACCACCTCGGTGCCAAAAAGACGCAAACCCCTTTGCATTGTGCTGGATAGCGTCAACGGACGGGGTACGACCCTTGGATATGACCTCGTTCCTATGAGTCCAGAGGGACCACAGTGTGGCAAAGATAGTCTGCCACTCAGCTTCGGGACGAAATGTTCCACTGCTGAGAGATTGCCAGAATACCTCCTCCAGGGTCATCACGAGGCGGCCGACACCCGACGCCTGCCACACAGCCTGGGCCAAGGGACAGACAAAGAACAGATGTTGGCAATCCTCCACTGCCCTGGCGCACAGTAGGCATTCTGCTTGAGCATCCGGGACCATGCATTGCAGCAGGGACCTCGTCATCAGGCGCCGTCTTAGCAAGAGCCAGGCAAATACCTTGATCTTTAGGGGGAGACGACGTTTCCACACCAAAAGGCACCTCTGCAAGATGAGCGGACCCTCCGCTTCTCCTTGGTCTCAGAGCAGTCTGTAAACTGCTCGTACGGTGAAGCTTGGGCCACTCCATACCCATGCATCATGCGTTGCCTCTGATAGGCGGCAGTCTGCAAGGAGCTCTTGTAGGCTAATCAGCTCTGCCACCCGCTGGTCGGGCAATGCCTCGGGCAGGGGCGGGACCCAGGCATCATTCCAAGCCCGCCGCACCACCACCCCCAGATCCGTAGAGAGTGCGTAGAGACGAGGGAAAATCTTATCTAGTCAGTCGTGTCCTGACCAGTTATCATCCCAAAATCAGAAGGTCTCCCTGTCCCCCAGCTGTGGCCGGAAGAACCTGTGGACGTGGGAAACACATCCACATGCTCGACATAAATGCAAAGCCGTCACGCCTCGGGGTCCGCCACATCTACCAATCTAACGACGATCCATACCCGTCTCGTAGCACCACCGTCGCTAAGTCGCCCGACGGTTGTATCGTTCGGCTCACCCATTTAGTTAGAAGGGCCAAGTTGGTATGTTGAAGGTGGCGTATGCCTAGCCCATCTTGAGATACAAGCCGACACACGGTCGACCATGCCACTAGCGCCACCCCTCGAGATTCATCGGGCTGGGAACCTCTCCAAAAGAAACTCCGCATGATCTTCTCGAGGCATCTCTTGACGCCAGCCGACATCGTAAAAATCAACATGTAATATATGGGTATGGCGGCCAAGACCAACTTCAGCAAGATCAAGCGACCCCCGCGCGACAGGAGGCATGCCCGCCAACCTCCCAGACGCATCTTCACCTTCTCGACAACAGGCTGCCAATCTTAGAGCCGAAGATGGCGATCAACAAGTGGCACCATGAGGTACCGGATCGGTAGGACTCCAATGGGCGTCGCCGAGATCAGCAGGCAGCCACTCATTTCCTCATCGGATAAGCCGAACCCGATGAATGTGGACTTAGCTCGGTTCAGACGGAGGCCAGAGAAGTCCGAGAAGATGTCCATCATAGTCGAGAGTGTCTGTGCTGCTACTATGGATCCCTGAATGAAGAATGTCGTGTCGTCAACATATTGCAGCAAGGGTATGCCATAAGGAATGCAAGCCGACTAGAATCCAGTCAGAGCCCCGCTCAAGCACACCTACAATGTGCATACTGCCAAGGCGTCCACTGCTAGGATGGAAAGTAAGGGGGCCAGAGGCATCCCTGCTTGATGCCTCGTTGAGGGTGAATCCATCCCCCTTGCGGTCGACCGTTCACCAAAACGGCAAAGGTGGAAGTCGTAACGCATACTGTCCGTCATCTGCCGTCTCGGAATGAAGGCAGACTGGAACGGGCTATTCAGCGATGCAAGGACTCCTTGAAGCCGATTGGTCAACACCTTTGCAAATATCAGGTATAAGGAGTTGGACAGTGAAATTGGGCGGAATTCGCAGATCTGATCTGCCCCTTGTACCTTCGGCAGAAGTACAATGTATGCTCTATTTAGCATGTCCATGTGGCATCGACCCGCCCTAAAATCTTCTAGTGCCGCCATGACTTCCTGTCCCACTGTGTCCCAGCAATCTTTATAGAAGAACACTAGAATGCAGTCTGGACCAGGAGCCCCTTCGTTGTTTAAACCTCGCACAGCCGCTAATACTTCATCTTCTGAAAAAGGGAGGATTAACTGCTACTGCTGACCCGGCGCTAAAACAGAGGCACCGCTAGCCAGCCACCTCCACAGATTCGGTGGCCCTCGGCGGTAGAAATCTCGAAAGTGCTCCGTAAAAGCCTGGGCGACGGCTGCCTGGTTGCTGAGCACCTGTTCTCCAATTCGCAGGCGGTGGATGCTATTGAGACGTCGTCGCCCGTTCGCCATCTGATGCAAGAAACGGGTATTGGCATCTCTAGCCGACAACCAAAGCTGTCGAGATCGCTGGCGCCAGTCCTTCTCGATTCTAAGATCTGCCTCCGCCACTATGTTCCGGCACGTCTTCCGCTCCCTAGTCTCTTCTGCCGTGAGAGGTCTCAAATCTTCCGTCGCATCTAATGTCTGAATGCGTGCAAGGGCGGTGTCCCGATTACGAGTTTAGGCTGTCTGTATATGCCTCCGAAGATTACAAAGATGATGACGAATATCCTTCAGCTTGGTTACAAGCTGGTCTGATGCCGAGCCGAAATTGAGGTGAGACTGCCACCACTCAGTTATGTCTCTTTTAAAACCTCCATCGCGCAGCCATAACCGATCCATTTTGAAATAAGTGGGCCGGCTAGAGCCTCTATGTGTTGACCAGGCGATGGGGGTGTGGTCCGATATCGAGCGCGGAAGGGATGTCACCTTGGTTAGAGGGAAACTGGCGAGTAGCTCGGTGGAGCATAAGAACCAGTCCAACCGTGATTGGGAATTCGAACCTCTCCATGTAAACCTCCCTGTCGAAGGCCCTATCTCTGCAAGCCCCAACTAGGCTAACACTTCCCGGAACTGAGCCGATCCTGGGTCCCGTCCCCCCGCTCCATTCGGGTGGTCGTCCGTAGCTAGTGTCACATTGAAATCACTGCCGATGAGGATGGGAGTGTTTGGGACTGCCCCACATAATCTATATCGGACCACATAATCTAATAATCAATGAATTAACATTGTACTCTATATCTTCACGTATTGGCAGCCCTAGGTACGCAGCAAATTCTTGAAGAATATGGACAGACTTCCACAGAAATATTGAAAAAAGTCAATATTTGATAAATTCATAAAGCGAAAAAAACTTGAGATAATCCACGGAAATATGATAAAATGCACCTCAAAACTGCCCTCTGTTCGAGGCTTTAATGGTCATTGGCATTTACTATAGTCTGGGGGCACATTAGACTTCATCTATTCCCAGATTATTTACTCTAATAGTCATCCCTTAAACTAATTATAGCCTTAAAACAAGCATAAGAAATATGACAAGAGTAAGCCTCAGCACTGCCCTCTAATGAAGGATTTTACTTGTCATGCCTTCACCCTTGCTGGAATAGGAAAGAAACATTGATATTTGTTCTTAAGTTCTGAGATTAAGATGAAACATAAGATCTGAAATAAATGAATGCAGATGCCTTTGTTATCTTATTGTATTCTAATCTTGGGGTTATTAACTGAGTAAGCTCTGACAGAAATCTAACTTTCACAAAATAATTTTGATTTGATTCGACCATCTCTTTCTTAGCTGACCCCTTTTTATCATAAGTGATTAGGATACTAAGTAATCACATAATATCTGGATTCCTTTATTTTATGAAGAATAGGAAATCTTTTTTTTCTTGAAGTAGGAAGAATAGGAAATCTTATCTAACATAATTTTGAATAAAGAAGTTATGATTAGTTTGCAGACCTCCTTTGTCTGACCTAGCCTATGTGCTCTGTCCATTGCTTGTAGATCCAATGTTGGGTTCCAGTCACTCTCATAGAAGATCACAGTATCAGCTGCAGTCAAGTTTATACCTAACCCTCCAGCCCTTGTGCTCAACAAGAATACGAAGATGTCGCTTCTGAAAGAGGATAAAAAGAAAAGTAAGTCAACCTCATACGAGATGAAAGAATGAAGTAGGGATGGAATGAATGCTGAAAAATTATAGGGAAGAAGATCGCCTACCGGTGCTGGAAATCTCTAACCATGTCTCGGCGGTCCATAATAGTAGAAGATCCATCCAGTCTAAGATACCTGTATTTCCTGTAGTTCATGTAATCCTGCAGAAAATTCAGGAACAATTATGTAAACACGAAAAGCATGAGCAGAGTCTTGAGAACTAATAGGGCAGAAACAACTGCCCATGTAAAAAAATCAGTAATTTTCCATTTATAGCAGAGAAAAGTACTTCGAGAATTAATTGGTTGACAAATATAAATATCACTTGGGCGTACATTGCCTACAAACAAAAATACAATTAGTAATCTCCCTCATTCTTGACAACTGGCAACAGAGGAAAATACAAATGAACGCATACTTTTCTTTAAATGAAACCAAAATAAAATTATAACACAATTAATCCGCACTTAAGCCTCATTAGATTTAGAAGAGCAGTGTACCTAACAGTCACTACCTATCTTTCAAAAACAAGAAATGAGAATACCTCTAGAATATTGAGCATCTTTGTCATCTGTGCAAACAAAAGCACGCGATGGTTTCCAGCACGAAGGCGCCTCAACAAGATATCAAGTGTTTGAAGCTTCCCAGAATCCTAAAGAACCAATTAATCAATAATGCAAAAAAGCAACAGCTCAATCACGAGAGAATTGATCTATCAATGACCCAACTATCATACCGTGAGCATTTTCGCGGGGTCAAATGTCTGCATCAAAGGAGCGGAACCAAAAATGTCATAAGTGAGTTGAAGAACAGGTTGTGAAAAGGCAACTGTTGTATCTATCTCCTCAATCAAATTATGAGGGGGTCCAGGTAATCTTGGGCCATTATACTCAGATGTACGAGCAAATCCAACAAGTAATCTTTTAACCCAAGGATTATGAAATTCTTCTGTCGTATTGTATGCAAAGCTCCTATCAGCACACAGAGCAGCAATCTGCAGGAAAAAAATGACGTGAATATATGGTATTTTTTCATTATCATTCTGCCCTATTAGGTTGTGTCTTATTTGCTATGTTGCAGAAGTTGCAATGGCAATGTCAAACCTGTCTGGTACGCCCTATTTGTTAAGTGTTTATACTTTTTTTTAAATGTATACTTATACTTTTTGTTGATACAAATGTTTTATCCCAGGAAATGTGTTATGTCTTCAGCACTTTCTTGCCTTGTCTCTACTGAAAGACCAGTTTAAAGATGTGTCATACGGTGATCCTAACGTTTTGAGTAATTTCTGACACATTATATTGATCGGATCTCAGAAGAATAGAACTACAGTACAAAAATATGAGGGAAAAACTAAAAGTACAGGAACCAATTAGAGAAATTACAACCTAGAAGACATTTAACCCATGGCAATATTACAGATAACTTCCCGCATCATCCAAAACTAGAATGTAATCAAATGACAGCATAAAGAGGAAGGATACTTACAGGTGGAGCCCTTGCTTTAGGGATGAAAGCGTGAGAAAAACGAAGAATCCTAGAATTGACGATGAATCTCTCTTGATGTGAGACAACTAATGCTTCATATGGGGAAGAAACTGGACCAGTTGCGTGCTTTCTTCCCAGGAAACTTGATTCAGACTTAGTAGATAGCAATAGCATTCTCATAACAGCTTTCACCTTCTCCTTTGGAATATCAGAATCATCCTCTAAATTCTCAAACATGGTCAAACCTTCTACTGTACCCTTTGTATCCCACCTTGAGAGTGAGAACAGTAACTGCTCAAGAACAGAGGCCTTAGCCACAAACGAAATTTCAGAAGGCGAGAGATCAATCAAGCGGCTGAAACCAAAAGTGCTGCTAGATACATTTGTGACAGAATTCTGGGGTACCGCAGACTGGAATGCATTATACTCTGAGAAAATACCAAAGAGTCTCTCAATAGATTTCTGTTGAGAAATGACTGAAGAATCCCGGAGAACTTCTTGGTAGACAAGCTTTGGGATCTGAAACCAAAATCAGTGTCAATAATGATAACCAAAGACCTAAAAAAATAAACGCATATTTTTTTGGCATTCCCAAGAACTTGTTTTGATACTAGAGGATGGAGTTTAAGGATTCTAGAAAAATAGACAGCCATTCGTAGAACTCAAACACTCGGTTCCGGTGTACATGGTGAACAGTCAAGAAACAACTGTTCGTTCAAACTGTTCTGTACTGATCGAGAAAATCATGTAGATGAAAGCAAATAAATAGAAGAAACATCACCTCAAAATTGTGCTTCCTGTGTCATGAGGTGAGAGAGAGTCATCAAAAGAGGAAAAACACAGAAGAAAGAAGAAACCCTCAGGATTATTAGAGTCTAGCCACTCTTCCCCTCTATTTCTCTCCATCTCAGTGTACCTCTCCTCATCATGCAGTCATCTCTCTCTATCTCTCTATCAATCAATCTATATATTAATCTCTCTATCTCTAACCCTCTACCTCTCTCTCTCTGTAAAACCCTCTCGATATAATCAGTTCCCTTGGAGTTCCACGCTAAAAATGGTTACTATTGAACTTTATTCATCCAGAGAGATGTGAAAGGAAGGGTGACGGGAACCCCAGCCACCCTAAAGATTAGAGCGAAAGATAATTCATTCAATATCCTATGCCTTAGACAGGTTTACATGATGCTACTAAAAAATACTTAAAACCCTTAACTTACTTATAATATTAAGGATACCCCTTACTTCTAACAGTTACATATCACAGTATATCTCAAGGGGGTTCATCACAACAGGTTTCAGAATGGATCAACAAAGAAAATGCTTGTCCCCTTCGCCATTTTACCAGTAGCTAACTCCAAAAGACCAGCTTTTAAGATATTGAAACATAGAACTCAATAAATGGACAGGTGTTCCTTAACACGTTCTATTCTGGGATCTTGAGGGCGGTTAATAAGTTTGTTTAGCACTGGAACTCAAACATGCTCAAATAAAAGTGTCATAACCGTACATTACATATACTCTTTGACAAGAATATGACTTGCCTGAAAGGATATAGGATTCCAAGCTCCCGCATAGTAAACGTCCTCCAATTCCCCAAAAGGAGGAGGCTGGAGAGAACTCGGTATTTCCCCAAAATAGAAAGATGTGCTTCCCTCATTTCTCTCAAACAATTCTGGATGGTTGCAAACCTGTCCATTAAATAATTTACTGCATTTATCGAAGACAAAAAAAGGATATTTCAAAGCACAAATGAACAATTACCTTCCTTAACTGGATCACAATATTCATCAAATTGAGAATCTTCTTCTCATTGAGCATTCCATGGTTACTGTCAAAGAGCTCAGAGAGAGAAATCTTATTTTTAATAGCTTGGTAAAAGACCTGCTGCCGAGAGCTAAGTTTACAATGAACTATAACTTCTTTCTTCCCAGTCATTTCTGAGATGACATCTTTCTTCACCCTTCGAAGCATAAATGGCTTTAAAACAGTATGCTGAAAACAAAGATTAGCCATAAGCCCTATCAAGAGGATATTGAAAGACGTATAAATACAGAGCTGACAGCATTATACATCCTAAACTTGAGCTTACCAGTCTATTCAGCTGGTGTTCATTTAGAGTGCCTCCTCTTTCTGCATGACCCTCAATGCTAAAATTAAACATCTAACAGTTAGAGGAAGCAGAAGAAGACAATGAAAAGTTGGAGGAAATTTTAAAACTAAAGATCTTTTAATGTCAAAAAATTTAAGATAACAAAAGGAAGACAATTTGAGAGGGCTATCACGGAATAGAGGGAGATAGCAGAAGACAATAAATTCTTTAAGGGAGATCCCTTTAAACAGTAATCTATATTATGGAAGAATCAGACGATACAATTTGAGAGAAAGACATAGAGGCATGCAGAAAGAGAGAAAACCGGTGAGAGACAGAAAAATAGAGACAATGAAAACTTTGAGGAAAATCATTTTAAGAACTTTAGATCAACTTAACATCCAACTATCTGAGGGAGTCAGCAGACGATAACAATTTGAGAGAACTATAGAATGACATAGAGAAAGACAGAAAGTGGAAAGAAAGAGAGCAGAGGAAAATGAAAATTTAAAAGGAAAATAGATTATTGACTGAAGACCAATTTAACATTTAACTGTCAGAGAAAGCAGAAAGTTACTATTTGGGAAAAAGATATAGCATCACAGGAACAGAGAAGGACATAGAAGGCTGGAGAGAGAGAGAGAGATTGTAGACGACTATGAAGAATTTGAACATCAATTCAGTTACTGACGCAAATGCACAACAAACAACTCAAGTAAGGTCAATATAACATCAAACAATTTGAGGAAGCAGAAGAAGACAACAGGATAGAGAAATACAATGCAGAGATAGAGAGGGAGAGAGAAAACAGGGGAGATATATAAGTGGAGAAAACACATTGAGACACCAGAAGATCTGAAAATGTCAGGAAATTTGAAAAATCAAATTCAATTTAACATATAACTGTCCCTCTAAAGTAGAAGTTGGACACTGAGGTGGAGGAAAACTCCAAAGATAAGCATTCTCAGGCTAGGACTCAGGCTAGGGCAGTGCAGGGATGGATGACCTCCTGGGAAGAGGGGTGGAGGGGCAGGGAAAAACGCCAGAGTTTAGTCTGCTCAGGCTTGGATAGTGCAGGGATGGGTGACTCCCCAGGAAGAGGGATGCCGGGGTGAGAAGAACTTCAGGGTTAAGGATTCTCAGGCTTGGGCAGTTCAGGGATGGGTGACCTCTTGGGTAGGAAGAAGCAGGTACTTGTACCAGTTGATCACTGATCTCGGGTGATCTTTCTTCGTAACTTAAAAAAAATCAATTTAACATAAAACGATTCGAGTAAGAGAGAAAGTGGGGGAGGGAGAGAGAATGACAGCTGGGAAAAGATGTAGATGGATTGTGAGAGAACAGGAAAAGGAGAGAGAAATGGCAGAAGACGATGAAAAACTGAGGAATACAAAATTTAACACTGAACTATCTGACGAAGGAAGCAGAAGATGATAAGTTGAGAGAGACATCGCAGCATAGAAAGGGAGAGAAAGCGGGAGAACAACAGAGAGAGAGATAGAGAGAGGCAGCAGTAGATAATAAAAATCAAGGAAGATTCACCTCAAATATTGAAAGCACCAAAACTTAATCACATGGATATCAAAAATAACACTCAAGATCAAGGGCATACCCCTTTGAAAACCACTCATTGAATTGATCGTGGTTATCAAATAAAGTGGGCATGATGAAATGCAGCAGTGCCCAGAGTTCGGCCATGTTGTTTTGTATCGGTGTGCCAGTCAGAAGCAAGCGGTTTCTACAGTTGAACCCCAAAAGCGTCCTCCATCGTATGCTGAAGATTATCAGGCACATAATTTTAGAAAATATGGATTTAAAAAAGATAAAAATAAGTTAAATGTTTTGAAAGTACCAAAAGAGGAATGCATAAGAAGAAGCATGTATGAGATACTTGGGCATTTATTTATTTTGGTAGCATGTATGAAAAACTTCAGCATCAGCTAAACATTTATTTTACATGAAAAGACTACAAGATGAAGCAATATATTTTACATTTATGTGTGATTAAACAATAAAAACTTCTCAATCATCCTCGATTTTGAAAATCCTACAACAGTGCTTTTTTTTTTTTGAAAAAGAGAGCAGATCACCCAAAACGGTGAACCGCCATACACATAGGGAAATAGGTAGCTAGGCCAACAGGATGGCCCAGCATGCCCTCTCTCCCCTCTAACTCTCACATATGCAAAAACCACGAGCCAACAAACCTCTCCACCTCATGAATTATTCCTTCACTTGATACCGTTTTCCCCTCAAAGACCACCTCATTACGGTGTAACTCATATGGCCCAGACCACCGCAAACCGTCTTCCCCGATCTGCATCATGACCTCTTCTTCGCCTCAGTATTGTAGCCCAAAATACGGAGCTTGACTTGATCTCGGATAACCCTTGACTGGCCCATATCCTGGTCACAATGGGACAGTGGAAAAAAAGGTGCTCGTAGTCTTCCTCCTGTTCTCCACACAACATGCACATGGCCAACCCGGCTGATACTAAATGTCTATGTCTCACCCGTGTCAATACCCGTTGTCTAGCGAGTGTCCATGCGAAGATGGCCACCTTATATGGTATCCTTTGTTTCCACACATCGCGACATGCATCCAGCATAGTGTGGTCTTCGGATTGAGACGTCCTCAACTGTCGATATAGCCCGCAAACTGAAAATGGCTCGTTTCTCCATATCCAACCATCTGTAGCACCTTCCCTAGGCCTCCGCCCCTCTAACAACTGCTACATACTTATAAACTCCCCCACCCTCTGCTCCGATAAATGCGCCGCCAATGATGGGTTCCACCCTCCGTCCCAACAATCTTTGACTTTACTTTGCGAATGAGGGGTTAACGCAAATAGGCGTGGAAACCTCCCTCTGAGACACCCCTTATCCGACCACTCATCCAGCCAAAACCGGAATAAAGCCCCGTCCCCCCAGACTTGCTGCAAAAACTTTTGTATTTGTGGGACCACCTTCCCTAGCCCCCGCCAAAAAGTCGATGCTCCCCTCACTCTTACTGTCATCTTGTCCCAAACCACGCCTGCTCCGTATCTATCCCGCATCACGGCTTTGATCAGATCCTCCTCCGGGCCCACAATCCTTTTCACCCATTTCGTCAGCAATGCTACATTCATCGTCTTTAGATGTGGTACCCCTAGGCCACCCTGATCAGTTGGCTTACATATATCGTCCCATGCTACTAAAGCCAACCCCCTTCCCTCCTTCAACCCCGTCCAGAAAAACCTCCGCATAAGGCCATTTAGTTTTTGTTCGATGCTCGCTGGAATCTAGAAGGTAGATAGATAAAAGTTAGGTATTGCTGCCAGTACAGATTTCAACAACACTAATCTGCCACCTTTCGATAGGACTTTAGCTTTCCATCCCTCTAGTTGTTGTTCAACCTTCCCGACTACGCTCTGCCAATCTGTGCCGCGGATTTGACCCGTAGAAAGGGGCAGCCCCAAATATCGAATGGGCAAAGTCCCCAACGGTGTCCCCAGTGCCTGTGAACACAGGCTCTCCTCGTCCCGTGATAGCCCAAAACCTATGAATTCTGATTTCTCTCTATTAAGCCGGAGCCCAGAGCAATCTGCATAGACGTCCAAAAGTGCCGATATATTTTTGGCCTCCTCCACCGCCCCTTCCATAAAAAACAGTGTATCGTCCGCATACTGCAGCAATGGGACGCCCAACGGTTGACTACGTGTCTGAAAACCCTTCAAACTCCCCCTTGCGCTGGCTTGGACTGCACTACTATACAACACATCTGCTGCCAAAATCCTACAACAGTGCTACAATATCATAGATAAAAAATTAACAACCTAGGGGTTCCAAACCCTAAAACCAAAGACACAGAAGCTAGTATAAGTCCAGAAAATTTCAGTGATGCAGAAATTTGATTAGACCATTAACTGGGATCTGTTATGCAGGATGCACACCACAAATCAAAAAGAATTAAAAGTGTATGAGGTAATTCTCACTCATTCAAGATCTTTTGTAAATCTCGTAATGATGCTAGAACACGAATGTAAAAATGCAACACAAAGAATTTGAAGCCCTTGAACCTGACAAAGAGCGTGAAAGTGGTCCAAAATACTCATCACATCAAAAGGTACTCACAAGGCCTAACACTAGGGTTCATTCAGCCTCCACACAGAAACTAATGTTAAATCCAGACACCTAGTATTAGCCTAAGACAGCTAATACTCAGATGGCTCATTTCCCAAAATAGGAGAGATCGTGGCTCTGGCAGAATGCTCAGGGTACCAATTATAAAAAGGTTAGTGTGATCGAGTAATTATTTTGGATACAGAATAAAAATGAAGAACCAGATTCATGTAGAGTTGCAGTTCTCCCAGTATTAACCCTAGACAGCAAATATTGGATACTGGCTAATATTATGTAGCATTCTTTATGTAGAAATATGAAAAGGCTAGTGCAAGCAAACAATTATATTGGATACTCACTAGGGATGACAAAAGCGTTTGAATTGTAAAAGACATTTCTTGCCCATTCAAGATTTTTGGATAGATCCCCTAACTGATACTTTTTTTTGAAATGTGAAAATGAGATCACCTAAGGTCAGTGATCCCTCGAAAATTATAAGTTCTATCCTTGTAGGATACAAATGTTAACCATACTGGAAACCCCTTTCCCACTTACACCCTTCTGACCACAATGATAAGAAACCCTCCACATTGTGAACTATGCGGTTCACTGACCGTGCCCTTCCCATGAAGATCTTTAAAGGTCAACGATGATGCCCATAGCACAGAAAAGAGTCTCCCCTCCCCAGCTCTCTCCTGTATGCGCCTCTCGTGAGAGTTTTTTTTTTATGATAAGGGGGAAGGGCACCCCGAAACGGTGCCCCCTGATGTCATTAAAGCAATGACGAATGATATAGATCATGTACTACTGGGGTACAATAGTTGAGGGGCCTAGACCACCTCAATGCCAAAAAGACACAAACCCCCTCGCGTTGTGCTGGATAGCATCAGCGGAAGAGGTACAACCCCTGAATATGACCTCATTCCTATGACTCCAGAGGGACCAAAGTGTGGCAAAAATAGTCTGCCACTCAGCTTCGCGACGGAATGTTCCACCACTGAGAGACCACCAAAACACCTCCTCCGAAGTCACCTCGAGGCGGCCGACGCCCGCCGCCTCCCGTGAGAGATCACCAGAAGGCCTCTACTTATGTGACATTCACCTGCTAAGGTCTTCTGACTGGCCCATATTACCCGAGCAAATGGGCCCTCAAAAAACAGGCAAGAACAACCACAGCACACTCTGCCGAGGTCTCGGGGAACATTCTCTTCTGGAAGGCATGCATCACCAGCCTTTGCTTGAAAAGCAACCATCCAAACATCAGCACCTTTATGGGGATCTTCTGATTCCGTATGAAACAGCATGCATGGATAGTAGTCGGTTCTTTTGTAGACTCCCCAAACTGTCCAGGTGGTGCCTGCCCAAACCCAACAATCTTTTGTCCCATTCACAGGTCGCAAATACTTTAAGGACTGTTACATCTTCAAAAACTCCACCCACGGGTCTGACAAAATGGGGATTCCAAGTGCTGTCCTGACAATCCCTGACCGTTGCCTCAGGACTCCGTGCTGGGGCAACTAGTCTTGGGAACTCCTCTCAAAGGGTGCCCCAAGCCAATCTCCTAGCTGATACTAGGTTCATATTCTTATTGGGCTACTCTCACTCCCTTTCTTCTCAAACCCTTTTGACTTTGCATCTCCCTCCTTCCTCCAAGACAATTTGAGTATTTGAATCCACATAGAAGCTGGTTTGAATATGGGACAAAGCTGAGCAATACCTACTGGATTTGCATCCCTGCAAATAAACTATAAAGATCCAGAGAGCTGAACTCTACGAGATATTCCCCTTTGGTTCAAGATTTTAGGGGAATCTTCATCAGAACTTCGAAAAAGTAAAGGGTTACAAACCTCATAGAGCTTTTAATTGCCTGGGCTTCATCAAGTACCATATACTGCCATTTCACCCGCTTGAGGTACTTCTCATCGGATACAATGAGCTGGTAGCTGGTTATGAGGATGTGAAATCCGGAATCTCTGGAATTTTCAAAGCAAGATTAACTTTAGCAAGAAAACAGCAAGAAAAGAAAAAGAGGAATCTACCTTCTATATAAGCGCTTTGGATGTATTTTTTTTCTCAATATAGTTCTTTCTTGAAGACCACCCCAATACGGAAGTGTTTTGAGGTCAGGACAGAAGCGCATGATCTCATCATTCCAGTTGTTTAAGACAGATGAAGGAGCGACCACCAGAAACGGACCCCACAAATCTTTCTCCTGAATAGAACAGTAACATTACCTTTTTTTTAATAAACGGTAAGAACAGATTGGATGCACTGGAAACAGTAGAATCGAGTCCTAGTAACTCCCAGATATTTCCTCTATGATAGTAACTCCCTGGACAGGGAGAAAGGGTGAAAGTGAGATGAAAAGAGGGAGGGAGAGACAGGACAAGGAGAGGGTGAAAGTGAGCTGAAAAGAGGGAAGCACAGAAAGGGAGAGATTGGGGAGAAGAGAGAGAAAAACGAAACAGGGAGAGAGGGTGAAAGTGAGGAGAAAAGAGGGAGGGAGAGAGACAGAGAGAGGGTGAAAGTGAGATGAAAAAAGGGAGAGGACAGAGAGAGACGGGACAGGGAGAGGGCAAATGTGAGCAGAAAAGAGGGAAAGAGAGACAGACAGACAGAAAAGGGAGAGAGGGCGAAAGTGAGAGGAAAAGAGGGAGGAAGGAAGAGAGGGAGGGAAGGAGGGAGGGAGGGAGGAACGGAGGGAAGGAAAGAGAGAGAGAGAGAGAGAGCGAGAGGACATAGAGAGGGAGGGAGAGAGAGCGATACACTCATTACTTTTATAATATACGTTAATATGTTGATATGTCTCTTAAGAAGTTAATTTTAGTCGATCAATGAGGTGATCCTCATTACATTCGTGATATCAGGTAGATTTGTTTAATTTAACATGGTTTTGAAGCTATTATTTAGTAAAATCATAACTTAGATTAGGACCCTAGGCCAGGCTTAGGTTTTGGAGACAGGAATGGGCCAGTCTTAGCTGTAGGTTTAGGTTTGAAGAAAAACGGGCCAGAACAGAGAATGCAGCACAGGTAATGTAGGGTTGCAGAAGACCAAAACTTGACAGTAACCATCTATGAATTTGAAGATAAATGTTTTAAAACGTGAACACAACTTCCAGCTTATTTTCAAAGTATCTTTATTGCAATAGAATGCCACATGAAAGTTGAAATTGCTTGAAAACCACTGTTTTCATCCCAATAGATGTTCAGAGTGTAATTCTGATAGGCTAAACCTTGAGAAGTAATGACTTAGATACTACATCAATCAACTTTAACAAAAAAAGAAACAAGTGCGAAATAGCTCAAGGGTCACCAACCTCAGCCAGATAAGCCAAAAACGCCATCGCTTGGATAGTCTTTCCAAGACCCATTTCATCAGCCAGGATACCATTCAAACCCTAAATGCAAAAGTTATCAGCTATTTTCACCAGAAAAGGATCAATGAGTTATCAAGTATAACATACCTGCTCGTAACAATTTACTAGCCACTGCAAACCCTTTAACTGATACTCTTTAAGAGTGCCTTTAAACATTTTTGGTGTATTTACAGATGATATCATAGGCATAGTCGACCTAAAATTAATCAAAATCCATTAATTAAACTGATGCTTGGCGTCAAAGTTGATGCGAAAGATAACAGTTCATATCCTAATTTTCTATTGAATATTAAATATTTCCTTGATTTTGGTCTTCATAAGAGAAGAGATCCTACCTAACACAAGCAATGTGACAATGTAACAGAATATCATAGACAGAAAAGGTGCATGATACAAAGAAAACTGACCGAGTGAGATGACTCATCAAGTTCAATCATGACTACCATAAAACTCCAGCACTATATCCTTATTAAGGTAAAAGACCAGGAAAGATGAGACAGGATAAGTACCTAACCAGTACTGGAAAAAGACAAGCATACACAAGTTTCTCGTAGAAAATAGAATCGAGAAAGGAACATAGAGAAAGAAAATCAAGAGGAGAAGAATACTCAAGACATTAAATAGTGGTGGCAAGGTTTACACATTTAAAAACATCGGGAGTTGATTCTATAAATTTGATATCCAGTCTACCATTACAAAAAATATTAGCTTGTCATGGGTAAATATGTCAACAGAATGTATTATGGAAATTTCAACTTACGGATGCAGTAGATCCATTCTGGCAGAACCTTCAATAGAGATCTCACTTTCTTGGCCTTCAAGTTCAGCACTCTCACGCAGTCTGAGGCATTCACCATCAAAAGCATTTGTTATTTCCTTTTGCTTTGAGACTGCCTTTCGGGCTGCCCAAAGAGCCTCTCTTTTCAACTCAGCTGTTTCGGGATCTTCATCTTCCTTTGTTTCCACATCTTCAGAAGTCAGTATCTGGTCTCTAGAATCTTCTAGAGAATCAGAGGGCTGAGAACTTTGCTTATTCTGCATGAAATGGCTATATAACTCAGTTTGAGACAAGAGAAAGTTAAGTCTCTGTTGTTGTCTTTTTGCTTCACGGAGTTCCTCATTACGCCTCATAGCCTCTTGTGCTTCTTTCTCCTCTTTCTTCCTCAACTCTGCCTAAAAAATATTACAGTTTGATTACTAATTTAGGTTATACTACCCGTAGTGAAGGTTATCAATTAGAAAAGACAATTACTTACCTGTTCTTTATCTGCTTTCTTCCAGTATGCAAGCATGTCTCTTGCAAGTTTCCTCGTACGAACAGATGCACCTCTCATGAACTTAAATGAGCGAGCAACTTTCAATTTCACCTGAGTATCATGAAACCCCCAAAAGAGCATGAAACTGGCAACCAAAGAAATATCTTTTTTTGGAAATAAAAAACTAAAACTATAGCTCACCTCCCTTTGACAATTCTCAGAGCACCGTTTTGCATCAGCCTGCTGTCTCCTGTGTAAATTATTGAATGTTCGATGATGCTTAGGTATGTCCCTCCGAGCAATGCTCACCCATACTCTACTAATCTTATCCATTTCTTCTCTCTCAGCCACTGAAGGATCTTTCTTTGTGATTTGCATCTTAGGAAGACTACGCTCAATAATCTGTTGTCAAAATCAAACTTAACAAAAATTTCTTCATCAAATAATCGATGAAGAAAGAAACAGATAAACAAATGCTAACCTCATAAGATTCACCCTTTTCTAGGACTTTAACAAAAAACACCTGCAGAGAACCAGCCTCAGTCATGATTGATCGTCTCATCCGGCCTGCAGCTCCTTCCGGAACGCCAAATGGATCCAATCTAGCATCACAAACTTGGAGCGTAAATTTTGGAGGAGAGCTGCTAGTAGACAATGCCTTTAACCTAGCTTGAAGTGATTCATATTGAGGTAAAGGTTCACCCATTCCCCTTTTTAATGGTCCGAATCTTGTATCAGAAGCCATCATTTTAGAGATGGAATGGATATCCAAGGAACCTCTCAGATAATACTCCTCTACCCAGATATCAGAGAGGCTAGGCAACTTAAGAGAAGCTATGAGTTTATCATAAGACGGCGGTATCAGATATGTGATCCCCTCTCCAATGTCTAAGTAAGGAGAACTCATACTAGAAGATAATTTACTTCCCCCACCGTATTCTGAGAAATCCCGCCCATAACATTCTGGCGATCTTTCGACTTCATGCAAAAAACTCTCTTCATGCCTTTGGAATTTTAAGAAATTTGTGTTCTTTAGAACTGGCACATGTGTTGACTGAGAACCATAAGGGGAGGATTTGAATCGTAATTTTCGATACTTCTGAACATGTTCTCCCAGCATCGAACGATATTGTTCATCGGAAATTCGAGCCCCAAAGCCATCTTCGTCCTCCCCATTACTGGTGGAAGGACTTAATCCAGAATCAAGATCAACGTTCTGCTCTCTTTTCCTCCTTGAGACGCTTGAGTCTGAAGATCTCCTAGATAAGATTCCATTTCCATGTTCTGGCATTGCTTCTTGATCTGGAATATACCATCATAAGAACAAATTATTACTTTTCAAAAAGAAAAAAAGAACAAATTATTTGTTGAGGTGGCGAAGTGCAGACAGAAAAAGGGAATAAACACTTTGAAGATGGTATAAATGTAAAATATGCATAAAAGATATTTAGAAAGTAAATCATTCAATGTCGTACCTTGACTATCTATGCTTTCGTCTTGGCTACTATTTCCATAAAAATCAAAATTGTCTCGTTGAGGCAGCCGAAAGTTCACCAGTGGCTATGCTCAAACACCAATTCAACAAGAAAAATAGAATATTATCTCGGAGAAAAAGATGGTTCCGATATATCGCAGTGTAATTAAAGTAATTGCATAAACAAAATCAAACTCGATGATCCATGCAGTCAGCACCGGAAACTGACAAGAGGAAAAGTTTGAGGGAAACAGAAAACTAAGAGCTTGCAATTAACGCAAGGAAACCCTCATTGCTCAACTGATTAGGGAAACAGAATTCTAATAACTTTCTACTACCACAAGGCGACCCAAACTACTTTCATATATTTAGAGGAAAAAAGAGAAAAATAGAGTACTACGCCTGAAGATTAGGAGGATTCTGATATATCGCTGTAAAATAAATCAAGCTCAATGAACCATGAAATCAGTGCCGGAAGCTGATGAGGAAAAAGTAATGGGAAACAGAAGTCTATGAACTTTCTATTGACACAAGGAAACCATGTTTGCCAGCGAATATTTGGAAAAAAACGAAAATTACATGAACCAGACGCCTTCTCAACCTTACATCATTAACGAAACATCCGTAGAATCAAGACAAGTAATAAACCATTCCTAGAATGCACGCTCGGGAATTTACCAAAATAAATCGCGACGGTTTATACCTCAAGATTAAAGAGATTGGAGCGAGAAGAGCCGTTTCTAGGGTTTCGCTTTCGTTCCATAGGCAAGCTAGGGTTTATTCAGGATCCCCAGCCGCGATATCCGATGGTGCCCCCGGAGTAGAGCCGAAGTGAGAATAGGGGTTCGAATTAGCGGGGAGGAAGTCGCGGAATTCGGGGATGACGAGGACTGGTAAAGGCATGGCTGGAGAGGAAGAGAGAGAAAGGAAGAGAGATGAGAGAGAAAGTGCTGGCGAGAAGCCGAGAAGGAAACAAAGGTATCGAGGATCATTATTTCACGACCTAGAATGAAGTATGGAAATTAATAAGAAGATTAAGATATACTTGGAATAGAACAATTGAGATGCCGTTAACATGATCATGATCGTCATGATCATGGTCGTCATGATCATGGTTGTCATGATCATGATCGTTTATCGGTTTCATGGTTGTCATGGTTATGATCATGATCATAATTTAAAACAAATATAAAAAGATCAAACTTTGAAAAAAATTGACAAAGTACCATGAGATCTGATCAGCGATTGTTGATCGATTGCTTAACCCATCACTCCCTTGATCGATCAATTGGTTTGGATCATCGATCGACATGATCGGATCAAGGCATTCGATCAAGACACTACGATCCGATCATGTCGATCTGACCTTTTATTTTAGTACCATCACGACAATTAATCATTGTCATCGTTCTTTCATATTCTCTTGTTAATTTTTAAATTAAGTGTTCAATATATGACCTTTTTCCAAGGCCAACTATATTGAAATCTAATTATACTCTTGAGTTTAATGATTGCTTAACTTATATGATTTTGGAGGATGAAAAGAAAAAGACAAAAAAAAATGTGATTGAAGTTGACTTTGACTTTCTCGAGATCTCCCTCGATACGGTCACAAGCAAGATCTTCTTGAGCTTATTTACTCGACATAGTTGACTTTGACTTTCTTCTCGGGTCTCCTTCTATAATATGAAGAGGGCCTGATAGGATGATAAGAAGCCCACTTGCACTCTCCCTCAAGTTGGAGCTTAGATGTTGAGCATGCCCAGGCTGGTGCAAAGCGTGTCATGCGAAAAAGTTTTCAATCCTTTTGGCTAAGATGTATGCAAGTTGTTGCGATGAGGTAGCATGTGGGGTTTTTATGATTCGCTTAGTCACACTTTCTCAAATATAGTGTAGTTTACCTCAATATGCTTGGTGCATTCATGAAGTATCGGATTATTTGCAATAGAGATTGTTGCCTAGTTGTTATAGTGCACGATAGTAGGAATGGACATATCAAAAGATTCACTCTAGGAGAAGGGACTTAATTCATATCAAGCTAAAACTGTAACTACACTCCCTACGTTGAGACGATCTTCATAATAATTTTTGTGATAACCAAATTTTTCTTTACTCTTTCTTAGTTTGATGTCAATCATTGGAGCAACTATTTGTTTCACTATATCATAGTTTAATTAATATTTACTCAAGAAGTTCACTATTCCAACACTGGAGAATGGATTTCGATGAAATTCCTTTTCAGGCCCCCATGAGTATATCAGATCAAAATTTTCACACCTTCTTGAAGTTGGATCTTCATGTTTTGAGAGCATCCTTGGTTTTGGTTGAAGAGATTCCTTTTTTGATATCTGATTGGCTCTCTTGTGGTATGACATGTCCCTTGTGATGACACGCATTCTTTCTTGGCATTCGATTGGATTGTCAAGATGATATACCAAACAATCAATGATTTCTCGTTTGTTATGTTGCTTTATTGCTCCTATGGCTGAGTGGCGTGCCATTATGTAGTGCTGGGATCTAAGGCTCGACAAGCTCTCCAAAGTTTCAATCAAAACAATTATTGCAACAAAAGATGTTTCATCAAAACATTCAATAAAGTTGAAGCACCAATCTAGACGATCCTATCATCTAGTATGGAAGAAAATTTATACTTACAAGGATAGTTTGAAAGAGTTCTTCATCCGTTCAAGCGTTCGGCCTCTAGCGGTATCCACACAGTCTCCGGAAAATCGGATCTCCTCTTTAACACTCATCACCACTAGAGGAAGAGAGAGAGGGGAGAATTTCCACTAGGCTTGCATGGGCACCTCTATTATGGTCGTGCTCCCCCAATTTATAGACTTTTGGAATGCGAATTTTTTTACAAAAACCTTTATTATTATGTCTACATCTATCGACATCCATTGACCTTATGTGTGTGACCCTCTAGGTCCATATATCGACCCAATGACACTTATTGGTCTTCCTTATCAATTATCTATATCAAGATATAGATTAATTGGCTAAGGATCGATTTAACCCAATCAGCAAATTTAGTCGCTAGCCTAGTGATAACATGCAATCTTAACATGATAAAACATGATTATTAATACAAATTAAGGCATAAAATATTCCATTTGTATGCATGTTATGATACTTTGAGTGCATTTCTATCATTTCATGCAATTTTAAGCTATAATATCAAAATATAGTAAATTATGGGTTAATTATGATGAATTAAAGATAAATGATTTTATAACCTATCTTTACTTGAGATTATAAGTGGTTTTTAAAGTTCAATAATGAGAGAAATCATTTTTATAAACATTCATTTAATTTTCTAAAGTTAAAGTCTTAAAGAAATGAATGTATTTTTGAGATAAAAATTAAATCTCTTGTTATTTAAATAATTTGACTTTTTATAATGATATATAATTAAATTTCAGAGCCAATGAAAAAAATTTGGATTAATTTGGAGTTATATTTTGAAAGTTATGAATTTTATAATTTTTAGGGATTTTTCTAGAATTTTCTGAATTTATTTTCGATTTAAATCTATTTAAAACAATTAAAAAAACATTAAAAAGGGGGTTTATTTTCACGCGGGTCCCACGTGGGTGCGACATGGCACTGGGGCCACGTGGCAGAGCCACGCGGGCCCACGCGAGCGCTTGCGTGGCGCGGAGGTGACACGTGACATTATTTATATTTACTCATATTAATATATGGTTATAGTATATATAAGTCTTCCAATTATCAGAAGACAATTATTAACCCTCACATCCGCCACACGTTATATACTCGAGAGTTTCCTTTTATTTTTACTGTGTGGGACTATGTTCCACGTTTTGTTTTAAATGCAGGCGACGTGGATCAACGAAAGTCATCGGATCAAAGGCGCGATGAAGATCGCGCGTGGATCGCATGGACTTAGAGTCCACCGGATCACAAATCAAACACGTGCTCTAATTGGGACTTAAGTGAAATGATTGCGACCGTTGATCTCAAGGAGTTATAACGGTCGAGATTTAATCGTGATGAAACGCATCAGGAGCATCGGATTGCGATCCAACGACAACCGTTTCACGCGTTTTATAACGCATCAACACGTGGCCTCCTCTCACGCGTCCGATCGCGATCGGACAGCCGCGACTTAACGGTAACGGTTCGTGATGAACCGTTTCATCAGAGCCGTTAATCAAGACGATCGGATGGTTACGCCCAATTCGCCTATAAAACGATGTGTTCTTCGATTTTGTAAGATATTCTTGGATGTATTCATCAAATTGAGATGTCTACACCCCTCCATCCTTGAATCTCTCACTTCTAATCTCTTCTAGACTCGATTCTGCGTCCACGGAGTGATTAAAAGTGAGATTTTGTCGATCGATCATGGAGATTTTGTCTCTTGAACACCGATGCTCGCGTTCAAAATCTCAGAATGAATAGCCTTCAATCCGGCGATTAATTGGATCGATTCGATCGTTATCTCGGGTTAGAATACTTGTTTTCCCTCTAATCTATCGTCATTTATCATCAATTTGTAATTTAGAATCGTAATTTAGTTTAATTTCATCGTTAATTTCGATTTATGTTCTTCCAATTTTTGGAAATTTCTTCCCACTTTGCTCTTTGATTTCTCCGCGATTACTAATCCAAATTGAGTGATTTTTGATTCCGTGGATACGTCTTTGAGTTATCTTTCTAAATCTACCATTTTCCCTAATTTCTCACCTCAATTCATCGTCCAATTTGATCAAATTCTAAAAGATCTCTCGAAAATACCTTATTTCCCTATGGATTCCACCCTTATTTACCATTATACCCCTCAATTCGAATTATTTTCCTCAAATTGGTAAGTTTGGAATTATTTTTAACACAAGACCGTGTGAAATCGACGACCTCGCGGTCCCGTCTCGTCACCTAGAGGATGCCAAGCTACACCACGTGCTTTAAGAGATATGGAGTATATCAAAACTTTTTCATGGAACCATGTCATCATTGGTAACTATGTACGTATAATCCTTCATCCGCGTGAGACTCATGAATGACTTAAGGTATGGTTAACTATTAAAACTTAATCGGTCACTCAATTTAGTACTGATGCGAGTAGGAAATCATCGAGAACAACTTCTCTAATATTTCCACTACCTTGGCCAAGGATTTAACCGCATCTCATTCCTTGAGCTGATCTCTTCTTATACTAAGGGCGGATAATCTTATCTTGACCACTCAATCACCTTCGAGATCCCGTATCCAATCTATGACTTTTTAGAGATCCCATGGCTAGGGATTTGTAAAACATAGTCAAAACATAATTATCCATCCACAAGATGTCTTTGGTGTCTCAAGTCAAAAGATCACATACATGATAACATACAATTTACACATGCAATTATATGATTATTAATACAAATTAAGGCATAAAAACATTTCATTCTTATTTATGTTATCATACTTTGAATGCATATCTATCATTTCATCCAATTTTAAGTTATAATCTCAAAAAGTATTATTTTATTGATAATTATGAATAATTAAATAATATATTTTAGAGTAGATTATTCTCATCTATATTTGAAATTATAATTGGGTTTTAATGTTAAATAATAAGAGAAAATACTTTTTATACACTGATTTATTTTTCTAAGTTTTATTTTCCAAGAGAAATAAGTATGTTTTTTAAATGAAAATTTATTCTCTTGTTATTTATTAAATTTGACTTTTTAAAATGATAGATTATTTAATTTTTGATCCAAGAAAACTAATTTGGAGTTTTATTTTGAGAGTTATGAATTTTTTATTTTTAGAGATTTTTCTATATTTATTTTGGATTTATTTGGATTTTTAAATTAAATAATACAAAAATGTCTTTTTTATATTGCACGTTGTCATGGCAACTGACGTGGTGGGGGCGATAATGTGTCGCCACGTGGAAACGTATATACACGTCACGTGGCGACATATGTGTGTGCATGTGTGTGCACACATGTGTGCATGTATGCGTGTGTTTGCATGTGTGTGCGCTTGTTTGCCCGAGTGCAATTAGTGGGTTAAGCATCTTTTTTAGGATATACGCTAACCCACTAATTACTCTCCAATTATATACCCATTGATTAGTGTTTATTTTTATCATGTGAGACTATCATTCTATTTATTTTCACGCAGGCGACATGGCACGATGGTAAGCGTATGATTCACATATTTAATTGAAGTCGTCGATCTTCACTTAAGTCTGGGGGGGGGGTATGCGACAACATCTTATTAGGTGACGATTCGTTTTAAAAATGATTTAATTCCAATCGTTCATTTAAGGAGTGATAACTGATAACATGCAATCCTAACATGCACTTATATGATTATTAATGCAAATTAAGGCATAAAATATTCCATTGTTTATGCATGTTATCATACTTTGAGTGCATATCTATCATTTCATACAATTTTAAGTTATAATCTCAAAATGTACTATTTTAGGGATAATTATGCATTTTTAAGAATATATTTTTAAGTTCATTATTCTCATCGATATTTGATATTATAATTGGGTTTTAATGTTAAATAATAAGAGAAAATTACTTTTTATATACTCATTTATTTTTCTATGTTTTAATTTCTAAGAGAAATGAGTATATTTTTGAAATAAAAATGTATTCACTTATTATTTAAATAATTTGACTTTTTAGAATGATAGATAATTTAATTTCTCATCCAATTAAACAAATTTGGATTAATTTGGAGTTGTATTTTGAAAGTTATTTCAAAAAATTTAGTGATTTTTTTGGAATTTTTATGAATTTTAATGCATTTTAATGAATTGAATTTGACTTATTTTAAATTAAAATGATTAAAAATATATTTTTTTATCGCGTGCTGACGTGGCCGCTGACATGGAGTAGACAAAAACAACAACGCCATGTGGTGACATATGAGACTGCCACTTGTCGCACATGTGTACATGTGCGAGTGCGTGTGTGCGCACGTGTATGAGTAAATAAGGAGAAAGCACCTTGGTAAGGATTTTCACTAAGTCCTTATTTACATACTCATTATATACACGCGCAATTGTTTTGATTTTCCTCACGTGGGACTATTTTTATGTCTTTATATGCGCGGGTGACGTGGCATCATATGGAACATCCAATCACGCGATTAATCGCCGATCGTCACTTAAGGCCGGAGGGGGGGGGTAATAACATGCAATCTTAACATGATAAAACATGATTATTAATGCAAATTAAGGCATAAAACATTCCATTTGTATGCATGTTATCATACTTTGAGTGCATTTCTATCATTTCATGCAATTTTAAGTTATAATCTCAAAATGCTTTAATTTAGGGTTAATTATGATGAATTAAAGATAAAAGATTTTATAACCTATCTTTACTTGAGATTATAAGTGGTTTCTAAAGTTAAAGAATGAGATAAATTATTTTTTATAAACATTCATTTAATTTTCTAAAGTTAAAATATTAAGAAAATGAATGTATTTTTGAAATAGAAATTAAATCTCTTGTTATTTAAATATTTTGACTTTTTGTAATGATAAATAATTGAATTTCAGATCTAATGAAAAAAAATCTGGATTAATTTAGAGTTGTATTTTGAAAGTTATGATTTTTACAATTTATAGGAATTTTTCTAGAATTTTTATGAATTTATTTAAGTACATTTTTTTATTTTAAAACTATTTAAATTAATTTAAAAAAGCGTAATTATCGCGCGAGACCCATGTGGATGCGACGTGGCACGCGAGGCCACGTGGCAGAGCCACGCGGACCCACGCGAGCGCCTACGTGGCACGGATGTGATGTGTGCATATTTATATTTACTCGTAATATAGGGTTATAGTACATATAAGCATCTAATATTTGGATTTAAGCTAACCCTCATATTCGCTTCACATTATAAACCCGACGAGCATCGTTAATTTTATCCATGTGGGACTAAAGTTCACTCTTGTTTTAAGTTGCAAGACACGTGGCTAAAGGCGACGCGTTCGATTAAAGGAGCGTGGATTGTCGGGCGTTGATGTAGTGGACACGAGGTCCACCGAATCATCATCAGCGCACGTGTCTTAAATGGGAGTTATAACGGTCCAGATTTTACGTGATCAAAACGCATTCCGAAGCGTCAGATCGTGATCCAACGGATGCGTTTTCAAGGCGTTTTACAACGCATAAACACATAGCTTCATCGGGAGTAGGGTTCCACAAAGACGGACCGAGGTTCGGTCAACCGAACCGGACCGAGACCGTCGGTCCATGAAAATGGGCGTTTGACGGTCTCGGTCCCGATTCGGTCCGGTCCACTGACATCTTCGGTCTTGGACCGAATGAAAAAAAATCAGTCTACCACTTTCTTTTCTTCTCTCTCTCCCTCTAAATCTCTCTGCATCTCACTCTCGGTTACCGTTTTTTTGCGATCTCTATCTAACGATATCTCCCTCTTTCCCTCTCACGGTCTCTATCTTTATATCACGTTTTTTTCTGCGATCTCTCTCCCACGATTTCCTCTTCCTTCCCGTTTTGTCCTGTCGCTGCCGCCCCGCTCTTCCACCCACTCTCTTTCTCTCTCTCCATCGCTCTCGCGATCTCATTTCCTCTCTCACTTTCCCGTTCTTTTGATCCGTCGTAAACTATTTTAGTATCACTTTCCCGTCCTTCCTCATTTCTTCCTGCTTCTCTGTCATCCTCTGCCCCTCAATCTCACTTCCTCTTTTTCTTGTGCCCTCGGCCACCCTCTTCTCCTCGTCCAATTTCCATAATCCTCCCACTCACAATCATAGGCTTACAGTGCGGGCGGTGCCAGTGTCAGCTGGAGCCATGCCACAACTTTACCAATCAAGCCACGGGTCAAGTTGGCTGAAGGTGCTTCATGAATACTTAGGAACTCAAACATGAGTGGGAGAGTTACATTCAACGCTTCTCTCTCTCTTTCCTGTGCTCAATGAAGAAAGGTGTTTGGGAGAGAGGCTCCTACCTTGTCAGAGACTATATTTGTCGGAGTAATTGCAGTGGGACTCCCTCCTGCCTTCTCCCTTTCTCTCTACTAATCCATCCTCAGCTCGCAATATTTTATCACAGTAAGACAGAGGAATCGGACTTTCTCTTTAGACTTATTTCATCACAATAATGGGAGACTTCTAATTCGAAAGGACGGTGGGGGAAGGCGGATGGAACGGCGGACCGGAGAGGAAGAAGGTAGCGCTTATCCGGAAAATCGTCGAGAAGGAGAATCCTGAGTCCAAGGTTGATTTATTTCTGGATGTCTTCTTTTTTTCCACCTAATTGTACTTGTTGTCGGTTCTCGGAGTGCAATATCGTTGGCGATCCATTGAGAATCTTGGGTTTGGACAAAATTTCAACTCGGATACGAAACTTTCTGCTCCACATCTCAACTTGGTATACAAAAGTCAATGCAATTTACTTGGCGTTGTGGAGTGGTGAAACAACACAGTTTTGCTGCATGGCAATTAGGAAGAGTTCGTGTGGACTCAAGAGGAAAACGTTGGCTTGAGGGGTTGCCTCAAAGACGACTACTGTTTATAACATGTTGCATGGCGCACATGCTGGGAAGTCAAGAGCAAGTAGATAGGATGCGAGAAGGATATTGCGTGCATGTCAACCGAGGAGATGATTGTGAGTATCCTACAGGGGAGACACCACCTTGAGAAGGCAACCGAGGAGACAACCTACTTGGAAGAGACCTTGAGGAGAGTTAGCCTAGGAGACAACTGAGATTGAGTTGTTGAGGAGAAAGCGAGAGTTTTTCCCCTCACGTCAGCAGCTAGAGATGCTAACAACGCATCAAAGATGACATTGAAGTAGTGATGACCGTTTCCAAAAACAATGGCCTAAAAATTGTAAACTATTTAAGTTTCTGAACTATTAAAAACATTAACTTTCTTTCATGGGCAGATCCTCAAAGGCTCAAATTTGCAAGGGATACGTATTTCGGGAGATGACATTTGAACTCTTGGAACAGACCACCAATTCTTATATTTATCGAGAGTTCATTCCACCAGTTAATTAAACTTCTAGGTGGGAAAATTTTTGACATTTGAAACTAGGTTTTGACATTTAAAAAAAATTTACATTTGAAAATTTGAGACCGAAACTAAGACCGACCCGAACCGTGACCGAGGTTGACCGAGACCGAGACCAAGACCGAATTAAGGTTTGGACCGAGTATTGTGCCAAAAACCAGACCGGACCGGAACCGTTGAACCCTAATCGGGAGCGTCCAGCCGCGATCCAAGGGCCAAGATTTAATCGTAACGGTTCACCCTTACGCATTTAATCTGGACCGTTGATGAAGATTAAACGCCTCCATCCGACGGTTACACCCAAATCTCCTATAAATTAAGGTGTTCTTCGATTTTGTAAGACATTCTTGGATGATTTCATCAAATTGATCTATCTACACCCCTCCATCCTTGAATCTCTCGCTTCTAATCTCTTCTAGACTTGTTTCCGCGTCTACACAGTGATTAAAAGTGAGATTTCGTCGATCGATTAAGGAGAATTCGCCTCTTGAACACAGATGCTTGACGAGAGAAGACCGCGAGGTCATCGATTTCACACGGTCTCGTGTCAAAAATAAAACCTAACTTACCAATTTGGGGAATTAATCATGAATAGAGTGGCATACTGGTAAATAAGGGTCGAATCCACATGGAATTAAGGTATTTTCGAGAGATCTTTTAGAATTTGGTCAAATTGGACGATGAATTGAGGTGAGAAATTAGGGAAAATGGTGGTTTTAGAAAGATAACTCAAAGATCTATCCGTAGAATAAAAAATCTCTCGATTTGGATTAGTAATCACGGAGAAATCAAAGATGGAAGTGGGAGGAAATTTTCGGAATCGCGAAGAACACAAATTGAAATTAAAAACAAAATTGAACTAAATTGAAATCCTAATTCTAAAAGTGATGATACTTGACGATAGATAAGAGGAATAACTTATTTTCTAACTCGAGATAACGATCAAATTGATCTAATTGATCGCCATATCGACATCTATTCATTCCGCGAATTCAATCGTGAACATCGGTGTTCAAGAGACAAATTCTCCTCTCACGATCGGCGAAATCTCTCTTTTAAACACTCCGTGGACGCGAAATTGTGTCTAGAAACGATTACAAGAGAGAGATCAAGTGAGGAGGGGTTTAGATGGGTCAATTGTGCGAATTCCTTCTCGAATGCTTACAAAAGACGAAGAACACGTCTATTTATAGGGCGAAAATAGGGCGAAACTGTCCGATTGATGTGTTTAATCCACATCAACGGTCGGGATTAAACGCATCAATACGAAACGGTAAGGTTAAATCGCGACCGTTAGATCGCGGATGCAGCGCAAGGATATGCGTTTTAGAAACGCGTCGATTCGTAACCATTAGATCGTGATCCGACGGTCTTGATGAAGCCTTTAAAAGAGGCGTTATGAAACGCTTTAAATCTCCGCCGTTGGATCTTGATCCGATGCGTCAGATGCTCCCCCCAAGATTAAATCTTGGTCGTCATAACTGTGTATTAAGCGCACGTGTTTGATCTGCGATGTGTGGACCGTGCGTCCACTCGATCAAGGCGTGTGATGCTTCCACGTCGCCTCCAATCTGACCGTTATAATTCCTTTTATTTGGCACGTGCTTTGATCAAATCCGGTGGTCCGCGCGTCCACCCGATCGGCATCCTCCGATCGCGATCCATCGCTCCTCGTCGCGCCACGTCACCTGCAATATAAAAGAATGTGTGGGACTTAGTCCCACACGGAATTAAATAACGCATTTCGTTGGGTTTATAATACCCGACAATTTATGAGGTTAATAACCCTTCCCATATAGGGAAGGCTGAAGACCCATTTATATATAGTATGTAATAATAAATAAACTATAGATATATAAAACGCACCACGTAGGCGCTGCGCGGGTCCGCGTGGCGATGCCACGTGGCCTTGCGTGCCACGTCGCATCCACGCGGGTCCCGCGTGAAATATAGACCCTTTTTGTAACTTTTTTATTTATTTTAAAGTGGTTTTAAATAGAAAATAACATCAGAAAAATCCAGAAAATTCCCTAAAAATTGTAAAAATCATATCTTTCAAAATACAACTCCAAATTAATCCAAATTTCTTTCATTTGATCTGAAATTTAATTATCTATCATTCTAAAAAGTCAAATTATTTAAATAGCAAGAGATTTAATTCTTCTTTCAAAAATACATTCATTTTTTTAAGATTTTAACTTTAGAAAATTAAATGAATGTTCATAAAAAATGATTTCTCCTATTATTGAACTTTAAAAACCACTTATAATCTCAAGTAAAGATGGGTTATAAAATCTTTAATCTTTAATTCATCATAATTAACCCTAAATTAATGCATTTTGAGATTATAACATAAAATTGCATAGAATGATAGAAATGCAATCAAAGTATGATAACATGCACATAAATGGAATATTTTATGCCTTAAATTGTATTAATAGTCATGTTTTATCATGTTAAGATTGCGTGTTATCAATGCTCGTTTTCAAAATCGCGGAATAAAAAGCCTCGATCCGGCGATTAATTAGATCATTTCGATCGCTATCTCGGGTTAGAATACATGTTTTCCCTCTAATCTATCATCATGTATCATCAATTTGTAATTTAGGATCGTAATTTTGTTTAATTTAGTCTTTAACTTCGGTTTTTAGTTCTTCTGATTTTCAGAAATTTCTCTCCACTTTGCTCTTTGATTTCTCCGCGAATACTAATCCAAATCGAGTGATTTTTGATTCTGTGTTATCTTTCTAAATATACCATTTTCCCTAATTTATCACCTCAATTCATCGTCCGAAAATATCTCAAAAATATCTTATTTCCCCGTATATTCGACCCTTATTTACCATTATACCCCTCAAATTGTTAGTAAATCATCAAATTGGTAAGTTTGGTTTTATTGTTGACACGAATCGATGTGCAATTAATTACCTCATCGATTCCTCTCGTTAGGGGGGGTACGTGCGCATTTTTACTCGTCGGTGAATCGTTTTGAAAAATGATTTAATCCCAACTATTCATTAAAAGAGTTATAAAGGCTAAGATTAAAACTGACAAAAATGCATCCGGATCGTTAGATCAAGATCGGACAAATGACGTTTCATGCGTTTCTTCTTCACGCGCCACGTGGTGAAATCTCGGCGGTCCATCTCTGATCCATGTTAAGATTGCATGTTATCAGAGGGTCACACACATAAGGTTTATGGATGTTGGTAGATATAGACATAATTATGAGGGGTTTTTTATGTTAAATCTACATACCAAATGTCTATAAATAGGGGGAGAATGATCACAACTCAAGGTGCTCATGCAAGCCTTTTGAGGATTATCCCATTTCACTCTATCCCAGTGAAGAGCCTTGAAGATGAGAGCCAACCTCCAAAGATCGTGTGGATATCGTTAGAGGCTAGACACTTAAATAGCTTTAAGAACCCCTTCAATGGAACTTTGTACGTATATTATTTTATATATTGTAAATGATATGATCATCTATTCTTGGTGCCCGAATATTTTCATATATGATTTAATTTATTCTACTGTATTCAATGTTTTGATCAAAATTTTAGAAGGCTTATCGACCTCAAAACCCAACACATATAATGTCTTTCTGCTTACCAAGAAAGAAGCTTCAAACTCATTGTTCGTCCATGGGTTCCAAACATTAATTTGAGTAAGTGCTTCCATGGGTATAAAGATTCCTTAATGTTGCATTCGTGGATAGACGAATTTTAATTTGTTACTTTAGACAAATAAGATATTTAAGATGTGCGGCTTTGTTCAAGATACATCTTAGAGCCTTGATAGACTTTCCTTTATTGATATCAAGGATATATTTTTTGAATATTCACAGACTCACAAGGTCTACTGCATACACTTCCGAAGTTCTTGAAAATATGTAGTTTGTTCTTATGTCTCTTTCCTTGAATACACTTAAAACTACACATGGACTTCAAGTACTTCTTTGCCTCCACATCGTCTTGACTCATCTTTGTTCTTCCATACCTTGGGTAACTCTTCTTGAGCAAGTATAAAGCTATCTCCACCCACACTACAACCATTTCCTCTATGTTATTTACATCATCATATTGACCTTTAAAACAAAAAATTATCTCACACCCATAATCATATCACTAATTTGTCTCCTAAAACAACTTTTCTCCATTTTGTAAGTTGACGACATGCAATTTATTCTTGAGATTACATGGTTATTGGTGTATTTTAAGGCATAATTCATACCATTCCTATGCATGTTATCATACTTTGAGTGCATATTCATTATTTCATACAAATTTTATCAAAAATCTCAAAATGCATTATTTTGAGGGTTAATCATGCATAAATCAAGAGTCTAATTTTAAATAGATTATCCTAATTTTATTTGAGATTGTATTTGGGTTTTAAACATAAAATAATAAGAGAAAATATTTTTAATACACTTTAAAATTATTTAGTTTTATTTTCTTAAGTAACTTGAGTATATTTGGGAATTAAAAATTTATTCTCTTGTTATTTCTTATATTAAAATACATAGAATGATGGATTCTTGAATTTGTGATTGAACAAAAAAAATAGATTAAAAAGGAGTTGTATTTTTAAATTTATGAATTTTCTAATTTTTAAGGATTATTTTGAATTTTTTTCAAATTTATTTTGATTAAAATCATTAAAAGATTAATATCTATGTGCAAGTTGACATGACATGTGCGCTTGGGTGTCGCCATGTGGCAACGAGTAGAGGCACCATGTGACGCATGCTTGGCGTCGATTAAGACGATTATTATTGTAAATACCCCTTAGTGGGCCGAAATTGATTAATAAATCTCCCTCTATATTTATACTTGATAAATAAATTGATTTTTCCAATGTGGGATTATTGTTTTTATGTGCAGGTGATATGACGCGACGTGAAATGTTTGATTTCCATATTAAATTGTGACCATTGATGTTCACTTATAGCTAGGGGTCTGTGGCGCACTGCGATTGGGTGTCAATTCATTTTTTAAACATCAATGAATTGTGGCCATTCATCAAGGGAGTTATAACGGTGTAGATCTTTTGCAACCAATGGACTCCTGCAAGATGCATGGTGAACTCTGAACGCTTTGATGCAAATCTTATGGTTAGGACTTAACGATGGTGATTCAACTCTTGGAACTTAATTGTAATCATCGATTGTATTTGAGGAGACGATCTGACAGCCACTCCTAGTTTGCACTCTATTTATACTCTCTCTCTCTCTCTCTCTCATTTCGACAGAAGATGCATTATTGATTATTTTGATTAATCAAACATTTCTAGACATCTCAATCCTTCAATCTCTTGCTTCCATCATATTCTAGACCCATTTCCACATCCGAGGAGTGCTTGAAGTCAATATTTTATCAAGAGAATGAGGGGAAATCCTTTCATGAACTCTGAATTTGTAGTTTTGAAAGTGGGGAACAAAAAGTCTTGATCCGGCAATTACTTGGATCATTTTGAGTGTGATTTCAAGTTAAATTTTGTGTTTGTCCTCATAATCTCTCGTTATTTAGCATTATATTTTAATTTTGAAATTTAGATTAGGTTAAATTCATCATTTTCTCTCTCTTCAAGAATGATTTTCTTCCTTTGACTTGGATCTTTAATTTCTCCATGGATACAAATCCAAATTGAGTGATTTTTTATTATGTGGATAGATCTTTGAGTCATCCTTCCAAATATGTAGTTTTCCTAATTTTTCATCTTAATTAATCATCCAAATTGATCAAATTTAAAAATATCTCAAAAACAAACATTAATTCTTTACTCACCTCTATGCTAGCTAATTCCTAATTAATCTTTAAATTAATTGATTGTGTTATTTTATGTTGACATGTGGGCATGTGTTTTTTACGACTGCATGATCATGCTTTGTCACATGTTATTATCATCAGACATGCTTTGTCAATTCTTACACACTAATATGAGGCATTGCAAGTACCACAATAAAAAATTTTGTGATCATTGAGATTGGGGCATTGTCATCACTTTACTGTTGGGATTATATCCCTCGTCCCACTAATTCTAGTATTCTAATTTTCACATGGATTTACACTCTCAAATGTTAACGTAAGATTATTTACTAAAATAAAGCACATTTAGTTTCCTGAAATTTCACCCTTTCTTATGATATGAATTACAAGCTTAATCTTTGGTGGTTTACTTGAATTGATTAGATTTCTTCTTTGAATTGTATTCACGAAGGTTGAACGTTCACCTGTATTGATGTAAATAATACATTTTTGTATGTTGATCTCAAGGAGTAGTTGGTTATTCAGCAACCTCAAGGTCATTCATCAAAGTTTTCAAGAAATGTATGTCCTCAAGAAATGTATAGATATTTGATTTGAGAAATTTGGTCGTATTGTGGCATCCTCTAGTCTTTATATTTTTATTCATCTAAAGTAAATCAAATGCCATAAATTTGGTGAAAAGTCAATTTCATAATCATTTAGTTTTCAATGATTCAAGGAAGCCAATTTGTTTTGGATATTCAACTTGCTCACAAGACAGATAAGAAGGCATAGTCCTAATACAAATATGTTAGACTTTCAAAGGGGGACTAGAATTGTGGGTGCAAACCAGAAGTATTTTGAGTGAATTAAGAAGTTTAATTTCACAAAAAATGACAACTTCATCATAGGAAAACAAGATTTCTCATTGACTCAATCAAGAAGGATCATGAAATGGTTATTTTTAGTTTAGTTGACTCCATTTTGTTGTGAAAAAAAAGGATTTTAAATACTTGCTCTAGGTTTGTTTTTTTCCGATGAGATTCAAAGAAAATGAGCCACCCTCGCGGTTGTGCACATAAAATTCTGAAGAGAGGCTGCTTCTTAGTAGTCGAGTTTTATTTTTCTCCAACGCATTCTAATTTGGTAAGGTATGCATTCCCTAGTGATTATATTTCTAGATTAGAACCTTGCATTGATGTACCAAATGATCTTGTGGACCATGCTAGGATTTTGCGAGTCAAAAGATTAAGTTGCACCTATTAAATATTTTGAGAAAAGATCAATCGCCCATTTAAATCCCATTGATCAACGCCTAGTGCGATGCAATATCTCATTGAATTTGAATTCTTCTAATCCTTAGGTGCATTATTACAATGATATGCATGTTTCACATCCAGTTAGATCATGAGCTCAATTCCACACAAATTAAAGTCTGAAAAAGGAAATGAGAACAAGTTTTGACCTTTTGATGAGTTGAAATTGAATTTCACGTTTAGCAATTCCCTCTTAGATTGAAACCCACTACATTTTCACAGTAGACCTTCATTTTTGCACATTTAACTTGGAAAATGACCTTCATTTAAGAATCAAAGTAAAATTCAGATAAGCCTAGAAAAACCCCTAAACTTTGAAAATTCAAATACAAAAATCAAGATATCATTTTAATGTTGAATGTTTGCCATTTTGCTCCAAATTGAGTTCTCTTTCGTATTATTTTCCCTCATAAAACAAAAATAGAGTTAGAAAAATAATGCGCATTTTGAACACCATGGATTGACTTGTAAAATCAAACTAAACAACTTGTAAAATCCTCTTCTTGTCTTCTTTCTTTAATGTTCTCTTCATGCGAGCCCTAAAACATGAAAACCTGGCGTAACATGATTGTATGGGGGTCAAATGTTATTGATGCACAAATTAACCCCAAAATAATTTGAAATGAGCAATTGATTTAAATGGCAGATGAATGTAAAATCATTCATCTGAAGATTGAAATTTCATAAAATCATTATAATGCACATCATATTTATATAAATTATCTATTAAAAGCATGTAATAATGATGTTAAAGCGCATGTTAGTTATATGTTCTCAGCACCAAAATCTGATTAGAAAAATTTGGAATAATGCCTTTTATTATTAGGTTGTTGAGTCAATCTTTTTCACAAACCTTAACGGATTCACTAGATTGGGGCACTTTGAGTTCTAGGTTGTTGAGTCAATCTTTATATCCTAGTAAAGCTCTAGGGAAGGAACTTGAGAGAGAGAGAGAGAGAGAGATGGATCCATTGGATGGGACTAGTGAGTAGGCCAACTGGGTTGGCCATAGAGGAGCCCAATGAAAAGGCAATGCATTATCTATCGAAGAAATCAAGATATATTTAAAATCACAAAGGATTCTCTATCCAGGTAAAGTCTTCACTCTCCAGCCTAAAATTTAAATATCTCACAGCAATTCTCTCTTTCTATCCTCAGTCCTCAATTGGAAAATTTAGGACTGAAATATACACCCACCAATGATCTTTCTATTTATAGGTAAATACTTCTTTCTGAGCATGATCAGAATTGGATTGCCATGATCAACACAGACTACTAGATCAGCGATCAGAGAACCTCCGATCAATTCATTCATCAATCAAGGTTCTATGATCAACTCTAGGCTTCATTGACAGTCTGATAGGCAATAAGATCGCCAATCAGAACACTTTTTTATAAAATAGCTCTCTTCTCTATCCCTCTCTTTGATCATCTAAGTGATTGGCAACTATGGATCCGATCATGACCCATATTGATTGATTCGATCAACTCCATCGATCAACCAATTTTTGATTGTCATCACGGCAATCTGATCAGATCGGTGTCCCCTAATTCTGAGTAAAAAAATATCTCATCCTACCACTTACTCCTCTCTTAGTCAGTATAGAGGGCCAAATCTATACTGACGATTTCAGCAAAAACTACAAAAATTGGTTCATTCGTCTAGAATATTCATCTCAAATGCTATACAAAATGGCATAAGAATGATGATAAATCATAAATATACTATTTTAGTATCATAAAAAAATGAAAAAACAGCTTTCAGACGTATATACCGAGACCCATCTCCTTGGGAACAGTCTCCACCATCCATGGAGGCCTGTTCATTTATATAAATATAATTGAGACAATTTTGAATAACTAATATAAGGAGAGTAGAAGTCCACCGTTCTTACCTGTTCATTACAAAATTGAACGTTCCCTGGGAGGCGCGTTGGAGAAGCACTTCTCTTTCCTCGACGGGAATTCCTCCCTCCTATGCAAGTTTTGACAGGGCCCAGAATTACAGAGAGACAGAGAGAAGGGAAGAGAGAGAAAGAAAGAGATAGATGTAGCTCACCTCTTCGGGAAACCAGACGCCAGGTTGCGAGCTCCTCTCAAGCACTGCCAGAGCAAATGCAGCCGTAGATACTCCCACAGAGCTGCAATTATAAATTACTGTCTGGATTTATGAAGAACTTTCTTTTTCAGAAAGCAAAAGAGCAGAAAATTGGTCTGAATTATAAAGAGATGATTAAACCTCTCAAAAAACCAAAGCCATGCCGAGAAATTAAGTACACTCCACTGCCTGTGAAGTGCGTTGCATAAGAGCAACACACCTCACTTGTGAACGATGGAGTGGTCAACATTGAGCATTGACCAGTGAAAATGAGTTAATTATAATAAATAATATGAATTAAAAGATTGGGGGGTGTCATTTCCTGGCCAGGAAAAAGGAAGTTCCTGCCAAGAACATGACCATGTGCACCTGTTGTGCGGTTTTGCCCATGAGTGTGCTTTTTAAGACTGATAATTCTTTTATCACGCAGATTACTATGGAAATGAAGTAAAAATAAAAACCAACACAGAATAAAAAAAAGGGCAATTTGGTACTATGACTCACACAGAGAGCCTCTTGTGACTAAATAAACCCAGAGTGCTTTTCCCTTTAGAACATTCCAAATCCACCTATTAAAGAAAAATATAATCCAGTAACAATCAATAGTATCTTGAAATGAAAATAATAAAATAATTATTAATCATTAAAACAAACCCTCATTGAAACACGCTCTCCAGAAATGGCATCCGTGGCTCGCACAATGGGGTCAAAGATTTGAACAAGTTTCTGAACTTTGCTTCTATCTTGAAGAAATTCCTGGGCATAAATGTACTTTAGAAGTTATGCTTTTGCAGATAAATATTTTTGGCAGATAACTAGTACTAAATAAATCATAAAAAAATTGGCTGAAGATTTGAAGCAACTTGAAAATTGTTGGGTGGAGATGGTCAACAGTTGCAATGGTGGCCGCGGGGCAAAGATCTCTGATATCTCTATGGTGACAAAGTCAGATGCCACCTAATTGTTCATCAAGGGGAATGCACTTCGAGGGGGATTCCCATTCCTCTCCAAACTCAAAGGGCCTCTCAGTTGGTTAATTTCAAGAACAGCTATCCTTATGCCTGATCCTATTAGGTGTATATTACAAGTGAGACCATGGTAGAAGGCAGATCTGTGATGGGAGGAGGTAAAGGCAGAATGTGGACTGCAGAGGAAGGAAACTAAACCCTTAGAGAGATAGAGACACGATAACATTATACTTTTGATTCAATCCTCCCCAAAACAAGGCATAAAATCCCCCTATGTATAGCCATAAGGATTGTCCTTATAACTTCCCCCTAGCAAGGGTGAGATGTCAAGGGGGACGCGGGGTGGGGGAAGACAACTCGTCTCAGCAGGGGACAGCGGCCTCTGCAGGTGGGGGGTGGAGGCCCTCCTCAGGTGGGGCAGCAGCCTCCACTAGTGGGGGCAGCGGCCTCCTCAGGGTGGGGAGGTGGCCCACCTTTGCTGGGGGTGGTGGCCTCCTCGGCTAGGGAGCAGTGGGCTCCTCAGGTGGGGGCCACGACCCTCCTCAGCTGGGGGCGGCGGCCTCCTCTGTTTTTTTTTTTTTGTGGAAACAGGCTGACCAGTGCAGCTGAACAGCCAACCCAGCAGGCCTCAGTTGGACTGGCTGCCCAGCTGGCCCAGGGATCCCACACTAGGGGGAAACCCTAGTGTGGCTCAGGTTTCCTCAAAGGAAACCCCAGCCCACAGTGCCTGTTGCACCCAGAAAGGTGACATGTGGCAGCAGCCATCGCACCCTGAAAGGAGCACCTGGCGGCGGATGGCATTCCCTGAAAAGGCCCCATGGCAGCAGTCGTTGCGTCCTGAAAGGAGCCCTGTTCACACCTAGAAGAAGGACCATGATTGGCTTGTCGTGCCCACAAGCAGGGGCAGCAATTGATGCCATCATGCTCAGAAGAACTGAGCATGGCCAGAAGCAGGGGCAGCACTGATGAGGCAGGGGTTACAGCTGGCAAGGAAAGAGGTGGCCTGGGCTCCATGAGGTTGCCTGCCATGGCCAGAAGAGCAGGGAGGCCACCGGCAGTAGCAGAAACCTACGCAGGGCAGGATAGCACTGGCAGTGCAGCAAGGACAGCCTCAGCACAATGGCAGGGGCTGCAGAATAGAAGGGACCACAGCAGCATGATGACAGGCTCAGAACAGCAAGGTAGCAGCAGCACGACAGAGGCAGGGGTTGGTGGCACAATGGCAGCGGCAGTGGCCCTATGGCGGTAGCGGAAAAACAGTGAGGCCAGGAAATAATTCCATAACTTTGATACCATGTGGAAAGGTAAAGCCCTGTATTAGATTAATTATAGAAAGGGACTACATGCCCCAATATATAGGGGAGAAGAGAGTAGAAATGGAGATATGCCCCATGTGAAACTAAGGCGCCTTAACAGGCTGACCCTAGAGAGCTATACTCTAACAGGCCTAATGGCTCATTCTACCACTCATTTGTAAACAGTTTGACTCATGAGATCACTCCTTTTAGAGGTTTTCTAAGGGGAAGTTACGGAACAGTCCCCCAAAGTTTTGATCTTCAATCATGACCATTGGCCATTGACGTCTCATTGCATAAACACAAAGGAGGGCTTGAGGCAAGGGAGAGAGTACTTGGTCATAAGGTCTTATAGATAACATTATTTTCTTGATTATGTGCTTTTAAACTAGGTTCTTGTTGAAGGAAATTTGTCATTTCAGCCTTCAGACTTCATTTACTTAATTATAAAAGATCCTTGTAGAAGGAAATTTTGCATCTGTCATAGTAAAATTCCTATGACAGTGATACGATGATATGGCCCCAAAATAGAGTGAGGAATAATAGCGAATAAGGCCCTCAATTAAGGCCAGCTGTTAAGGGATATTCTGGTAATATACCCTAATAGTCTGTGTGAATCCTATGAACAAGGACAGTCCATTTGAGAGTTCTGGTGGTCAAGTACCTTGGAGAAGGTTCCTGAGCCAAAGGCTGCATTCAGCTGGGAGTTGAGGGAGATCTCGTCCAAGATTTGACTGTCTATTCTCTTGCATTCTCTCTGTTTGAAATTTAGTGGAACAGGGAACTTGAATCGAATTGATTTCTATTTTGGGAAATTCTTGAAAATCCTTTCTTCGAGATTTATCAAGAAACATGTCACATAAAGACACTATTTAAAAGGATTTAAACCATGTAATTAATCAGCAGATCCTGATAAATTATGGGCAGTGAGGATTATTCTAGTAATACACTTCTAACAGCTTGTATGAAGGCTTTAAATACTGTACAGATGTAACAGGAACTCATGTTGGAAATATGTCATTTTTTACTGCATAGGAGAGGGCAGAATCCCTCTCAAATGTGTATTTCCATTAGAATGCAGAGCACTCTCTCTCACACACATTCTTTTCATCATCTTAAGAAGTTATCTAGATACAATCTCGTATTGTACTACTTTGTCAGTCCTTCCTAGGATATCACGAATTAATCATCTCCATCTCCATGAGTTGGACACCCGTCAAACCAAAAGCATAGTTTTCAATCACACAAATCCCACTTTGTAGACCTCAATATTCTCTAATTACATAAAAATCAACACATTTTCAAAGCATATCTCTAAATATGAGAATAAAAATAAAAAATACTAAATTATAAAGATTGGGACATACAGCAGGGAGAAGATTTTGCAGAGCAATCATTCCCCAATTCCAAAAGAAGGGGGAAGTCCCAAATCTAGCGCTTACGGTGGGCACACCCAATATTTTATGAGTGCTGCTCACTTCTGGTAAATTTCTGAAGTTATTCATTAGAAAAATACCATTTAGAAATAGAAGTCAACAAAATTACAAAACTACAACTAGATGAATATTTTTCTTTTCCCTATTGGCTTTATCTTCTGGAAAGGATAAATTTGAAGGATTAATTTAGAGAACACCATATTTGAGAAAATAAACCTTAATCTCTTACAATAGGTAAACGTCTCTCTTTCCAATGCCTTTTCCAAAATCAACATTCATCATTCCAGTATAAGCCTTTAAATTGACTTCTTCTCCTGATCAAGTGATGGAAACAGAAATTAGCATCCAAAATAAACCAAAAATATGAAGTCAAGGAGGATTCAGATCAGAATTGAATCTACCTTGGTTGTAAGCAATGACATCTTCTCCGAGGAGCAAAAAACTCGTAGCTAGTATCGTGGGACCTGCACCACCAGTTCCTGCAGTATAATAAAAAAATCTGAAGGAGTGTTATTAGAAGAAATGATGGTATAAGCCCAAAAAATACAAGGAATAAAAATGAAAGGTAGAAATACAAACTGATAAAAGAAACAGGATATCAAAGAAAGTGGAAATGTACAGTAAATTAAACCCTAATAACTTATTTCATGGATTACAGAACATAGGGACAGATCTATTTTACCTTCTGCAAATGCAGATATTTAAGGTGGATTAACTTTCTGTCTCTCTTTCCTTTATTTTCTCTCGATTGTGGAGAAAACAACAAGGGGAATAGGCGTTGACTCTATAAGATTTTTTGACCAAGTCATAATCCAGATGACAAAGAATGAGGCAGAAGAAAATCGTACCAATGCTCAGTTTGGCACCTAAACTCAAGTAAAGGGATGAAAGATAATCAGCTAGTTCTAAGACTACTGGGATCTGACATACATTATTTGGATCCATCACCTAAGAATATGTAAGAGCAGAAAAATAAGTAAGAAACAGGGCACCAGAGAGAGAATACAGTAAATACATAAAATCTAGCATATTCAACTATTAAGATGGTTTCATAGAAACTTCTAATTTCAAATATTGAATTTTAATCCTGCTTAAGTATTTCATGTCTTTAGTTGAGAAGAGATGCAAACAAGATAAGATCAAGATATGTAATTGGAACAGTTTGCGAAAACATAAGGAAAACATATACAATGAAGATGCGTTTTTCCAAAATTAAAAAGACAAACAAATGAAAATGTGATTTCTATTCTAGCCCACTGTGAGAAGAAAGATGCCCATTCAGGTGCTGGAAGAAGTTTAAAATGTTAAAAAATGGAATTTCTTTTAGATCTATAACTGTTTGCAAAGAACTAACCATATCTCGCAAAAAACCAACTCCTCAACAGAAGCTAATTAAAAAGAATAGAGCAGATCTTAAGTCTCTGTTGAAGTTGCTCTATCGTGATCCTAATCCAGAATGTTAACATAGATGACAAATTGGCTGGCTAATAAGGTCCACTTTGAAGGACAGTCCATGCATGTTACAATGACGAGGGACACAGTTACAGTTACAGGCTCACTGAAGGGCATTATTTTAAAAATTCAAATTGGGGTTAAGGCTGAAGGATAGATAAATGCAATTACATCCCTCATTGATGGGTAGTTTTCAGGGTATTAAGACTTATACATATAGGGGTATAGGGGTAAAGATGTCTAGAGAGGGAAAATAGAGAGAATACGAAAGATATCAGAAGAAAAAAGACAAAATATATCAATAATGCAGTCAATATCTGACCAGGAAAAGAGAGAGAGAAAGAAAGGGTTTGAGTCCAAACATCAAACACCATCATAATAAACTGACACAATAACCAGTTCTTCTTTCCCTCTTGTAAAACACTCATTTCCATATATTCACTCTTCTTGATTAGTTCATCAAGATTCTGTTTTAAGAAAAGGAGTGCAGGTGAGGTCAGGGACTTAACCAGAATATAAAACTTAATTCATAATCAGCATGTTAAAGGGTTCTACAGTTCTTACAGAAAAAAAACTTTATCCTTCTTACACTAACTCCAATTATGTTTAAAAGAGAAACAGATTTTTCATATATTGAAGCTCAAATTTACCTTAGCCGGGTAGGCTCTCCATTGCGTGCGTCACTTCTGAGGACACGAACCAGTTCAGCAGCCATAACTGTGTATAAATAGTTATATAGACTTAGGTAGACATATTATTAGCTGATATCTATGGAAGATTTATACAAGCATGAGAAGCTTCTGATGTGGTACTTAAAAATGAAATTGCTGGGTCACTAACTTTCATCAGGAAACATCCATGTACTTAATAGTTCTAGAAGATAGTACTTAGTACTGAGTATTAATAGCAGTACATGAAAAATTTATCTCCCTCATCCGGATTATGATCTGAATGGGACGGATAGTCACCAGAATTATGTTCAAAGGAGAAGTCAACGATTTTTTTTAAATGAGAAAAGGAGATGACCCCAGGTTGGTCATCCCCCAAAACTATAAGGTGTGTCCTTGTCAAGTACAAAAATACCCTACCGGGATCCCCTTCCTCCATCCATGCCCTTCTAAACCACCATGATACAAAACTCTCCATGCCATGAACCTTCCCTCCTCTGCATACCTCCTGTAATACCCTACCCGTATCCCCTTCCCCATCTACACCCTTCTAAACCACCATGATACAGAACCCTCCATGTTGAGAACCTTCCCTCCTCTGCATCCCTCCTGTATGCTCCTCTCACTAGAGATCCCCAGAAGGTCTCTGCTGATGTGGCATCCAATTGGGAGGTCCTCTGGCTGGCCCATATCACCCAAGCAAATAGGTACTTGAAAACAGGTGAGAACAATCTTCCTCAACCCCTCTACTCATAGCACACTCTGCTGAAGCCTCCGGGAACACTCTCTCTTCCCGGAGGCATGCATTACCAGCCTTTGCCTGAAAAGCATCCACCCAAACATTCACACCTTTAGGGGAGATCTTCTGCTTCCACATCGAATGACAGACACATAGAAATAGATATATGTAATAAGGAAGCCATTTATCGACTGATATCTCTATAAGTTTATGCGAGTTATGAAATTTTTTATGGGATATTTAAAAAAGCAACAAATGCATCATTGACTTTCATCAGGAAATATCTAAGTACAAAATTATTATACATAATAGTACATAAACATAATAAGCCTCAGTAATAATATTTCTGTTACAGTAATGGGTAAAATATTATAATCTAAGTGGGATAGATAATTGCCAGGGTTACATTTAAAAAAAAAGCAGTCAGAGTTTAAAAATAGATGCACGCAGTTTCTATTCAAATTCTCCTCAGATCTGTCTAAGGCGGAAAAAGGGTTTATAGTTTACCATTACTTACTCCAGGATAAATTCCTGCGGTTGTTATTGCTGGTACTCCGGCAGCCACAGCTGCGGCATGGAAGGACTTTGCCTTCCATGCATATTCTGCATCGTCACAGACATCTACATATGGTGTCTGAAAAAAAAATTGACTGCGATTAACATACAAATCAACTTTAAATTTAAATTAAAGTAAATATAAATTTTCAGAAACGGATCATGTTTCCAGGGTGGATCAGCCCTTTTGTATTTCAACATATAGATATCTATAAATTTTCAGGGAAATAGAGTTGCGCAAATATTTAAGTTCATTAATTCAATAAAAAGCTACCATTGTCTATAAAGGCACTCACAGGAGATGTCTTCAGATCAATCCAACTTAAAACATTTATTGATATTTCTTCCAAAAGAAATATCAATTTTTTTAAGAATGATCATAATGATATTATCACAATGAAGGCATTTAAAAGTTAGTTGAAGCAAAAATGAAACATACTTAAACATAAATTATGATAAGATTTAACCTTAGTTAAGATTGCAGCATCCAAGACATTGCATTTCTTTGCCCGTTGAAAAGGACCTGCTGCATGGATGACCAAGTCCACGCCTAACAAAGAAGAATGGGAGAAAGAATGAGTATTTGTGCGTTAATTTGATAATTTGATATCCGACTGCGGCAGAAAAGCTAAGTAATGACCTTCGTTCTGGAGGGGAAATTCTTTAATTATTTCACTAGAATGAGTCATGTTGCTACAAAACCATCTGTTAAAAAGTAAGCGATAAAGATTCTTATGTCTATTCTCGTGATTTACAGTGAGCAGATGGGTTCCTGAGATTAGATCAAACTTTGGCAATGTCTCATGAAGCACTCTCACATCAAGGGATGACTCAAACATCAACATACACTAGCATTATGGGACCTAAAGGAAAATCTCTAACATGATGCAGTAATATGCTAGATCCCCTGGTTCACACAACACAGAGAAAGAGAGTAAGAGTGCTGAACTTGTGTTTCCTAATCCTAGTACACCAAAAGGACACTTGAAGTTTAAGTTATGAAGTTTATATGACAATCCAAGGTGCCCCATACGAATTAATACAAGGGTATACGTAGGACAAATATAAGGTAAATAGGCTGGTCTAATACCAGAAATGAAAATAAGAGTTCTGGCAAGAGATTAATGGTATGATCAGTGATCCTAGAGACGAGCTGTTATGTTACAAAGATTCAAGGGGGGCAGAAAAATTTTAGTCACCGTCAAGAGCAGCTTCCAATGAATTTATGTCATCAATGTCAACCTCAACAAACTTTGCATTTTTGCCGAGTGTTGAAACAACAGAATTGCCTTTTTTTCCCTGCCAAAAAGAGGTAATGTATTTAGTTTCCAAAGGGGTATTTTGCGAAAATAGAGCAAGATGAAATCTGTTATTCATGTTTAATGCTGGATTAAAATGTTAATAAGTATTATAGTTCCATGAGGATAAAAATACTGAAAACTTAGGCATCCCAGATATTATCATAAGAAAATATCTCATCTCTTCTACTCTACAGATTATTTTTATTTTCCCAATTTATTCCTATCCAACTTTTCTCTGCATTAATCCTTTAGTCCCATGCGATGAGAATCAAATATAAAAACAATAATGACAGACATTGTCCTCTGCTTTAAAAAGCAATTCGAGCTGGAGCTATCCCCATCATACATCAACAGATCTTTTGGTATCAACGAGGATCCATAATTTCTCAATTATCAAAGTCTCATTTATCTTTTAATTCCATGTGATGAGATACAAATATGAAAGTTAACAACAAGCAATTTCTGCCACCCAAAAAGCCCTCAGATCCAGAGCCATCCATATCATACATCAACATATCTTTGCATATCAATATGGCTCCTTAATTGCTCAATCATCAATATATCTGTCTATCCCTCTTTGAGTATAAGAGGGGCACTGGGAGTGGAGAAGAACTCAAAGAGTTAGACGTGCTCAGGCTTTGCCAGTGCAAGGAGGTGTGACCGCCTGGTTAGAGGGGCACCAAAATGGAGGACTCTTGAGTTAAGAATGCTCAGGCTTGCGCAGGACAGGGATGGTGATTTCCTGGAAGAGGGATGCCCCGGCCGAAAGATTTCCTGGAAGAGGGACTCTTGAGTTAAGAATGCTCAGGCTTGCACTGGCAAAGCCTTACGTCATTATATCAATGACACTAGGGGACACCATTTTGGGTGCTTTCCCCTCCCTCTTTTCAAAAAAAAAAAAGATCTCCAGGGTTAAGTGGGCTCAGGCTTGAGCAGTCCGGGGATGGGTGACCTTTTGGTTGGAAAGAAGACGGGTACTTGTACTGTTTGATCACAAATTTCAGGTGATCTTCATTTGCAACTTAAAGAAAAAAGTCAATGTATCTCACTATCATCCCTAGAAACACGAGAGAAATAGTGGCCTAGAAATTGAATTAAACCAAGAGAAATAGACTCACCTATTTCTTTATTTCCATGTGACAAGACTCAAAGATAAAAAAATTAACAACAGAAAATCCATATCATACATCGACAGATCTTTCCATATCGAGGCTCCTCAATCTCTCAATCATCAATGCATCTCACTATCGTCCTTAGAAATGCATCTCACATTGTGACCTAAAATTTCAGTTAGCCCCCAATACGGAGATTCACCAGTTCCTTAAATTCCATGCGATGGGACTCAAATATAAAAAAATTAACAGAAAATCCACATTAGCTATCGATGGATCATTCCATATCAAGGCTCCTCAATTTTTGAATCGTCAATGTATCTCACTGTCATCCCTATAAACGCGCACATTGTGACCTAGAATTTCACCCTTTCTTTTAATTCCATATGAGCGTTTCAAACGGGAAAATTTAACGACAATGAAATTTCAACCAGCCTTAAAGCAATTGGATCCAGAGCTATCCAAATCAGATATCAACCCTGTAGTTTATTTCCATGTAATTTCTTCATCGTTAATGTATCTTACTGTCATCCCTAAAATGCGTACATTCTGACATATTACAATTAAACCACGGGAGAGAGATTCACCTATTCCTTCCAGCTACAAGAAGCTGTAGAGAGGGACAGAAATTCTCGAGGGCTCTGGCAGTGGAGCTTCCGACCCTCCCCGTTCCTCCCAAGACGAGCACCTTCTTGTCGCGCAGATGCTCCGGCGGGGAACTCGCCGCCGCGGAGGCTGAAAAGAGAGAGCGAATCGGGAAATGGAGGGAGACCCCCGGCATAACTGGCTGCAGCTGAGATTGGCGGGGAAGTTTGTTAGGTTCAATCGTAGTGATAAGGAGATCGTGGGATAGACCCTGAATACGTGGACGAGAGAAATAATGACACGTGTTCAACTGTTTGATCAACTGCCCCTGCATGCGATTTGGTGGGAAAAATATTACTTGCCCGATTTGGTTTTAAATTCACGGAACGGCGATCCAATTTTGATCGCTATGATCTTGATCAAATCTGACCGCAGAATAGATGGATCCGATTGATCAGCCACGATGATCATGATCTGACCGGCGGGCATCGATCAGTGCCAAGTATCTGACTGCCTTGATGATGACGTCCATTGATACGTCAGGAATCTCATCGTTGGTAGATAGAAGTTGATCAATCAGATGGACAATCAACGATCAAGGATCATCGAGTAATTTGCGATTAAAATTTAAAAAATATTTGCAAAAGCCCCCTATAACTAAAAATATGACAAACCCGCCTTTAAATGAAACAACGATTTGATAAACAATCAGATTGCCCATCAGATCATACATGTATGAATTGCTCAGTCTTAGAGTCTATGTATGGAAATTTTGGCCTTGATTTTCACATAGTCATGGGTATTTGATCGTTGATGATCCAAATCTCATTGGACTTGCAACAAATTAATAGTCTGTTCTAGAAGCTAGCATATTTTCCAAGAGTTTATCATCGTTCTTATTATTTATTTTATTTCTTTGCATTTTGGGGTTAGAAGTTCAATTGATGATAATTGAATCTCTCGAAGAAAAAATTTAGTGGCAATCTACCAATCAACTATCAAATATCTCCAACTAGGTTAAGAATATCGGAGTCAAACTCCACATACTGACTCGTGCAACCGCAAAATAGTTAGCCGTCTTATCATGATAACAACCATATTGTTATGAAAAAATGTGTTATAATGGCCTTCGATGCTCGTGAATGAGAACGAGAGTCTCGATCCATAAAAAAGATAGGTTTTGATTGTGGGGTGTGACGAGACGAGACCGCGAGGTCGTCGATTTCACACGGTCTCGTGTCAAAAATTATTCCGAACTTACCAATTTGGGGAATTAAGAGTGAATTGAAGGGTATAATGGTAAATAAGGGTCGAATCCACAGGAATTAAGGTATTTTCGAGATATCTTTTGGAATTTGGTCAAATTAGACGATGAATTGAGGAAAGAAATTAGGGAAAATGGTGTTTTTAGAAAGATAACTCAAAGATCTATCCGTGGAATCAAAAATCGCTCGATTTGGATTAGTAATCACGGAGAAATCAAAGATGGAAGTGGGATGAAATTTTCGGAATCGCGAAGAACACAAATTGAAATTAAAACGAAATTAAACTTAAATTGAAATCCTGAACCTAAAATTGATGATACATGACGATAGATAAGAGGATAAACTTATTTTCTAACCCGAGATAATGATCAAATCGATCCAATTGATCGCCGGATCGACAGCTATTCATTCCGCGAATTCAATCGTGAACATCGGTGTTCAAGAGACAAATTCTCCTCGCACGATCGTCGAAATCTCTCTTATAAACACTCCGTGGACACAATTTCGAGTCTATAAGCGATTACAAGAAAGAGATTCAAGAGAGGAGGGGTTTAGATGGGTAAATTAGATGAATTCCTTCTCGAATGCATACAAACGACGAAGAACTCGTCTATTTATAGGGCGAAATGGGGAAAACCGTCCGATCTCCTTGATTAACGGTCATGATGAAACGGTCCATCGTGGACCATTTCAATTAAGTCACGATCGTTGGATAGAAGATGGACGGCCTGGATGATCGCGTGGATGACCGTTATAAAACGCCTCGAATATCGCCCCTTGGATTGCGATCGGACGGCCTTGATCTGATCCGATGAAACGCTTTAAAAAAAATGCTTCAAATAACGCCCCTTGGATCGCGATCGGACGGCCGCGATTCTCCCTGCGCGGTCGAATCTGGACCGTTATAACTCTTTTAAATAGGCACGTGTTTGATTGATCTCCGATGCACCACGCGTCCACGCGATCGATGCGTGTGATGCCGCCACGTCGCAGATGATCTAACCGTTATAACTCCCCTTAATTAGCATGTGCGTTGATCTAGGGATGGTGGGCCTCGGTCCACTCGATCGGCGCGTGAGATTGACGCGTCATCCCGATCCAACGATCCTCGTCGCGCCACGTCACCTGCGTTATAGAAGTCGTGTGGATTAGTCCCACACGGAAATAAAAAAGGACAATCATCGGGTTTATAAGACTCGACGATTTAAAGGGTTAATAACCCTTCCCATATATGGAAGGCTGAAGACCCTTTATACTTATAATAATAATAAATAAACTATATATGTATAAAACGCGCCACGTAGGCGCTGCGCGGGTCCGCATGGCTCTGCCACGTGGCCTTGCGTGCCACGTCGCACCCGCGTGGGACCCGCGCGCATTTTGCAATTTTTTATTTATTTTAAACATTTTTAAATAGAAAATAAAATCGAAAAATTCAGAAAAAATCCCTAAAAATTTTCAAAATCATATCTTTCAAAATACAACTCCAAATTAATCCAAATTTCTTTCATTTGATCTAAAATTTAATTATCTATCATTCTAAAAAGTCAAATTATTTAAATAACAAGAGATTTAATTCTTATTTCAAAAATACATTCATTTCTTTAAGATTTTAACTTTAGAAAAATTAAATGAATGTTTATAAAAATGATTTCTCTTATTATTTAACTTTAAAAACCACTTATAATCTCAAGTAAAGATGGGTTATAAAATCTTTAATCTTTAATTTATCATAATTAACCCTAAATTAACGCATTTTGAAATTATAACATAAAATTGTATAGAATGATAGAAATGCACTCAAAGTATAATAACATGCACATAAATGTAATTTTTTATGTATTAATTTGCATTAATAATCATGTTTTATCATGTTAAGATTGCATGTTATCAGGGTGGAAGAAGTAGAAGGACAAGAGCCATCTCTATGGAATAATTGATCTTCGTGTAATCCGGTGCCGAAGATAAATTAATTACTGATAAAAATTGGAAGTGCATCTTATTTGTCGTCGAGTTATTAGTCTTGGACTAATAAATGCAAATGTGATTAATTGAGCAAGTAGATGTCTCTTGTTTCTTTTAAGAAAAAGTCTTTTAAATGCTAGATAAAATCGTGTAAACTTTGAGATAGTGAACATTATGATGCAATAAATGGAATTTTCTTGTCATGAGGTTTTCCCAATCGATTATCTATTATTGTATGTGAATTTGATGAAGCCAATATGTGTTCTTGTGCCCATAGCTCATTGTTCGATCATTACGTGATGGAAATTTTTGATCTAGTGGTACTTGATTATCCGTCGTAGAGTAATATTTTCATGTCATATACCTGTGTCGAATTTCATCACCTACTCGTCTGGTCCATCATGTATAATGAGAGAAGAATAAAAATCTAGGGTCTATCTTCTTTAGTAAAGAGGATTCACCATAAAATAATAGTCACAACCAAACAAGGGTAAAATGATAAGGTATGATAAACCAAAAATGCATGCACACGTGGACCATGGCTTGCGTGCTTGAAAATAAAAGTTTGATTGAAAATTCACCAAAAAAACTTTATAATAGCTAATCTTTAGTCTCGCCAAAAATGTGGTAGAAAACATCATACTAAATTTCTCGAAAGACATATGATAAAATTTGAACTACTTGGAGATGCTTTACAAGTAGCCAACACAAAGTGAAAATCACACGTCATATGAGCTACACAATCATATGGCCAATGCAAAGGAAATGTCGATAAGTGATTGAGTTGATGGGATTGGATTTGATCTTCACAATCAAATGCCTCAATCCGATCATCAATCTGCCAAAGTGGGCTTCATTTGATCGACAATAAAGGCCCATATATCGATTGATACAATATCAAATGAGAGCTTCGTGCTCGATCTAAGGGTTTCTTTTATTTTTTGAAAATTTAATCATTATTTACATTTATTTTCAAATTTATATTTTCTTATACTGTTTGTCAATAGGATCAACAATCACTTCCTCGACTTTGCTACCAATTGGATAGAGACCCCTCTTTGAGCTCATCAATTAGATTGAAGAAATGATCGACACCCTCAGTCCGATCGTCGAACGAACCCAATCGATTGATCGAGGGGATCAATCGTCATAAAATTGATAATGATCTCCCTTAATCAGATCATATCATTGTTCCTTATAAGCTACCTCTACCTCCCAATGTGATACAATCCAACCTATTCTTCTGTGCAAAATGGTACAAGTTGCATGGTCATCTAGATCTCATGGAAATTTAGCCGTTCGATGCAATTCTCTCATTACCCATTACATCAGAGATATGCAAGATACTGATGTAATATTCCACAAAATCAACGGTCTCAAGTGATTCCCACCTCTTTGGGTTATCTGATTGATAAAGCATAGTTAAGGCTGAAATATTGAATATAAATGTCTCTATCAATTTCTACACACATATCTCCTTTCCGATCATCTCCAAGTGTAAAATGATGTGTGATATTTGACCAGCTTAATGGAGAGAGAGGGCAGAAGAAAAAGAAAAAGAGAAAAGGTCGATCACGGCGATCTTGTCGATTGATCAAAAAAGGGAATTTACTCAGGTCGCCGATCGATCGATCGATCAAAGAGCGACGATCAGATCGTCAACTCGATCAAAATTGACCAACCATACTCATATATAACAAATACCCTAAAAAGAAATTAAGAGTTACATTTTTACTCGTATTCATGAAAATTTAGTTAGTCAAATACGATGATCCTATCTGACCGAGGGGATCATGATTAATTTTATGCTCGATTGATTCCCTCGATCTTCGATCAGCTGAATCAGATGGACTCCCGGATCTTGAGTTCTAATCACGTTGATGATCTGATCGACGATCAGATCATTATTCCTTGATCCATCTGACAGCATGATCGGGCTAGAGATCATCAAACCCATCATATCGACAGGATCGAGGGATTCGATCATATCGCCGTTCCCTAGTCCCGCCATCTCTCTCCCTCCCCTCCCAGCGCTGTCTATCGCCCGTGAGACTTCTCCGTTGGCAGCGGACAGGCCATTACTCACGAGCTCACTGCTACACCGTCGTTTGCTCTGTCCTGAGCCCTATTTCTCCGGTGAGACACATCTCCGTCGCTCTGCATATTTTACCTCTCTCTCAGGCTCTCCTCTGTCATTCATTCATAAATCATGACTTACAGAATTAGCCAGGGTTAATTCTATCAAGAATAAACTGGATTACGAGATTACTCAATGTACACCTTTCTTTCAATCCGTATATTATAGATGTAATTTTGCTCATTTTTTCCTGAATTTTTTATCCTCTTGCCATTATTTGCTCATTTTGGTTGATTTCGAGATCTAGTGCTCATTTGGGCAGTCGACTCTTCAAAAGAAAAAAATAATCAATATAATTTATAAGATGTTTTGATCTTTACCTTTTTATACAGTAAGCCCTAAACCCTTCTTCTTTAAAATTCAAGGACTGGTCAGGTCTTAGGTCGATGCCTATGAACTAGTCGGTCAAAATAGGTGAAGGGGCAACAGATGAACTATCTGGGTTTATGTCCCAAACATGCACATAAATGACCAAAATATGCACTTAAAACTTATTATTGCCTTTTCACTCTCGGGGTCACATTTCACACTATTTCCTTTTGTTCTAGAAAAATTTCAGATCAGCTCTTTCTTTAGCTCTAGGCGCAGCTCGGGAGAGTAGAGAGGCGCAGGGAAGATGGTGAAGGTGCGGATGAACACGGCTGACGTGGTGGCAGAGGTCTCATGCCTCCGCCGCCTCATTGGTATGCGCTGCGCCAACGTCTATGACATCTCCCCCAAGGTGACTCCCAACTCGTGATTTATAATCCACAGCTAACCTTCCTTGAGTTACTGATTTTGTTATTGTAACGGTTCCTGTTGCATTTGATAATACGTCCTAATTTATTTGGCATTGCTTTCCTAAAGGGCGATGAATTCACTCGAAGATTTGTTTGAATTGAAGGTGTTGGCCTATTAAGAAACGCTGCAAATAAACTTGGGTTTCCTTCGCAAAAGCTCATGGCCTTGAAATTAACTCTCTTTCTTGCCTTACTTATCAAGTTCAATATCATCACGATTTCTTTTGCATTATTATACTTTTCTTAATAGAATATTGAAGAAAGAATTCAACAATTTCCCAACATTGTTTCTGTATCAGCACAGGTCTCTTTTCTTATCAACTTCCAAACAGAGAGAAAATTAATGAGAACAAATAGTCATCTCTTGAGCGAGATCTCCTGCAGCCATCAACCAAGGGCATCCCTTGGTCAGGAATCATCTCCAAGATTCTTGACCCCCCAAATTCCCTTTTCTTGAATTGATTGTCCTTAGTTATAGTCTTCATGTAGATTTATTTGGGTTATATTACAAGACTACCTTTTATAGCTGGTTTTTATTGAGAGTTTTTTTAGTTTTTACTTTAACAAGAATACCCGAGATTGGTGATCAAACAGTACAAGTATCCGCTTCTTCCCACCCAAGAGGTCACCCTTACTCTGACCGTCCAAGCTTGAGCACCCTTAGCCCTAGAATTCTTTCCACCCCGGTGCCCTTCTTCCCTTAGCCCTAAACTCCAGAGTTCTTATCCACTCCCAAGTTTATTAGCCTTCACCCTTCTTTGGGTTTGTATCAGATTGGTTATATGCCCTAATCTATTTGTCTCTGCTTTCCTATAGCGTGATAAATTCAGAAGAAGAATGGATTATATTTAGATATGCGTTAGAATGAGGATAGCAGAGGAATTAGCAGACGAAGTGCCATGAAATTTTGAAAGAATGATATTGGAAAAATGGTTGTGATCTGCAATATCATTAATTTTGTTGGGTCTAGATACCCTATTCTCTTTTAGGTCTGTTCTAGCATCTGATCGCTCCCCCTGCAAAATTATGATTCTAGTGAGGACCTCCCATATTTGCCTCAGAACCGAGTTTTTATCATATGGATTTCTGTTGTGTTGAGGATGCTTTCCCAGATGTCAATGAATTCATATTTATTATTGCTGGTTTTGGGACAAAACAATTCACATTGGTTCAATGGACTTAGAGCAGCAGAGGAATTTGAAGCCGCAGTTTTGTAAAATTGTAGTCATTGATCTCAAGGACTGATTGAGATCCTCAATTTCATTAGTTCCAGCATCTGCAACATCTCAGAATCTAGAGCTCATCTTCCTTTCTTGCCTACGAGTTTTTTTAGCATGTGGATTTCTGTTGCATTGTGGTAGACCCAACTCAATGTGAGATTAAAAACAAAAGATAAAGAGCTTTCAATCCCACAATAAGATCCAACCCCCCAGTCTTATGCTGACAAAATAGAGAAGAGAGAGACTGAGCAAGATATCACCAAGTGGTGGCACCCTGTTATTGAGAGAGAGAGAGAGAGGACTAGAGGTGAATCTGGCTCCACTTTCCTTCCTTTTCCTCCCGCTTAGGAGTTTCTCCTGCCCACCCTGGTTCCTTCCTGAGCCTGAAGAGGGCTTATCACATTAATCTATATGAGGATTCATTCCTAAAACGGTGTAAATTTATGGAAATAATTAATTAAAGATTTTGCTTGATTTAGCTATAACTAATGGCTAAATCGTTAATCTTGAGAAGTGGTTACGCTAAACTCTAGTTTATAGTTGAAGTAGTGACTGATCTACCATAAAAGTATAGAAATTTTTTTCTTTCTGGAATTTGCACTAATTGAATGCTTTGAGATACCTTATTTAGCTGTTACATCTGCTTTTGATCTTACATCATATCTTACACCTTACCTTATGTTTCAGACTTATCTTTTTAAGCTCATGAATAGCAGTGGAGTTACTGAATCTGGGGAGAGTGAAAAGGTTCTGTTATTGATGGAAAGTGGTGTGAGATTGCATACAACTGAATATGTTCGGTAGGTGTAGAGAAGCAAACTACTTTGTTCTTTTTTTTAACCCAACTTTGAGTTTGAATTACAATAATGGGTCTTTTTTATGCTTCTCAGGGACAAAAGTATGACTCCATCTGGATTTACACTTAAACTAAGAAAGCATATACGCACCAAAAGACTTGAGGATGTGCGGCAACTAGGATATGATCGTGTAATTATTCCAGTATTCAGACATATGTTCTTAATTCATTTCTAGCCTCTTGTGCTTTACAATATTGGAAATTAGTCACTAGGGCTTCATGTGCTTCAGATTTATCACATTAATATTGGATATATATTTCTCTTTTCAAAAAAAAAAAAAATCGATATATTCAGATATATTCAGATTTATTCAGTTTTTGTAATGGGCGAGGTCACTAGGGCTTCTGAGAAATCGTCAGGTAGTTAATGTGATTCGTGTGGTTTTACAATCCTGTTTATGTGTTAATCATCAACATTGATGAACCCTAATCCATGGCCTCTGCGTTCCTCATAGTGGGCTTTTGGAAAGAGTCATTTCACTAGAAACTGTTCCTTCTTGGATAAGCGATTCATGATTTTATAAGGTAAACCAATTATGCCCATTTAAGGGCATTTTCATAAGAAGAAATAGAAAGTACATACTAACAAAGTTTAACTGACAGACAAAATAAAGAGATAGAAGTAGTGGAAATAGGCATTGATTTGTGATACTTTTCTTTTATGTTACTAATAGTGGCATGTGATTCTTCTTCCAGATCATTCTTTTCCAGTTTGGATTAGGGGCCCATGCTCATTACATTGTTTTGGAGCTGTATGCTCAAGGGAATATTCTCCTCGTGGACTCCAATTTCATTGTTATGACGTTACTTCGTTCACATCGGTTTGTACTCTTGTTCTTGATCTTATTGCTTAAGTTTCATCCCTGGAAAACTTGTTCTGTTACAAATATCTCATCCTTGGAAGTAATTTGATAAAAAATCTCAGTATATCTCTTGATGATACTTCTTGGAGATTTCTATTCGAAAACGAAATGGTGATCACCTGAAATCAGTGAGGCTCCGAATTTTATACAACTTATCATGGTGAGATACAAAACTGACAATGCAGGATGTCCCTTCCCCCTCTGACATCCTTCTAAAGCACCATGATACAAAAGCTTTCGCATTATGGACAATGCTGTCCACTAATGGCAACCTTCCGTTGAATATAACCTTGTTATGGTGCAGCATAGTGCCCATAGCACTGCGCATATTCTTCCCTCCTCCGCCCCTTTCTTGTATGTGCCTCTTGTGAGAGATCCCCAGAAGGCCTTGTCTGATGTGACATTCACTCTTGAGGTCCTCGGGTTGGCCCATACCATTTGGACAAAAGGGCAGTCAAAGAACAAGTGAGAGCAGTCGTTGTGATCCCCTATGCAAATTTCACACTTTGCCGAGCCTTCTGTAAACATTTTCTTTTGGAAGGTGCGCATCATCAGTTTTTGCTTGACAAGCAACCACCAAAAAAATCCGCACATTTAGTGGGATCTTCTTCTTTCATACTAATCGGCACACGCGAATGGTTGCGGATTCCTCCTCTAGTTGATTGTGTAATCCACTTTTAGACACCTTGAACCGTCAAGGTGGTGCCTGCTCGCACCCAACCATCTTGTCTTGCTTATCAGCTGCAACTGTATTAAGAACTGCAGCATATTCACAAACTCCTCCACCCTCATGTTTGACAAAGTGCCCTTCAATATAGGGTTCCATGTGCAATGCCAACAATTCCTAACTGTTGTCTGAGGACTCTGTGTCAGGGCAAATAGTCATGTAAACTCCTCTTGGAGGGTATTCTGACTATTCATCAAGCCAGAAACACAGTGAGGATCCATCCCCTAACTTGGTGTAGCAAAAATTCTGGAAATTTGGAATCACCTGCCGCAAACTGTGCCAAAAAGGGGATGCTCCTGTTACTGGTGCCATACACCTCTCCCAGTCCATCCATGAGCCATAAATTGTCCTGCAATTCCTTCATCGTCAAATCCATCTCAGGGCTCTTAGGCATGCCCAACCACTCTGTCTAAGGCACCAAGTTCATAGTTTGTAGGTGCAACCCCCTAGCCCCCCGTCTGACCATGTCACAAGATACCAGTGTCATCCCCTGACTCCTCCCCAGCTTTGAGCCTTTCAAGAAAACCTCCTCATCAGCCCTTCTAACTATTTCCAATACCTATTGGCTTCTTGAATACCAAAAGGTAGAACATAGAGATCGTCGAGAGCACTGATTGCAACCACACCTGTCTCCTCCCTCTAGCCTCCTCTCTACCTTTTAAATCTCCGGCTGCCAATCTGTGGTCCGAAGTTGGCCCTGTGATACATCTTGTTGATGAGCTAAGTTCATGTCATTTCCATTCGTAGTGCCCAAAGATAACATTCATACTTGCACATTATGACCTGGATTAATTTGATCTTTTATGTTGTTCAATGGATCATGTTATGTCGCCAAAATTAGGCATAAATTATTATGTTAATAGTATAAAATTTTATTTTCTCAACTTCAGCTATTGTTTGCAATATTTGTTTCACAGAGGAAATAACTAATTTGAGCTTCTTGAAATTAGAGATGATGATAAGGGCCTTTCAATCATGTCCCGCCATCGGTATCCAGTTGAAGCATGCCGTACATTTGAGAGAACCACATTATCTAGGTTGCAAGAAGCACTTTTGTCTCTGGACAAATCCATCAACCATGATGCTGATGAATCTATTGATAATGGTAGCATGATTCCTGATGATAAGCATCAAGAAAAAACAAAAAAAGTTCCCAATTCAGACAACAAAGCCAGTAAATCAACATTGAAGACAGTCCTTGGGAGCACACTAGGTTATGGACCTGCTCTTTCAGAGCACATGATATTGGATGCTGGGCTTTCACCAAATATGAAGATCAATGAGATTATAAGAAAGATTGATGATGATGCCATGGCATCTTTGGCACGAGCTGTTTCTAGGTTTGAGGACTGGCTTGCAGATGTCATTTCAGGTCAGAAAATCCCCAGAGGTTATATTTTAATGCAGAACACGATGCGTGGAACCAAGGAAAGCACTGTATCTCAGGGTATTGCAGGAAAGGTATATCCCTTGTGGTCAATACTTAATGGCTTTTGCTACCGGAAAAATTAATGACAACCAAAAAGATCATGCTTCTTATATAGTACTTACTATTTCTAGACCTTTTTGTGGTCGGTGAAGTTGGTTTTTTCTTGCCTTGCTTTTCTGGTCATGTGGGGTTTATATCATACTGGAGCATTTTTGCATGATTTGCGTCCCCTGATCAGTTATAGCGGAAATATTTGTTTCTTATAATAGAAAAATTCCTGTTCCACTACATGAGTGCCATCTCTGAGAGGACGAGAAACCCTCTTGCGTTGGAATTCCTCCTCCAGTGCTATGGTCATTGCATTTGACTATCTATCATATCATCTCTCTATGCCTGGTTATCTCATCTTATTTAGGATCCATCTAGATATGATCAAGGAATAAGAGATGATCAAGCAGATAACTAAGAAGTGAAAGAATATGCTGTCTTTTAGTTATTGCAGTGACTGCTGAAGTGTTTGGACGGGCAAGTAGAACCCAAATTTTCTTAGAAATGTTCGTCTCTGTTCTCCACACCTCCTGTTTATGGTTCTGCCATTTTTATCCCATTCTTTTGTTTACTAGATTTTTCCCTTTCTAGAGAAAATCATAGTTTTTCGTGAAGATTTGGGATAACTAAAACAACATTTCTTTATGCTAGAACTAGAAAGCATAGTTCTTCGTTTTAGAATCATTCTATTATCACGATCTCTGGTAAATTGCTATACCTTTATGTGAAGGATGAAGAGTAAATGGTCTGAATGATGTACTATCAGGAAAGCATGTTATTCTCAAAATGCATCTATCAGGCCCTCTGATGTTAGTTTTTTTTGAAATTCAACATCTGATGATCGTAATTCTACTAAAACAGCATTATTATGTTATCTAAATATGAATGAAAATCAGGAATGTCATCGTGAGGCTTTATTGTGAACCCTAGATTGCTGCTGAGAATGAAAGCAACAAAAGTTGTTTTGTTTAAACATAAAAGAAAGAGCAAGAGAGTACATCAGGGCGAGGGAAAAATAAATAAGGGCTTATAAGTAAAAACCAACTTTCCAGCAAATAATGTATTGAATTGGCCTTATCGACACAACAGATAATTGTTCCTGACCTACTCTCCTTTCTATCAGGACGTACACCGTAGATTCACCTGCAGTAGTCTCTTTGAACAATCCTCTTTATTTCAAAAGTTGTTTATTCAATGATTTCCGCCTCTTATCATCAGGTCGTGGTAGTTAGATCGTGTAAGTTGTCATGTGCCTCTTCATGTGACGACTGGTTCTCTTGTGTGATGGAAGTCATTAAGTCTGGGTACAACTTGCTCTCGCTTTTTCTTAGGATTGAATCTTCTTCTCTCTCACAGTTTCTGATAGGAACCTGATAGACAATGATCTTTGAAATCAGAATGAAAGAATATTTCGAGAATTCTGTTACAAGAACAAGATTCAAGAAAGGGAAACATGGGCGTATTGATTCAAGCTTCTCTCCCTGACCCTCTTAGGTTTAATGATCTTTCTGGATACCCTCCCTTCAAGCCTGGTTATGCTGAGGTTGGCGCTTGATCACTGTTGTGTTGACTCATACTTGAGTAAGTGGGATGGGTGTCTTATCAAAACCAAATGCATCTTTTGCTGATATCATCCTCTATGCGATCCTCGTATGCACTAATGTCCTATTTGATGACAAGTGTTCACCATTTGGTTGCTGTATCTTCAGATCTTTGTATTACCATCTATTTTGATCATTGATCAACTGGTCAGATGCATTTTTCTTAGTCAAGACTAAAATATTTGGACATCCTTGTTGAATGTTCTAATATAACTGTCTTCACAGGTGTACGATGAGTTCTGCCCTCTTTTGCTGAGTCAATTTCAAAAGAGGGAGTTCATGGAGTTTGAAACATTCGATGCAGCCATGGATGAGTTTTATAGTAAAATTGAGAGTCAGAGGTCAGATCAACAGAAGAAGGCAAAAGAGGATGCTGCATTTCATAAGCTAAACAAGATACGAGCAGACCAGGTTTGTAAGTAGAAACTTCAATCAGAAATCTTTAACCGGCTTCCTCACTGGAAAGTTTATCTGATTTTTGGATTGTGCAACTCATGATCTCTTTCATCAAATAGATGTGCATATTCATAAGCTCTGCCCATTTAAGTCAAGATCTATCTTCAAAGATTACTTATCTCTTTGTTTTTCGAAATGCAAAGATTACTTGATTTTGTTTTTTAATTTTTCGAAACCCTGTTAGGGTTTACCCATACGCCATCAATTAACTGCCCATGTTTTTACTCTTTAGTATGTTGCTTACAGCCTATTAGGGTTTTCTTATACACCATCAATTAACTGCTATGGTTTTTACTTTCATGTTGCTTTACATCCTATTAGGGTTAACCTTTACACCATCAATCAACTGCTTTTCTTCACTTGCCAGTTATTACTCATTATTCTTTCGATTTAATCAAATTCTTCTCTCTAAAGCATTAAATAAAAATCTAGGTTATCTCTTTTGACATCGTGCATTGCCACACAGGAAAATCGCGTTCATTCTCTCAAGAGAGAAGTTGATCACAGCATTAAAATGGGCGAACTGATTGAATATAATCTTGACGAAGTGGAGGCTGCAATTGTAGCCGTTCGTGTTGCGCTTGCGAAGGGAATGGACTGGCGAGATCTTGCACGTATGATTAAAGAAGAGAAAAAGATGGGAAATCCAGTTGCCGGGCTGATAGACAAGCTTCATCTTGAAAAAAACTGCATCACTTTGCTTCTGAGCAAGAATCTGGATGAGATGGATGATGATGAAATCACACAACCGGTTGATAAAGTAAGCATTAGTCATCTGTCTGTTTAACTCATGGAAGCTTAGTCTCCTAATGTATGCAATTATCTCTCTTCTAATTTTCAACCTCTTTATCTCTGTGTCTATATGAAGCAACTCTATAGATTAATTTGTATTAATCTATAGAATCTTTCCATTCTTATTCTACTTTGATATAAAATCTTTATACATGCTATTACCATCATGACCTAACTATATCAATCAAGTTAATTATCTATCTTAGAAAAGCATTACGTATTTACCAGGATTTTCCATGCTATCATGTTAGCAATTTACTTTTGTATACTACCCATCTACCCTATACTTCTGAAGAATCCATCTCCTGGAGAATCAGGAATGGATAACTCTCCTTCAGTACTCACTAACCCTTTACATGGAGTGAAGAGAAAACATATGGGCCTTATTTTAGCCCTCAGATATTACCTTTTGGGTAATATCCATTGGGAATCTTGATGGGATATGCCATCTTTGTTGGATTCTAAATTTTAAATTAAAAACCATAAATCCTTAACATGATTCCCGAAGCCTATGCCAATGTCTTTTAACCCTAAATGGTCTACCCTATCGCAGAATCCTAAATCAATCCTGAACCCTAATGCTAAAGACAGCCAGATCGCTGGCTTCTAATCATTGCTTTTGCTGGTATCTTCTGTCCTCTGGTGTTCTAGATGTTTCTAATCCAATTCCAGGTTTCTGGAACTGAACCAATACCCATGGACTAAAACTTTTTTAATCTAAACCGAATCTTTTCTTTTCTTTGAAAAATTAAACTGTTCTTTAAAATTCATTCAGTATTGTCTCAGGTGGAAGTAGATTTAGCACTTTCAGCTCATGCAAATGCCCGTCGCTGGTATGAGCTGAAGAAAAAGCAAGAGACAAAACAAGATAAAACTGTGTCAGCACATGAGAAGGCATTTAAGGCCGCTGAAAAGAAGACACTGCTGCAGCTTGCACAAGTAACTCTACTTCATCAGCTTTCTTTCTCATTTTTTTTTTCTCTTTGATTATTTTTGATGGTCATCTCAGTTTGCTATCATTTTTTAGTTCTTAGAAGAACGGGAAAATGAAGTTTATCGTGCTTCTTGACTTGTGGTATCTGATAAACAAAAAGGAAACGATTAGGGTTTGCACAAATAATCGTAGCTCATTTATTGCCCTCCAACATGGCCATAAAATTTTAGTAAGAACCTTCTTTATTTCATGAAGCATGAAATGCTTATCAGATAACTAATGGTAGCCATTTTTCAGGGTCAGTATCTTGTTTCACTGAAATGCTTCTCGGATGCATGAAACACCACAATGGATTGAAATACTTGGTGAAATTGAACCTATGATGTTTCTTCTTTGGTTGTGATGGGTGTGAAACTCAGTATTCCTGAGTAGAACAGGTAGAGAGAGAAAGTAGAGAGAGAGAGAATTGTACAAGTGGCAGCTTTAGCCAGCAAAAGAGAGATAATCTTATTGAAAGTAAGATGCCCTATTTATAGGGACAGAAGGTGAGAAGCAAAAAAGAAGAAGGGAACTGAAAAAACGGCTAGTTTCCACTAGCCGTTACCGGATCTGCTGATAAGCAGATCAGCCCTGTTGTCTGATCTGCTTCTCAGCAGATCAGACTTGTTATCCGATCTGTTGATAAGCAGATCGGATAAGGGAGGATTTAGTGGATCATGTTTTGATCCAATTCTTATTACCTACCTTAGTTGAGTATTCCATTAATTGATCTAGTCTATTACATGTACATTTGGCCCATTTACATATAACACCCCCCTCAAGCGCTGGAATGAATATCCAACATTCCAAGCTTGGACAAGAGATCATGATGAGCTTTAACTGGTAGTCCTTTGGTGAAGATGTCGGCACATTGCTCTTTGGAGATGACATATTCCGTCTTCAGAAGGCCTTGCTCTAGTTGTTCTTGGATGTAAAACCGATCGATGTTGACATGTTTCATTCGGTCGTGGTACACCGGATCGTGAGCAATGCTGATCGCAGACTTGTTGTCGCAGCGGAGAATGATGGGTTTGTGATAGGGTATTTGGAGATCATCAAGCATATGGTTGATCCATATGACCTCATCAATACCTTTGGACATAGCGCGGAACTCAGCTTCGGTGCTTGACTTGGAGACAACATTCTGTTTCTTGCTTCGCCAAGTTACAAGGTTACCACCTAGGATTGTACAGAAGCCAGTGGTGGATCGATAATCTACACGAGAACTTGCATAATCGGAGTCAGTATACAAGCACAAATCAAGCTTACTTGTCTGCCGATATATGAGACCAAGGCCGGTTGTCCCTTTCAGATACTTGAGAACTCTATGAGCAGCTTGAAGATGAGAGGTTCGAGGTGAATGCATAAATTGACTGAGAACGTTCACAGTATAACAAATATCAGGTCTAGTATGATAGAGGTAAAGAAGTTTACCAATTAATTTTTGGTAGGGTGAAATATCGGTCGTAGGACCGTTTTCATTCAGAGAGAGATGATGATTTGTTTCAATTGGGGTATCATTAGTGCGGCAATGAGTGTGTTGGGTTTCGTTAAGTAATTCAAGAACATATTTTTGTTGAGTGAGGAGAATACCTTCACTAGAGCGAGCAAATTCCATACCTAAAAAATATTTGAGGGGCCCTAATTGTTTGACATAGAAAACTTGTCCTAAATGATTTTCTAAACGATTGATCTCATCAAGATTGCTTTTTTTTTTTTTGAAAAAGAGAACATATCACCCAAAACGGCGAACCGCCATACAAAGAGGGAAATAGGTAACTAGGCCAACATGATGGCCCATCATGCCCTCTCTACCCTAACTCTCACATGTGCAAAAACCACGCACCAACAAACCTCTCCACGTCATGAATTATTCCCTCACTTGATACCGCTTTCCCCTCAAAGACCACCTCATTACGGTGTAGCCATATGGCCCAGACCACCGCAAACCTTCTTCCCTGATTTGCGTCGTGACCTCTTCTTCGCCTCGGTATTGTAGCCCAAAATACGGAACTTGACTTGATCTCGGATAACCCTTGATTGAGACATGCATGCACATGGCTGACCCGGCTGAGACTAAATATCTATGTCTCACTCGTGTCAATACCCGTTGTCTAGCTAGTGTCCATGCGAAAATGGCCACCTTATACGGTAGCCTTTGTTTCCACACATCGCGACATGCATCCAGCATAGTGGGGTCTTCGGTTTGGGACGTCCTAAACTGTCGATATAGCCGGCGAACTGAGAATGACTCGTTTCTCCATATCCAACCATCCGTAACACCTTCCCTAGGCCTCCGCCCCTCTAACATCTGTTGCATACTTATAAACTCCCCCACCCTTTGCTCCGATAAATGCGCCGCCAGTGACGGGTTCCACCCTCCGTCCCAACATACTTTGACTTTACCTTGCGGGTGAGGGGTTAACGCAAAAAGACGTGGAAACCTCCCTATTAGACACCCCTTATCCGACTACTCATCCAGCCAAAACCGAAATAAAACCCCGTCCCCCAGACTTGCTGCAAAAAACTTTTATATGTACGAGACCACCTTCCCTAGCCCCCGCCAGAAAGCCGATGCTCCCCTCACTCTTGTCCCAAACCACGCTTGCTTCATATCTATCCCGCATCACGGCTTTGATCAGATCCTCCTCCGGGCCTACAATCCTTTTCACCCATTTCATCAACAATGTTACATTCATCATCTTTAGATGTGGTACCCCTAGGCCACCATGACTAGTTGGCTTACATATATCGTCCCATGCTACTAAAGCCAACCCCCTTCCCTCCTTCGACCCCGCCCAGAAAAACCTCCGCATAAGACCACTTAGTTTTTGTTCGATACTCGCTGGAATCTTGAATGTAGATAAATAAAAATTGGGTATTGCTGCCAGTACAGATTTCAACCATACTAGTCTGCCCCCTTTCGATAGGACTTTAGCTTTCCAACCCTCTAGACGTTGTTCAACCTTCCCGACTACACTCTGCCAATCTGCACCGCGGATTTGACCCATAGAAAGGGGCAGCCCCAAATATCGAATGGGCAAAGTCCCCATCGGTGTTCCCAATGCTTGCGAACACATGCCCTCCTCGTCCCGTGATAGCCCAAAACCTATGAATTTTGATTTCTCTCTATTAAGCCAGAGCCCAGAGCAATCTGCAAAAACGTCAAACAATGCCGATATATTTTTGGCCTCCTCCACCGCCCCTTCCATAAAGAACAACGTATCGTCCGCATACTGCATCAATGGGATGCCCAACGGTTGACTATGTGTCTGAAAACCCTTCAGACTCCCCCTTGCGCAGGCTTGGGCTGCACTACTATACAACACATCTGTGGCCAGAATGAACAACATTAGGGCTAATGGGCACCCTTGCCTAATACCTCTTTGTGGCCGAATCCACCCTCCTGTCGGCCGCCTATTTACCAAGACTGAAAACGACTGAGACGTCACACACCGCTTCATCCACTTGATCCATTCCTCTGGGAAACCCCTCTTCCTTAAAACCACCCATAATGAATCGCCTGTCCAAAGAATCATATGCCTTCACGAAATCTACCTTCCAGATAAACCCCTTCATTCCTTGTGCCTTCCATGCTGTAAGAATCTCCCCCGCCATGACGACGCTAGATTGCTTCCAGTGATGATAATATCATCTGCATAGACAATCAGCGAGTGAGTTAATAAGGGAGATGTACGCTGGAAAAATAACGTATGCTCCCCATTACACTGTTTATAACCAATCTCCTTCATGACAGTAGTAAATTTACCGAATCATGCACGAGGTGATTGCTTTAAGCCGTATAAAGCCTTTTTTAATCGACATACGTGTCAGGAGTTCTGATCATTACGGTACCCTGGGGGAATGTTCATGTAAATTTCTTCCTTCAAGTCACCATGAAGAAAGGCATTCTTAATGTCATATTGACGGAGAGGCCAATCAAAATGGACAGCAAGAGAAATGAAAATCCGAATAGTGTTCATTTTAGCTACAGGAGCGAATGTCTCCTAATAGTCAATACCATATGTTTATGTGAAGCCTTTAGCTACTAACCGGGCCTTGGGTTTATTACCAGCATTATGGGTGCACTTCAAAGTAAAGACCCAACGACAGTACTTTCCCTTGGGAAGTGGAACAATCTCCCAGGTATCATTAAGGAGTAAGGCCTTCATTTCTTCATCCATCGCCTTCTTCCATTGAGGAATCTGTAGAGCCTCACGAGGACTCTTAGGAATGAAGCTTTCACGTAGATGAAGAAGAAAGGTTTTGTACTCAGGAGATACCTTATGAAATGTGAGGTAATGAGCCAGATTATGCGGTCTAGGTTTGACACAGGAGCGCGTACCTTTTCTAAGGGCAATAGACCAGTCACCTTGATTGGGATTAGGCGGACTCTTGGTGACAGAAGGAACAGGAGAAGGAGTGCTGTTGGAGGGACTCTTAGAGACAGGAGATGAAGGGCCTGATAGACAAAGATCTTGAGGAGGGGGGTGTTCAGAAGGAATTCCTTGAGATTCAGGGAGATCCCTCTGAGGTAACTGAACTTGAGATGAATCAATAGAGTCACGATCAGGTTCAGTTACTGGAGAAGGGAGACCAACCAGTTCAGGAGACAGATCTGAATCTTGAATTGGATAATAAGGATCACTGTCGAATTCAGCGGCTTGAGGAACGAGATCATCAAGTTTCCTGAGGTAGTTAAGATCCCTGAGACTCTCATGACGAGGAGACGTGTAATAAAAAACTTTTTCATCAAATGCAACATCTTTGGAAACAACGTACTTACGAGTGACAGGATGGTAAAGCTTATATCCTTTTTGATTAGGAGAATATCCTAAGAAGACACATATGAGTGATTTTGAGGACCATTTGTTTAATCTGTGAAGAGGGTTGTAGACATAGGTAATACATCCAAAAGGTTTAATGGCTAAACTTGTCTTAAGACGTACATATGGATAGAATGTTTCAAGGATTTCAATTGGGCTTTGAAGATTGAGGATTCTAGAGGGCAACCGGTTGATTAAGTGAGATGATGTCATGACTGCAAAGCCCCATAAGTTGAGAGGAGCACTAGACTGTATGAGAAGGGTTCGGGCTTTGTCAACAATGTCCCCTATCTTTCTCTCCGCAAGCCCATTTTGCTGAGGGGTGTATGGACAGGAAGTTTGATGAATTATCCCTTTAGATTTGAAGAAATCACTCAACTCTCTGTTGAGGAAATCCGTAGCATTATCTGCCCGGAGTCCTTTAACGGCATCACCAAATTGTCGTTCAATGAGAACACACAAGTTCTTGATGCAGTTAGTGACTTCCGATTTATTTTTTAATAGAAATAGCCAGGTAAATCGACTGTGATCATCGATACAAACCAAGAAATATCGATATCCAAGAAGATCTTGGTGGGGAGATGGTCCCCAAACGTCACAATGAATGAGATGAAATGGTTTAGTAGAACGATGATTGCTTAAAGGGTATGTAGTTCGTTTAAATTTGCCAAGTTGACACGCATCACAGAGGAGTAAATCAATATTGCAATCCTTAAACAACTGAGGGTACAAGTGTTTAAGGAGGTGAAAAGATGGATGACCCATCTGTTGATGGATTGCCATGATTTTCTCCTTTGTGGCTGCGTGTGCGGTAGCATGAGCAGTAGGTTTTAATGAAGAAGATGTCTCAGATCCGGGGAGATAGTAGAGTCCGTGGTTAACTCTAGCTAGTCCAATCTTCGATTCCGTGGACCTTGTGACATAAATAAGCATCAAGTTCATCAAATAGAATGGTATAATTTTGAAGGATAGATAATTTTTGAATAGAGATGAGATTAGTAAAGAGCTGAGGAATATATAATACATTGGAAATATGTCCAATGGGTGGAATGTTCAATGTCCCAAAACCGACTACTGATAGTAGAGATCCATCAGCAGTTTGAACATATTTTCCTGGTCCAATAGGCTCATATGACAAGAAAAAATCCTTAGAATTTGTCATATGATCTGTGGCACCAGAGTCAAGAATCCAGGCACATTGAGGATTATTGGTTAAAGTCTTTAAATTCAAGGCAAGTTCAGTCTTACCGGTATTCGCCATTGATGTGGAGCCGATGACGGTGCTGGTGGAAGTGACCAGTGCCCGTAGGTTCTGGAACTCCTTCAGCATCAACTTCTGAAACTCTTCATTGGACTGAGCGGCAGCAGAAGGAGTGGCGAGATGACCTTGTTGAGCTACATGAGCTCGAGCAAGATGAGGAGGTCTGCCATGAAGTTGATAGCATCTCTCCCGGAGATGTCCGGGCTTCTTGCAGTAGGAACAAATGAGATTTTCCCGGGGGACCTCGTCCAGAGTTGCCTTGTGGAGGATCACTTGGAGCAGTGCTCCGGTACGTTTGTGCTGTGTATGAGCTATGCTCTACGGAGCTTTTGGCGCGTTGGAGGCGGCTCTCTTCCGTAAGAAGTTTGGTGACAGCCTCTTCGAAGGTGGGCTCGATCTCTCGGTTGTACAATTGGCTCCAGATCACTTCAAATTCGGGACGAAGACTGAAGAGAAGCTGACAGAGTCGGAGAGTAGCGGCTTGAGCACGGGCCACTGGATCAGTAGATCCGGGCCAGCAGTGGTCGAGCTCGGTATGGATGTCCCGCAGCTCACTTGAGTGCGTGAGGATGTCTTTATCCCCCTGCCGAAGCTCATAGGACCTTGAAATAAGATCAAATATTCGAGATTTATCACCTGCTTTGGAGTGGCTGATACGAATGGCATCCCAGAGACCTTTAGCCGTCTCGTAAGCCATGAACTTGCCTACTTGCGGAGGGGCCAAGGAGTCTAGGATCCAGCCAAAGACAAACTCTTCTTCGATCACCCATTGTCGGAATCGTGGGTCGGTCGCTGGTGGAGCAGTTTCCGTGAGGTGACGCATGAGTTGTCGAGGCTGTAGAGCCGCTTGGATCGCCCACTCCCAGAGGATCAGGTTATTACCATTGAAGACATTACACCGGGCCATCACAGGAAGGTGGGTCAGCCATTTATCTGTGGAGATAGTGGAGTGACCTGTGTTGGTCCCGGATAGAAGGACAGATAGTGAAGCTTCAGAAGTTTCAGCCGCCATGGGGTTGCTCTGAGGTCTCCCTTGGGATGCTCTTAAGCCACAAATGAGATCACAGAAACAAGCTCAGGAATTTTGCTCTGATACCATGTGAAACTCAGTATTCCTGAGTAGAACAGGTAGAGAGAGAAAGTAGAGAGAGAGAGAATTGTACAAGTGGCAGCTTTAGCCAGCAAAAAGAGAGATAATCTTATTGAAAGTAAGATGCCCTATTTATAGGGACAGAAGGTGAGAAGCAAAAAAGAAGAAGGGAACTGAAAAAACGGCTAGTTTCCACTAGCCGTTACCTGATCTGCTGATAAGCAGATCAGCCCTGTTATCTGATCTGCTTCTCAGCAGATCAGACTTGTTATCCGATCTGTTGATAAGCAGATCGGATAAGGGAGGATTTAGTGGATCATGTTTTGATCCAAGTCTTATTACCTACCTTAGTTGAGTATTCCATTAATTGATCTAGTCTATTACATGTACATTTGGCCCATTTACATATACCAATAGGAACCTTAGGTTAACAGGTCAATGAATCTAGGGTTAAGTGTAGGGTTTTGGGGCATCACCTGTTTCGGTGTTTTTCTCCTTATTGGCAACCTCTTCTCTTTCTCTAAAAGTGATCAGATACATCCTAAGAGGGATTATATCAATGATATCGGAGCCATGTTCTTGGGCAGAAGAAATGAAGGAAGATTAGGAGCCAAATGTCGAGGAATGGCAGTCGGAAATGAAATAATCAGTCAGGCAGAAACATTGTCAGCAAATCTGGAGAAACATGATCTTCTTGGTGCTCCGCAATCTGAGGAGGGAGGACTGTACGGGAGTGGAGGCCTGTATGTCGCTGAAGGCTTGGTGGAGGTCAACCCTAGAAGGGAAGTGATAGTTGTCAAAGGCATTCAGGAAGCCCAGATTGCCATCATGCCATCGATTGATGTATCAGCCGTCCCCGCTCCTGTACGCTCTTGATGCCGTTGCTGTCGTGCTCTGCCTACTGCTGTTGTGCTACAGCAGCAGATCCACGAATGAATAAATGTTGCTGCCTGCTGCAGATTGGCAGTGGCAGTTGCCAACCAAGCTTGCACTGCCACTTTGGGGGAGACTTGTCCTCTAATGGGCTGCCAGACCAGGCCCAGGCCCAAAAACTCAGGCTCATGCTAGTCAGTCCCTGGGGAGACAGTTAGAGTTGGACCTATGGATGCCCATCCTGATCAGATCGTTGATCAGATCTGGATTGACCTTGATTTGATCTCTAACTTTTGAGGATCACGATACATCCCAAGCCAGATCTTACCAGATTGCTGTAATGGAAAAGAGAAACAAAAAATTATCTCAAGTGGTGATAGAGATCCAGAAATGTCTAAATAGTAATTTAAAAAAAATGAAGTCTAAGTAGGTTTTACAAGTCTTTTCTTCTGTACATCTTCATTTTATCTCCAACATTTTAAAAATATTTGATAGGTTAAGCATCCCCCTTGTGTGTGGACAGGGTTGCTTCCCATTTGCTGTTAGTTCTCTTGATACTGAACTCTACTGATAAGTTTGTTCTTCACCGTCAAGAATTCAGACCCCCTTTAACCATAAAAAAGTCTCACAATTCATGAATCCTTTTTTTGGCACATGCTGTTTATTTCAGAACTCAAAAATCCGAGGTGGCTGATCCTAAAACTCAGTCCGAAGTTAATTCACATTGAGTTTGTCATTGATCTTTCTGGTTATATCATCTTCCTGTATTGACTATTTTAGCAATAATCTCTTGCAGGAAAAGACTGTTGCTGCAATTTCTCATATCCGCAAAGTCTACTGGTTCGAGAAATTCAACTGGTTCATTAGTAGCGAAAACTACTTGGTCATCAGTGGCCGCGATGCTCAACAAAATGAGATGATAGTCAAGAGATACATGTCCAAGGGTGATCTGTGAGTATTATCCATCTTCACATCATCCCATCTCTATAGTCTTCTTTGTGTTTAATAGCTTACGTAATTTAATAGGCATAACTCTGTCATCAAGCCATCATTAATATTCTATCATCAATAGATATGTGCATGCAGATCTTCATGGCGCTTCCAGCACAGTCATCAAGAACCATAACCCAGATCATCCTGTGCCACCTCTCACTTTGAATCAGGCAGGATGCTACACTGTAAGTTGCAGATGGGAATAATTTAGTACAAAAATGACATTTTAATTCTGTGAGACACATCTTGATTCATCATAGGTCTGCCAAAGTAAAGCATGGGACTCGAAGATCGTCACAAGTGCATGGTGGGTTTATCCCCATCAAGTGAGTAAAACGGCTCCCACAGGGGAATATCTTACTGTGGGAAGTTTCATGATCCGTGGTCGAAAGAACTTTCTTCCTCCCCATCCTCTTGTAATGGGATTCGGGATCCTTTTTCGATTAGATGAGAGTTCACTTGGGTTCCATTTGAATGAGAGGAGAGTTAGAGGCGAAGATGATGAATTTCAGCCATCAATATCTGACTCGGAAGATCTTCTTCTTGGTAAAAAAGGAAGGCAGTCAGAGTCCATCAAAGAAGAGGAAAAGATCAACGGTGAAAACAAAACTGAAGAACTTCAGTTGTCATCCAACCTTGAAGAAATTATTGATAAGGCACTTAGCCTCGGGCCTGTTAAGGGATCTAATTTGAAGGAAGAAGTGATCTTGCCTGATTCGGAGGAATCAGGAAAGGTTTTTGTAAGGGGCAAGGCTTGTCTCTCGAAGGCAGAGAGGAGGAAACTTAAGAAAGGGGAGGCAGGCTCGTCACAAAATCATGAGGGAGCAAAAAGTGATAGTTTTGTCCCTGAGAAGGGTAGCAATGACCATAACCAGAAACCCCCGCCACAGAAAATGACACGTGGGCAAAAGGGTAAAATTAAGAAGATGAAGGAGAAGTATGCAGATCAGGATGACGAAGAAAGAAAGCTTCGGATGGCTTTATTGGCTGTGAGTAACCCTGGATTTATCTTTTTGTGGGCTTATCTTCGTTTTTGTACTTCTTACCTTGTTTTTTCAAAATGTCAGTCTGCTGGAAAAGTCAACCCAAAGAGTGAAGAACAGCAAGAGAAAGAGATGGTTCCTGATGATAGGTTACAAGAGACTGGTATGTGTTTCTAAGCTTCCTTTCCATGAGTGGTAGAATGTATGAGGGAGATGTAACATGTTGAGTGTGCGTGTTGTGTGTTTGAGAGAGAGACGGATTGGGGGGGGGGATTGAGAGAGACAGAGGGAAGGAGGGGTGAGAGAGAGAGAGGGAGAAGGCAGAAAAAGAGGGAGCAGGAGAGCGAGCCATAGAGAGAGAAAAGAGAGAGCAGGAGCAAGAGAGCGTGTGTGAGATATATCTATCTATCTATATATATATATATATATTTATATAGAGAGAGAGAGGCATGCCATTTTGAACTTTTTGAATGTTTGTGGGATTACAGGGCCACTACCCGAGTCATCCAAGATATGCTATAAATGTAAAAAACTGGGGCACCTTTCAAAGGACTGCAAGGAAGAGTTAACTGAATCCACTGAGAATGCCGAGGCCACTGCCATTGCTGGCGGAATCCCTGATCGACTTTTCATTGAAGAGGATGAAGAAGAGGGCATTCACGGAATAACAGAAGAGGAGAAGGGAAAGTTGAATGAGCTGGATAGTCTCACTGGGATCCCTCTTCCAGGCGATGTCCTTTTGTTTGCTGTTCCAGTATGTGGCCCTTATAATGCCCTGCAGAGTTACAAGTATCGAGTGAAGATCACCCCTGGCACAGCCAAGAAAGGGAAAGGTAGTGACTTTATTTTTCTAGACATCTCTCTTCCCATCTCTCTCTCTCCACCATGTTGTTGATTCAAGCGATTCTCACTCTCTATTCTATGACTTCACTTTCTTTCTCAATCTTCTCGTCTTCTTCTCATTTTTGGTCCTTGTGATTAAATGAATTTGGTCAGTTTCTTGTTTGTGCCTATCATCTTTCTCCCACTGTTATCTTTAGTTTTCTTTTTCTCTTTCCTTTTGTTTTGTGTCCATGGTTGAATCACTTGCTTACTGGGCAAGAGCTTGTAAATGTGATCCCTCGTGAACTCTTTCTCTCTCTTTGCATTGCTCTCCCCTATTTAGTTGCTATATTCTCTCTCTCTCTCTTTCTCTCTCCAGCTTATTGGCGATTAAGGTGATTCTTGCTCTCGAGCTTTGTTCTGTTTCTTGTTTTCTCTGACTTTCTCTTCAATGATTTCACTTTTCTCATTTGTTACTGAATGAATAGAGTTAATCTCTTGTCCTTCCTATCATCTCTCTTCAGGCATTTCTCTTTGCCCCTTTCGTCTTCAACTTTTTTTTTTCTTTTCTGTTCATGGTTGAATCACTCACTGACTGGCAAGAGTTTGTTGCTGCAATCCTGCATGCATTCTGTCTCTCTATATACTCTCCCTCTTTATATATATCTTTTTGTTTTTCTTTGTTTTTCTCGATTGGTGCAATGATGAAATGATAAGCTTGCTGATTGGGCCAGTTTTTTTTCCATTCTGGACACTTTCTCTACACATTTCTCTCCCTCCCCTCCCATTGCTTCATTTATCTCTTCTTTCCACGTCTCTCTGCTTCATTATTTATGATAGGGTAGTTGATTCAGGGAGCTTGTATATGTTGCCGACATATTTCTCTGTCCAGATGTGTCTCTCCTTTCATTGCCTTTCTCTGTGTCTCTTCCCTTTTTCCCCTTCTTGTTTCCTACCCTTGTTTGAATCAGAAGCTTGCTGTCAGGTCAGTTCCTGCCTTCCCACATCATCTCTCTTGGAATCTCTCTCTCTCTCTAGCTAATTAAGTTATTTTCTCTCATTTCTTCATTCACCTGCAGCTGCAAAAACTGCCGTGAATCTGTTCAGCCACATGCCAGAGGCTATGACGAGAGAGAAAGAGCTGATTAAGGCATGCTCTGATCCTGAATTGGTGGCGGCAATCATTGGCAATGTGAAAATCACTGCTCCTGGGCTCACCCAGCTAAAACAAAAACAAAAGAAGGAAAAGAAGTCCCAGAAAGACAAGTAAGGGCCTCCTCACATCTCACTTTCTCTCTCTAAATATGCCCTCAGGTTGCCTTTGAGTCATGGGTCAACATACATACGGGGAACACGTAGATTGAGGAGCCATTTTCTTTATGATATCATGTGAAAAAAGGTAAAACCCCAGTTCATACATTATAATAAAAAGATAGAACATACTCTATGTATAGAGGAGATGAGAATTGAAGTAGAGATTTGACCTACATGGGACTAAGGCCCTCTAATGGGCCAGCACTATTGGGCTGTTAGAGTACATAACATGCCTTGTTTGTCATTCTAACATTACCATAAGAGGAAGTCTTTTTTATTATAATCATTAGGGAAAGAAGATTCTTTTGGTTAGGTATCAAGGGCATTAATTCTTATAAACTGAAGACTGATGAAGTATTTATAGTTAGAGGGGAATGGGAGGAGATTATAGTAATAGACCAGATCAAGCTGTAGGGCAGTTGGAAATTTTTCCAAAAAGAAGGAAATGGTGCAGTCATATGATTCATAAATTTTGTCTAAATAAGTTATATTTGTCTTTGCAAGTATATACCTTTTAGTTTGTTGGCAATTATAGTGAACTAGGTTGTTGCTATATCTTGCTAGATTTTTGTGACAATGCATCTGGGCAAACATCATGACTAAATGAGGAATCAATATCATTGAAACAAAATTAGTCACCCTTATTTGTTTTTTATTCACATATAAGGAGAAAAAGAATAGGAAAGTAGCTCAAATAAGGCCATTACTCAAGACAAGATGGGATATTTATTTCATTGACTCTGTCTGAGCACATGTTGGGATATGAGGCTTGATATTTTCCATGTTAGGGATTTGATACTTCATAAGCTTTTAATTTTTATTTATCAAAATATCAAATGTAGTGGAGGACATTGAATCAAATATTTAAAACATAGAGATAGGGAAACCAAAGATCTTATCGTCTAGAATGGAACAAACTTAAAGGGTTGATTGAAGAGTTTCTTGAAGTTGTTCACTTATCCAGCTTCTTCTAGTATTCATACGATCTCTAAATGGTTGGATCTCTTCTTGAAACCCTTGGCCAACAAAGAATAAGAAGAAAGGGGAGAGTTTCTAGCAAGGCCCGTATGGTCGTCTTAAAGCGTGGTCACTCTCCTCTTATTTATATATTTTGGTTATATGAACTTTTCATAAAAAACTTCAAAAATTATATCTATATATACTAACATTTATTGACCTTCTATATGTATCCCTCAGGCCTTATATTTATTTAATTAATAACTATTAGGATCTGAGGTCGATAAGCTTTCTAAAATTTTTATCAACATATTGAGTACATTATAATATATTTAATTAGATATTCAAAATAATGAGGCACCAAGAACAGATGATCCTATTATTATGTATGCAAAATCATACTTACAAGGTTCACTAAAAGTAGTTCTTAAAGCTACTTAAGTGTCTAGCATTAGTGGTATTTGTAAAATCTTTGAATGGTTGGAGCTCTTCTTTAAACCTCTTTACTAAAAGAGAAAGAGAAGAAATGAGAGAATTTTTATAAGGTTTGTATGGTCACCTTGAGTTGTGCTTGTTTTTGTCTTTATTTATAAATATTTGGTATGCGGGGTGAGAAATGCAGTTTTCGGAGAGAGTGGAGAGAACGGAGAGAAACCCTCGCTAACGGAGATCACCGCAGGCGGAGGGCCACCCTAGGGCTAGTCGCAACCCCTCGACTAGGCATCCTCATCCCCGCGTCTTTGACACTTCCATAATCGCAGATGGTGGAAACCCGTGATAGAATACCATTCCGCGGCTGCGGGTGCCGGTTTCGCGGCATCCTCGTCCGCAAACCCTACCGTCCGCCCTCTCTTCGGACATTGGGTGCTACAACTGTGGTTAGACCCCCGCGCCTCCCAGGCCTAGTCCTGTCCGGCCTAGAGGAACCCTTCCGCGGGATAGGGCTCCTCTTGCGAGAATTCAACTTCCCCACCCGCGTCTCGCGCCGAACTTGTTGCGCGAGGACAGAGCACTGACGTGTCATTTTCGCGTGTCGTTAAATCACAAAGACGATGGTCAAACAAAATTTATAAAACCGAACTCACAAAGATAAGATATAAAAATCAAGTATTGTGTAAGTATCGGGTCGATCCATAGAGAGCAGGGTTGACTTTAATTACAGAGTTGACTTGGTCAAACTTAGGTTTAAAAGGGGTTTTAAAGGAATAGAAATAAGATAAAATGAGTGGAAGTGATATAAATAGACCTAATAAGAAGTTTTAAGAATTGAAATCTCGGATTTGACAAAGAAAAGTCAAAAGTCAAAGTCAAAGCGTTGACTTTGACCAATAGTAGGTGTACTGTAAAATTAGAGAATCAAAAAGGGTCAGAAGATTACGAAAATTATATATTTGGAAACTAGAGAGAAAATGGAATTTATTGATATATAATTCGTGATTTTTGGATAGGAATTGGATTTACTATGAATTATTGAAAATCAAGTATCAGACAATCCCCGAAATGAACACCTCAAAGGAAATCTTCAAATTGACCAGTCAAATCTCTTGCAATTTATATGTCAATGGAAAGCTAAGAACCAGAGGAATCTAAAGATACCAAAATTATCAAATTCTGATTTGTAAATTGAAAGTAATTGACCCCGAAAGTCAACGTTTGACTTTTGATGAAGGATGAATAGTCCTTGGTCAAACGTCAAATTGAAGGGTCAAATGAACTCGGAATTCAATGAATGTGCTATTCACGGAAAGCTGATGAAAAGAGGAATCTAATAATACCAAAATAAAGTGATTTGGAATTATAATCAAAGATATATCCTATTTTCAAAATCAGCAACTTTTCGGACTAAAAATTATGAAAAATGAAGAACACTATGAACTAGTTTGCGAAATTAAAGATCTAAACCTAATAAAGATACAAATTACCTCTTGATAATCGATCGAATCTCACTACTAACCCGATTGCCGCAAGAATAGGGCCTCAATTCTCGTGGATTGAAGTGAATTTGCTCGGATTCTTCCTCGTGGACGTTCGGAATTCAAGGGGAAAATTCGATGAAATTAAGAGATGAAATCGTGATTATCATGCTTCAATGGATGAGTCTCTACACACTTGGAAGCGGAGGATCACGAGAACTTAAGACCTTCCTCAAAACTCGCTTAATTTTCTTCACGAGTCGATCAAAAGTTAAGAACAAAGAAGGGAGAATACACCGGTTTTAAAGAAGAAATTGGCCCGAATTCGTGGGTCATTAGAGCGATCGTGGAGGCGATTTGCAAGGGTCGTGGGAGCGGTTCCACTTGGCGAGGACGTGGCTTCAATTCCGCGACGATTTTTGACCGGATTTAGCGGTTCATCAGCCTCAAATCGGCTTCAAATTTGGCCACGATCGCGCAGCGATCGGGCCACGATCGTGTGTCGATCGTGATCCTGGAGCTCGGTCGGCCGCCGTCTGATCCTGTGGGATCGATTCCGCGACGAAAAGCTGTGTGATCGCGGCTCGATCGGACCGCGATCGTGGGGTTCTTCCACAACTATTCTCTGTTGTCCGATGGAGATCCAGTGGTCCGGAGAGTTTCACGCGTCGCCACAATGGAAGGAGGTCGGGGTGATCGAGAGCCATCCGATGAGGATCGTCCGGTCTGAAAGCATCCACACGAGTCCTCCGATCGCGAAAAATCGTGACCGTCCACGCAGTGCTTCTGATCGCGGAAGATCGTGACCGTCCACAACATATCTCCCATTGCGACAAATCAGGTCCGTCCGATGAAGCTTGATTGCACGATCAAATCGCGATGAAGATTGGATGCTCCTGGTGGCTCCACGTGTCATCAGATACGCCGTTGATCGCGTCCACTTAATCGCGATAATTCCTGCACGTGCTTGATCTACGATCGCGTGGACTCGGGTCCACGCGATCTAGGCCGTCTTGATGGAATCCGACGCTCGCGCTACGTCCACGTCACCTGCAAAGGTAAGATTCCGCGGGACTTTAGTCCCACAAGGAGAAAAAAGAATAGGAGGGCGCGCTTAAATATCGGGACGCGGTAACGCATTTGCGTTACCGCCCCCAACTACTTACCAGGGCCCACTATACCCGTGGGCCCTCCACTTACCAGCCTCGCCACGTGGCGCCCCACATGGGCACTCACGTGGACCGCGTGATCGCGTAGCCTCCTGCCACGTGGACGCGCCATTGTGCGCCTCCTCCTCCCCGTACGGGCCACCCGGGCTCTGCCACGTGGCCTTGGTGCCACGTCGCACCCAAAGGCGGTCCCGTGCGCCACGTCAGCCGCTCGCCACTTCAGCACCTGGTAAGCTTACCCCCTTTTTGCAATTTTAACAAGGAAATTAATCTAAAAATTCATTTAAAAATCAGATAAAATTTGGAAAAAGGGCTAAAACTTCAGAAAATCATATCTTAAAATATACAACTTTTTTTTTAATCTAAATTTTCTTCATTGGATCACAAATTCTTTTCTTTTTAATATCATGTCATTTAAAATATATTTTGAAAGAAGAAATCAAGATGAATTAAAATTTACTTAAATCATTTCTCACTAAACATTTTAAATCACTGAAATTATCTTTCCAAACATTTACTAAAGTCAATAATCATTCAATAATAGAGATTAACTTCTATTAATTTAAACAAAAGATTATTCATCTATTAAGCATGAAATTATCCCTAATTTATGCATAAATATCAACTTTAGTGAAATGACATGCCAATGGAGAAAATTCCTAAAAAGTATGATAACATGCATCATATTCACATAAAATAAGCATGAATATGAGTTAATTAGGGTCAGAATTCAAATTATACATGCATGTTATCAAGCACCTATGCCGAGGCTAGAAAAGAAGGTCTAGAGGGCTAGCGATTATTGTCCAGGCCCCCCAAAGTCTATTCAAACTACTGTTGATGAAGTATCTGTCGAACATCCACCCTCGGCCTACTGGGATCTGAGGCTCGAAAAGCTCTCCAAATCTTTGTCCAAAATAATGATTGCAGCTGAAGGTGTTGAATCAAAACATTCAACATCGTGGAAGCACCAAGAATGGATGATCTCATCATCCATTCTAGGTGATCCTATCATCTAGTATAGAATAAAATTCATACTTACTTGGATCATTTGAAAGAGTTCTTCAACCGTTCAAGCGTCCGGCCTCTAGCGGTATCCACACAGCCTCAGACGATCGGATCTCCTCTTGAACACTCGTCACCACGAGAGGAAGAGAAGAGGGAGGAGAAGTTCCACTAGGCTTGCATGGGCACCTCTATTATGGTCGTTCTCCCCTTATTTATAGACTTTGGGAATGTGAACTTTTCACAAAAACCCTTATTATTATGTCTATATCCACCGACGTCCATTGACCTTATGTGTGTGACCCTCTAGGTCCATATATCTCGCCAGTTAATGACTCTATCAACCGAATAACACTTATTGGTCCTTCTTATCAATTAACTATATCAACATATAGATTAATTGAATAAGGATCGATTTAACCCAATCGACAGGTTGAGTCGCCAGCCCGGTGGGTGCCAAGCTACACCACGTGCTCTAGGAGATATGGAATATATTAGAACTCTTTCATGGAACCCTGCCATCATTGATTACCGTGTACGTATAATCCTTCATCCACACGAGACTCATGAATGACTTAGGGTATGGTTAATTGTCAAACCCTAATCCATCACTCAATTTAGTACTGATGCGAGTAGGAAATCATTGAGAACAAGTTCTCTAATATTTCCGCTACCTTGGCCAAGGATTTAACCGCATCTCATTCCTTGAGTCGATCTCCTCATCTACCGAGGGTGGATGATCCCATCTTGACCACACAATCATCTTCGTGGACTTCATGTCGTATCCAATATATGACGTTTTAGATATCCCGTGACTAGGGATTCGTAAGTCATAATCAAAACACGATCATCCATCCACAAGATGTCTTTGGTGTCTCAAGTCAAAGGACCACATTCACAATCATGACATGAATCAACCTGATTGACAATTAGGTATATTACCATTCAGTGGATTCATACGGATCAATTCATGAACTCTTTCTCCAAAGAGCACCCACTATCTATCCTTAGTGTCTCCACACCGATGGCTATAGGATCGGCCATACTCATCATATGAGATGGATCAGATAGTGCTATTCTTTCCAGATAATTCGATGTCCTTCTCGAATATCTCACGAATAGGAATGTTTAGAACATATGTTTAAAGACTAGCAATCACTATATTATGATCTCATCATAATTCACTTAGTCATTGCACATGCTCATGGACTTCATTACAAACATCACACAAGAATGACAATGAATAAATTTCATTTCAACGAACATAAACAAGATTGATGAAAGTGTGATTGGCTTATAGGCCACATATTATCCATCACGGCCGCCAACAAACAAGTCCTCAATGCTCCCTCCAGTACACCATGCCGCCCTATGACATATGCACATGCGGTCGCCCAGAGACAGATGGACAAGAACAAAATAGCATCGGACGAATGGATGACCTGTCGACGTCTTCTCACATCGAGACAACCAGTGGACCCTCAGAAGGATGGCCGATGCTTTCGATGTTTGGCCCGAGATCATTTCGCACGGGATTGCCGGGACCCCATCAAGTGTCACTGATGTTTTCAAGGAGGACGTCGCCAAGCCTCCTATCCTCTGCAGCCTTATGCACATGCACATCCGTCTAGTCTATTTGCCTGTCTGGTTGGGGAACCACGAGAGGCAGACCCTCAGTGGACTCATGTCCTGAGTGGTTTATAGACGTTGTGCCCAAACTTATCAAACCCGGACTGCCACCGTCTCCACTCTAGCTAATTCTTCTTACGAGGAGTATCGAAAGAGGACTGGCGTCGAATCCACAACAAAACCCAGCAGATCCTTGGGGGCAAAGACATTACCTGGCGTCGGCCATGACCCACAGATGGTGTCGTTATTCCCCACAAGATAATTAGAAAACTGGAGGCTCGTGGGGTACCTTTTGGATTCCACACGAGGCATCACCTGCAGCAGCTCATACAACCAATAGGTTTCCTCCTTGAAGTCATGTGCGACGACATTCTGGCTGGGGATCCGAATTGCACGGGGTTGGAAGTGGAGCTCGCAAACGATTGCTTCATCCCCGAAAGACTCTCTTTAGCAATGGGCGGAGGAAGGGGGGTGGACGTAGAGATGGCCGTCATGTCGTCTCCCTCTCCTCAACCTATCGGTCCACATTCCGCATCCAGCTCGTCATCCCCAGCAAGACTGACGCAAGCGAAGGACAAATTGATGGCGTTGAGATCCCTAGTAACACAAACACACGGTGGTATGTTAGCATAGCAGCTGGACCAGACACTTCCCCATGACACAACAGTTGGGGAGACATCATCTCCAAAAATGCAAGACGTTTCACCGGTGGCAAGGATCGGCAGCCCCCAGGATCCACTATATGTGATCAGCGGCACCCGAGACTCACTCTCTGTGTACCGCGCCCGCCAGCGATACCAATCGGTACCGACTTCTCCCGGAGAAGGCAGAGGTTGGCTCACGAGACATGAAGAAAATCAGCAGGCGACAGTCCGTGGTCACACTCAAGCGGACCCTCTTACCAGGCTGGGACCCCCTGGGAGCTGTGATATTACACTCCAGGAATTGCTACAGACCATGGAAGCATCGACACATGGAGGAGTTACACCCACCCCCCCATGAGGTGCATAACATGGAATGTGCGTGGCCTCCGCGACCCGTGCCGCCAGGGGGTCGTGGGTCAGTAGCTCAGGGAATGGGGGGCGGATATTATATGTTTACAAGAAACTATGCTGGTCAACACGGAACAACGCACTTGGTCTGATCTTGGATGGGGAGGCAGCGAATCTCATGTGAGCATTGATGCTTCGGGACGATAGGGCGACATATTACTGGCTTTGAAAACATCACTGTTTGATCAGGAAGAAATATGGAGAGGGAAACGTGTCATCGCCGCAAGACTTATCCACCGGGCGGACGGTCGTAACCTTATCGTCGCATCGTCATATGGACCCACCAATGTTTCAAATCGAGGTGAATTATGGGAAGACCTCATTTAGCTCTACGGGACCTTCCCGAACACGGCTTTGCTTATCAGTGGGGACTTTAATTTGACATTGACACCTGAGGATAGACCGAACGACATGGGAGGACAAGACCCTGGATCGGCCCGCTTTCGGGAGACTCTCGCCCACCTTGGGCTGGGAGAAATGGGGCCAGCAGACCAGCGCTTCACATGGCACGACCATGCATCGCAGTGCAAGATCGAGTGATTTTTATATTCCCCGGAGCTCTATGACATCTACGCCCAGGCGGAGGTGACATCTCTGCCCTGACCCTTATCTGATCATACGCCTGTACTGTGGGCGTCACAAATGGGGGCGACTCGGCCGACATATTTTAAAATGGACCGCTCTTGGTTCAGATAAGATGGATTCAAAGAGAACATCGAAGGATGGTGGAGGTCCCTCAACATCCCCGGCTCTACCTCAGCATGTCTAGCCACTAAGCTTTTGAAGCTCCACCACCACGTTTTCATGACTCGACGATAGATTCGTATGGACTGCACACGGCGCCGGGATGAAGCCCTAAGTTGTATCCAGTTGCTAGATATACTCGAGGGCTCCCGCCTTCTCGAGTTGGAGGAGTTGATGGAACGCTGATCCCATCGTGACATGGTGGCCGAACTAGACCTTCAACAAGAGATAGATTGGAGACAACGATCTCGCAAGCTCTGGCTAGCTGCTGGAGACGCCAACACCCGATTCTTTCACCAAGTGGCCTGTGGACGTCGACGACAGAATTTCATCCGACGACTTTGGATCGGGGATCAGGTGATTGTGGACCAGGCATTTGTGGGGCAGGCACTATCCAAACACTTCCGAGATTTCTATCACCGCGGATGATAAGAACATGAATATTAGTTATAACCACCCATTTATTGTTCTTATTTAACTTTATTAAACTCATATATACACCATCCCCTCCATTATCTCTTGACTTGATGTTGTAGACTATTAATGCATCAAAAAGATATTATGTTGCATGATCTCATTTTCAGGAGCTATACAAAAGGAAGAGTAACAAGACCCTCCAAAATAGAAGGCATAATAGGCTGTCCAAAGCAAAGAAATGAAGTATACAAGAGGATGGGCAGCAAGATCCTCCAAAATGGAAGTGCTTAAATGGCTTAATGGGCTGTCCAAGACAAGCAATGTGAGCCCAGCCGAGGAGATTCTGGAGAATAAAAGAGTGAAAAAGCTCTTTTGGGAGCTTCTTCTACTTTTTTTTAGTTTCTTTTGGGAGTTTCTTCTACTGTTCTTTCTCTCTCCTAGGTTTAAATTTCCTCCGGCGTTCTTCCCGTCGGAATGTAGAGTAAAATAGTGAACGCAGTCTTTGTTTAAGTTTAATCTTGTTCTCCATCTTCACTTTCTTAGCACTATTTCCTTCCCCGATCAACCTCTCTTTCATCCTCTCTCTCCTTCCATTTCCGCTCTTCGTGTTCTTTCTTCGATCTTCTGATTTGTCTCATCTTCCCTCTAAATCCAACTCTTTTTCTTCCAAATTCTACTGTTCTTAGTTTCTTGTTCAATCTCTGAACTCCTCCTATCGTTTTCGGTTCATCTTGTTCTCTTCTACGTTTTCTCGTTTTCAATTTTTTGTTTCGTCACTTCATTCTATTCTCTCTCCCCAACTTACCGATTTCCTTCTCTTCTACATCTTCTTTTGTTTCCGTCCTCTCTCGAATTCCCACGTTCTTACCTCTCACTCTCTCCCGTCTTACGCTTCCTCTCTTCCTCAATCTCTCTACTTCTCCCTCGATTTTACCTCCTGTAGTTCTGTATTTCTCACTTCATCCATTTTAGTTAACATTGTTTCGCTCTATATCTCCTTATTCCGTTTCTAAGTTTTTTCGTGAAATCTTCCTCTCACCCTCGTTCTCATTCTCTTTCCCGAACTCGTTTCCGTATTTATTTTCTTCCGTTTTCTCGCCGTCATTTCCATAGATCCTTCCCCATCTCTTTTCTTTTTCAGAATTATCTACCATCTTGGAGTTTCTCTCTGCGTGTGTAACCTCCTCGCATTCCTTCTTTCTCTCCCTTCTTCTGCACTTCCGCTTCTCTTTCTCTTCTTCTTCATTTTGAAAATTCAGTTCTCCCTTCCTCTAACTTCATCACGCAACTCCCTTCATCTCCCCCGATATCTTCTACATTCCGATCTCTTTCTTCCTCTTTCTCCCTCTTTTTCCTTCTTTCTCTCTCTCGATTTTCCGCACAATCGCTTCCTCTAATTTCTCTCTCTATTTTCTCTCTCTATTTCTGATCCCCTCCTGCTCTCTCCGATTTTCTTCCCCGTTTTTCCTATTTCGTCACTCTTCCTTCTCGTTCTTCCCGTTCGTCCTCTCATTTCCATCCCTTCCTTCCTCTAAATTTCATTCTCAGCACCATCTTCCTTCTTCTCTCTCTTCACGTCCCATCATCCTCACGTTTTCCGTGTTATTCTCTCCCGTATCTTTCCGAACCCAGTAATCTTCCATCCCGCATTTCTTCTTCTCTCCCTGCATCTCTCAATCTTCCTTCCCTTCTAAATCTTTCTCTCCCTCTATCTCTCCCCCCATTTTCTGATTTCGTCTTCTCATATTCCGATTTTCTCCGCTCTCCTCAGTCTTCCGTTTTCGTCTTCTCAGTTTTCGTTTCCTCTCTTCATTTCTGAATCCATCTCATTCAAATTCCTCTCTCCCATTTCTTCCGCAATCTCTCTGCCGTCCTCCTCTAATTTTCGTTCGGGTCTTCCGCAAACTCTCTCTCTCACCATCAATTTTCTTTCTTCTCTCTCTTCACGTCTTCTCTCTCACCTGCCCTCCTTACTTTCACCCTATCTTTTATTCTCATTCACTGTACATATATCCCGCCCCTCTTCTATTTCCGAAACCTTTATCTCTCTTTATCACACTAATTTCTCTCTCTCTCTCTCTCTCTCTCCTAATTCCGCTTCCCTCTCTTCTTCCTCTAGTTTTGGTCTCTCACATTCTCCTGCTATCGGTCAAGTCATTTTCTTCCCCTCATTTCATTCTAAATCTCTATCTCTTATCTATCTCTCTCTTCCCTTCATTCTAGAGCTAGCCCTCTCTCTAACTCCCCATCTCATTCACTCCAATTTCCCTCTTGCATCTGTTCCTTTTCTCTCTTCATGGCTTAGATTTCCTTATTTATTCATTCTAATACTTTTCTGTACTCCGAATTTAGGATCTTTATATATGTAGGCTCACTTAAATCATCAATTAAAAGTCCTTCCTCCCACGGTCAACTCGAAGAGTTGACCACTACTCTTTCATCATTACCCTCATCTCTACTTCTATTATTGATACTATCGTGCCCTAGAATCCCTGTGGATCGACCTAGGAAGCCTATACACCCCAATTATCCCAGTTGTTTTGGATTTCCTAGTTTATAAATTTTAAGTTTGATGGGATTAAAAACACGACGACTTTGAGCCTATCAGCGGACTGCCCAACCGTTGGAAATGGACTCCTACAACGGCCTCGACATTAACTTCCACACAAAAGACACAGCTCTCCAGCCCCTTTTCGATCGAAGAGATCAAAGCCGCCGTTTGGGGACTGAACAGTGAGGGGGCGCCAGGCCTGGACGGTATCCCAATCTTCTTCTATACGAATTGCTGGGATACGATTGCTCCTGAGTTGATACAGCTGATGGGTGACCTCTATGCGGGCCAATGCCAGATGGAATGTCTAAATAAGGTATACATCATCCTTCTTCCGAAGATCCATGGAGCAGAATTGATCGGCGATTTCTGCCCGATTGTGCTATCCAACTCCATCTACTTAATCATTGCCAAGGCGCTAGCTAATTGTCTCCGAAAAGTAGTTGACGACTTGATTAGCCCACTGCAGTCTGCATTTATTCCGGGGCGACAGATGATAGATAGCATTGTCATGGCTGAAGAGATAGTGGCAGCTTGGCGGCGATCAGATACCTCAGGTTTCTTGTGGAAGGTGGATTTTGCGAAGGCTTATGATTCTATTGACTGGCGATATTTATGGAATGTACTCAGGCGCTGAGGCTTTCCGAAGAAGTGGGTACGATGGATGAAGCTTTGTGTGACTACATCATCCTGCTCTGTCTTGGTGAATGGTCGGCCCCAAGGAGGATGGTTCCAGCCGCAACGTGGGATTCGGCAGGGATGTCGTGGCTCTATGCACGACACAGCTGTGCTCGAGGGGTCACCTATCGGGATTCCAGACGACAAGCATCCCCGGGGGCATACCTCTATTGCAATATGCTGATGACACCACGTTTTTTATTTAGGGCTCGGAGATCGCGGCACGTACCCTATCTATGATGATGAATGTCTTCACTGATTTTTCTGGTCTTCAACTGAATCGAGCCAAATCTATGGTCGTCGGCTTTGGTCTCTCAACCGAAGAGTTATTGCGCTGTGCCGAGATACTAGTGTCACCGATCGAGACACTTCCACTCTGGTATTTGGGATTGCCATTAACCAATCGTCGCCTTCGGACACAAGATTGGCAGCCGATGATGGAACAGGTGGAAGCACGGCTGGGTGGATGGCGGGGGAGACTGCTTTCCCAGAGCGGTCATCTAATTCTGGTGAAGACAGTCCTCTCTGCTCTCCCGACGTATTTCATGTGGGTATTTCAGATGTCAGCAGGACTGCGGCTGCACCTTGAGGGTATTATGCGACATTTCTTTTAGCGCGGAACAGATATGGGGCGAGGGGGCGCCCTAGTCGCCTGGGGCTCTGTCTGCTGACCCCTCTCTGACGGTGGTCTTGGCATACGCCACCTGCACCATTACAACTTAGCTCTGCTATGCAAGTGGATTTCCCGGGTGATGAAGCCTGATGAGGATACACTATCTCAATTCCTCCATGAGATATATGGCCCCACTCTTGATTGGAGTATATGGGTAACATCATAATGAGATGATTCCCCCTTTATGGCTGGCCTTCGGGGGATATTTCCGCTGGTGCAACAATTTTTTCGACCTAAGCTAGAAAATAGGGCCGCTTTCAGATTCTGGGAAGACAACTGGTCAGATCAGGGACGTCTAGCTGATGGGATCCCCATACTTTACACCCTGGCAGCGGACCCATCTGCAATTGTTCAATCGGCATGGACGGGAGCCTAGACGCCTACCCTGCCTGTGGCCCTCTCGGATCAGCGGGTGGATGATCTTTTGAATTTGCAGTCTTGGCTCGCTGACTTACGACCTACCGTGGAGGGACGGGATGCATGGATATGGTGTCGGGCGCTTTTCTTGGCCAAGGCGGTGTATGAAACCTTGCGTGGGCAGTCAACGTCTGAAGATACCCAGACCCTTCGGTGATGCCGGTTGATTTGGAAGCGATGCCTCCCATTGAAGATTCGTCTCTTCGCGTGGCTTCTTCTTCGGAGGCGTCTCATGACATGGGCTTTCTGTTTATGTATGTATCCAGATAGCCCAGTGAGCTGTCCTCTATGCAATCAAGGTGTGGAGGATTGTGACCACCTCTTTTTCCAATGCTCCTTAGCACAGGAGGCATGATAGTCAGTCACAGTGGCCCGTCTAGATGTCATATCGGCCGAGACATTATGGGCATCTTTGTTGGGCAATTTTTTCAGGAGGGAGGCCGACTGGAGATGCATTTTCGATGTGATGTGGGCAATCTGAACCCACAGAAATGAGGTCATTTTGAGGGGTGCCACCCCATCCGGTGACGCCATCATCTATGCCTCAAGGGGCTTTTCTAATTCCTGGTTCCGAGGTGGTGTAGGCCCCTCGACTGTACTCCCCTGACTCTAGCATTGTACTGTATTTTCATTATCTCAATGAAAAGGGGACACCATGTTAGGTGTTCCCCTCCCTCTTTTAAAAAAAATAAAATTTGGTATGCGAATTTTTCATGAAAACTCTTATAATTATGTTTATATTCACCAACATCTATAGACCTTACGTTTGTGACCCTTTACGTCTATATATCTTATTAATCAACAACTCTATAGACCTAATAACATGTTATTGGTCAACCTTTATTAATTATCCACGTTATTATATAGATTATTTATTAAGAATTGCTTTAACCTAATTGATAAGTTGAGTTTCTACCTATTGGGTGCCAAGCTATATAACACGTGCTCTAAGAGATATGAAACATATAAGAACTCTCGTATAGAACCTTACCAACATTGGTTAACATATATGTATAATCTTTTATCTACACTAGACTCATAAATGGCTTAGGGTATGATCAACTATCAAACCTTAATTGATTATTCAAGTTAATATTGATGCATGGAAGAAATCATGGGGAACTTCTTCTCTGATATGTCTACTACCTTGGCCAAGGATTTCATTTTATCTTATTATTTGAGTCAATCTCCGTAAATACTAAGGGCGAAGGATCCCATGTAGATCACACAATTATATTTGAGGACTTCATGTCATATCCAATATATGACGTTTTAGAGATCATGTGGCTATAGATTTATAAGTCATATTCAAAACATGGTCATCCATTCACAAGATGTCTTTAATGTCTCAAATGAACGGACCACATACGCAATTATGACACGAATAAACCCGATTAATATTTAGGTATAATACCATTCGAGGATTCCAACGGATCTATTTAGTGAACTCTTTATCTAATGAACACCAATTATCTATCCTTAGTATCTCTACATTGATGGCTATAGGATCAACCATACTTGTTATATGAGTCAGATCAGATAGTGCTATTTTTTATAGATAATTTGATGTCCTTATCGAATACCTCACGGATATGAATATTTAGAATACTTGTTTAAATACTACTGATCACTGTTTTATGATCTCATCATAATTCACTGAGTCATTGCATGTTTTCATGAACTTCATTACAAACATCACACAAGAATGACAATGAATAAATTTTATTTTAATGAGCATGAAAAAATAAATAGAAGTGTGATTGGCTTATAGGCCACATAATATCCACCAATAACTTTTTTGACTCAATCAAAATTATTGATTAACCTTATTAGTTTAATTCTACAAACATATAGATCAATTAATCAAGGATCAATTTTACATATTAGCAAGTCGAGTTGCTCGCTTGTTAGGGAGCTAAGCTATGCCAAGTGTTCTAAGAGATGTGCAATATATAAGACCTCTCTTATAAAATCTTGTCATCATCAGTTTTCATGTATCTATAATCCTTTGTTAGCTCAAGACACACGAATGACTGGGGTACGGTCAACTATTAGACCCTAATCAATCACTCAAGTTAGTTCTAATGGATAGAGGAAGTTATCGAGAACTCCTTCGTGATATTCTACTACCTTAGCTAATGATTTAGTTGCATCTCATTCCTTGACCCAATCTCTAGAAGATACAGAGTTTAGGAGAACTCTTTTACAAAAGCTTTCTATCATTAGTTACCTTATATATAAAATCTTCTATCTGTGCAAGACTCATAAGTGACTTAGGATATGGTCAACTATCAAACCTTAATTCGTCACTTAAGTTAGTACTAATGCATGAAAGAAATCATCAAGAACACCCTCTTTGATATTTTTATTACCTTGGCCAAAGATGTAACCACATCTTTTTTCTTAAGTTAATCTCCTCTTTTACCAAGGGCAGATGATCACATCATGAATAGTCAATCACCTTTGAGGATTTTATGTTGTATCGAATTTACAAAATTTTGGATATCCCGTAGCTAGGGATTTTTGAGTGACATTCAAAACACAATTATCTATCAATATGATATCTTTTGTGTCTCATGTCTAAGGACCATGTACATAACCATGACAAGAATCAAACTGATTAGCAATTAGGTATGATATTATTTAGGGATTCATACATATTAATTAAATGAACTCTTTCTCCCAAGGCACCCACTCTCTTTCCTTGGTGACTCCATACCGATATGTTGATGTCTTGTATGTATATCATTCATTAATCATCATACGAGTGAGATCAACTAGCGCTATTTTTTCTATATATTTTGATATCTTTCTTGAGTATCCATTGAATATAAATGTTTAGAACATACGTTGAAAGACTATTGATCAATATATTATGATCTCATAAAAAATGACTCAGTCATTGCACATGCTCATGGACTTAATTGCAAACATCACCAAAAATTTTTATTTCAATGAATGTAAATGAGACATGGAAATGTGATTGGCTTGAAGACCATATTATGTCCATAAACATGATAATTGACGAGACGGGACCGCGAGGTCGTCAATTTCACACGGTCTCGTGTCAAAACAAAGTCCAAACTTACCAATTTGATGAAATTAATTCGAATTGAGGGGTATAATGGTAAATAAGGGTCGAATCCATTGGGAAATGAGGTATTTTGAGAGATCTTTTAGAATTTGATCAAATCAGACGATGAATTGAGGTGAGAAATTAGGGAAAATGGTAGATTTAGAAAGATAACTCAAAGACGTATCCACGGAATAAAAAATCACTCGATTTGGATTAGTAATCGCGGAGAAATCAAAGAGCGAAGTGGGATGAAATTTCCGAAAATCGGAAGATCATAAAACCAAAATTAACGATGAAATCAAACTAAATTGCGATTCTAAATTGCATATTGATGATACATGACGATAGATTAGAGGGAAAACAAGTATTCTAACCCGAGATAGCGATCGAATCGATCCAATTAATCGCCGGATCGAGGCTATTCATTTCGCGATTTCGAAAGCGAGCATCGGTGTTCAAGAGACTAATTCTCCTTAATCGATCGACAAAATCTCACTTCTAATCACTCCTTGGACACGGAAATGAGTCTAGATGAGATTAGACTCGAGAGAGTCAAGGATGGAAGGGTGTAGATAGATCAATTTGATGAATGCATCCAATAATATTTAACAAAATCGAAGAACATCTCAATTTATAAGTAATTTGGGCGTAACCGTCCGATCGTCTTGATTGACGGCTCTGATGAAACGGTTTATCGCAAACCGTTACCGTTAAGTCGCGAACGTTCGATCACAATCGGACGCGTGAGATGATGCCACGTGTTTATGCGTTATAAAAAGCGCGAAACGCCATCCGTCGGATCTTCATCGAGCGTTTTAGATGCGTTTTGATGAATCAATGAGTCCACCGATCGCGATAAATCTCGACTGTTATAAGTCGGTTGATGAACGGTCGAGATTAATCTTACGAGCTTTAATTAAGTGACTTTGAGGCACGTGCTTGATTAAAGATCCGGTGGACCTCGAGTCCACTGGATCGATGCTTTGCAATCACATCCGACGCACCATGTATCTCCATGTCACCTAAAATTAAAAAGAAAAGTGGAACATAGTCCCACACGGTAAAAATAAAAGAAAGGGTTCGATTTAAAAGATGAGGCGGACGTGAGGGTTAACTTAAATTCTGATTATGGAATTCTTATATGTACTATAACCCTAATATTACGAGTATATATAAATATGCATGCCACGTGTCACCTTCTCGCCACGCAGGCGCTCGCGTGGGCCCGCATGGCTCTGCCACGTGGCCTTGCGTGCCACGTCGCACCCACGTGAGTCCCGCTCGAAAATAAACCCCCTTTTTATTCTTTTTTAAACTATTTTTAATATATTTAAATAAAAAATAAATTCAGAAAATTTTGGAAAAATCCCTAAAAATTAGAAAATTCATAACTTTCAAAATACAACTCCAAATTAATCCAGATTTTTTTCATTGGATCTGAAATTCATTATCTATCATTTTAAAAATTCAAAATATTTAAATAACAAGAGATTTAATTTTTATTTGAAAAATACATTCATTTCTTTAATATTTTAACTTTAGAAAAATTTAATGAATGCTTATAAAAATGATTTATCTCACTATTTAACTTTAAAAACCACTTATAATTTCAATTAAGATAGTTTATAAAATCATTTATCTTGAATTCATCATAATTAACCCTAATTTAGTGTATTTTTGAGATTATAGCTTAAAATTGCATGAAATGATAGAAATGCACTCAAAGTATGATAACATGCATACAAATGGAATGTTTTATGTCTTATTTTGCATGAATAATCATGAATTATCATTTTAAGATTGCATGTTATCAATAATAGGTAACACTAGGCCATGAAAATGACATCTCTTATTTAGGGAGCCATCTAATTTAATGTCCGATGAATCAATAGTTGATGAACTCTATGATGTGAAGTGTGTGTAGAATTATTAAAATATTTAATAGATCCATAAAACAAGGCTTTGAAAAAGTCTATTCCATTAATATTTCTTATGTTTCTTAAAATCTGTTTGTGCTTTTAATAGGGGAATCAATGCTGGGTCAATTTTAGTTTGATAATTCATAAAAAATGTTTATTATGATTCAAATGTCCTCAATTTTTTTTAAAGTTATGTTTGAAATTTTTTTTTGCTTCATAGTAGGAAATTTACACTCTAACTAATTGATAGACTTTCTTGTGAAGATATAAGCCCCAATACATTTGATAATGAAATAGAAACATTAGAAGGTATTTATAGAAAGAGAGAAAGAGGGAGATAACATAAAATACAGGTGGGGAGAAATTTAGAAAGTGGAATAAGTGGTTAGTCATAGGCCTCAATGGGCCCACCCCATCAGGGGCCCCATGATGATATTGTGACACTCCCCCTCTAGATGGAGCACACCGATGGATATAATGTTGGGTTTTGAGGTTGATAGACTTTCCAAAATTTTGATAAAAATATCGAATGTAGCATAATATATTGAATTAGATATTCAAAACATTGAGGCACTATGAAGAGATGAACCTATCATCTAGTATTTATGAGAAAACATATTATAGGGTTCCCTTGAAGGAATTCTTGAAGCTATTCAAGTGTCTAGCCTCTAGCAGTATCCATACAGTCTTCGGATGGTTGGATCTCCTCTTCAAAGCTCTTCAACAAGAGAGAAAGAGAAGAAAGGATAGAATTCCCACAAGGCTTTCATGGACATCTGTAGTTGTGGTTGTTATCTCCCTATTTATAGGCATTTGGTATGTAGATTTTTCATAAAAACTATCATAATTATGTCTCTATCCACCAACATCCATAGACCTTATGTGTGTAACCCTTTAGGTCCATATATCTTACTAGTTAATCACTCCATAAACAAAATAACACCTTATTAGTCAATCTTAATTAATTATCCACATCCACATATAGATTAATTAATCAAAGGTCTATTTAACCCAATCGATAGGTTGAGTTGCCAGCCTATCAGCTGCCAAGCTACATCACGTACTCTAGGAGATATGAAGTATGTAAGAACTCCCTTATGGAACCTTTCCTTCATCAATTACCATGTATGTATAATCATTCATCCACACAAGGCTCATGAATGACTTAGGGTATGGTCAAGTGTCAAACCCTAATTGGTCACTCAAGTTAGTACTAATGCGTGTAAGAAATCATCGGGAACTCCTTCTCTGATATTTTAACTACCTTGACCAAGGATTTCATCGCATCCCATTCCTTGAGTCAATCTCCTCAAATACCGAGGGCGAATGATCCCATCTTGATCACACAATCATCTTGGTGGACTTCATGCCGTATCCAATATATGACATTTTAGATATCCCGTGGCTAGGGATTCATAAGTCATAATCAAAACATAATCATCCATCTATAAGATGTCTTTGGTGTCTCAAGTCAAAGGACCACATACACAACCGTGACATGAATTAACCTGATTGACAATTAAGTAAAATTACCACTCAAGGATTCATATAGATCAATTCAGTGAACTCTTTCTCTAAAGAGCACCCACTATCTATCTTTAGTGTCTCCCCACAGATGGTTACATGATCAGTCATACTTATCACATGAGTTGGATCAGATAGTGTTATTCTTTCTGGATAATTTGATGTCCTTCTCGAATATCCCATAAATAGGAATGTTTAGAACATATGTTTAAGGACTAGTGATAACTGTATTATGATCTCATTATAATTCACTTAGCCATTGCATATGCTCATGGACTTCATTGCAAACATCACACATGAATGACAATGAATAAATTTCATTTCAATGAACATAAACGAGATATATTATAGTGTGATCAGCTTATAGGCCACATAATATCTATCATATTATTTGTCCTACAAGCCAATCAAATTTCCATGCATCTTGTTTATGTTAATTGAAATGGAATTTATTGATTTTATCTCTTGTATGATGTTTACATTGAACTCCATGAACATATACAATAAGTATATGAAGTATAATGAGACCATGACATATTGATCACTAGCATTTAAACATATGTTCTAAACATTCCTATTTGAGAGATATTTGAGAAGGGCATCGAATTATCTAGAGAAAATATCATTATTTTATTAGACTCATATCATGGATATGGATGATCTTGTAGCCATTTATATGAAGGCACTAAGGATATATAGTGGGTGCTTTTTGGAGAAAGAGTTCATTCAATTGATTCATATGAATCCTTGAATGATATTATACCTAACTATCAATCAGGTTGATTTTTGACATGGTTGTGTATGTAACCTTATGACTTGAGATACCAAAGACATCTTATGGATGGATGGCAATATTTTGATTATGACTTACGAATACCTAGACATGTGATCTCCAAAAGGTTATAGATTGGATATGACATGAAGTCGTTGATGGTGATTATGTGATTATGATGAGATCATCCTATGTCAATATTTGAGGAGATTGACTCCAAGAATGAGATGAGACAAAATCATAGCCATGGTAGTGGAAATATCAAAGAAGGTGTTCTACATGATTTCCTTTATTTGAGGAAATAACATAAAGTTTGATTTGGGGAACTGATTATAGTTTGACAGTTGACCATACCTTAAATCATTCATGACTCTTACATGAATCAATGAGTAAATATACATGATAATTGATGACAAGAAGGTTCCTAACACGAGTTTTATACACTTCATATCTCTTAGGGCAAATGGTTTAGCTTGGCACCTAACGGGCTGGTAACTCGATTTATCAATTTGGTTAAATTGATCATGGATTAATTAATCTATATGGTGTTATAAATAACTAATAAAGTTGACCAGTAAGTGTTATTCGGCCTATAGAGTTGTTAACTAGCGAGATATATGGACCTAGAGGGTTACACCCTGAAGGTCTATATATGTTAGTAGATATAGATATAAATATGAGGGTTTTTTATGAAAATTTATATATATTCTTATAAATAGGGGGAAAATGACTACAACTCATGGTACCCATACAAGCCTTGTAGAAACTCTCTCCGTTATTCTCTTTCTCTCTTGGTGAACAACATTGAAGAGGAGATCCAAACGTTCGCCGATCGTGTGAATACCATGAGGCTAGATACTTAAATTGCTTTGAGAACTCCTTTAATGAACCATGTAGGTTTATCTTATCATCTATATTAGATTATAATATCATTCATTTTTGGCATCTCATTGTTTTTAATGTTCAATTCAATGTATTCCATCACGTTCGATATTTGGATCAAAATTTTGAGATCCTATTGAGCATCGGAGTCACAAACATACAAAAAAAAAAATTCAATGTGAAGCATAAAATGTATTCACATGCAAAATTTCTAAGGACCTTGGTGAAGTTATTGACATGTTAATTAGAAAATACTACTTGTGGAGTGGAGAAGAAATATTTAAAAGCCTTGTTTTGGGTATAGTGGCTGTCAATCTTGATATGTCTATTGTATTAGGGAAAGGTAAGATTCTTGATAACATGCATATTTAACTTAAATTCTTACCTTATTTAACTCATATTCATGCTTATTTTATGTAATTATGATGCATGTTATCCTAGTTTTATGAATTTTCTCCATTGGCATGCTATTCTACTAAAGTTCATATTTATGCATTAATTAGGGTTAATTATGTGCTTTATGGATGTTTAATCTTTTACAAAGTTAAATAAATAGAAATTAATTACTTCCCTTAATTTATTTTGATTTTAGTAAATGATTAAAAGGAGTAATTTCAAGAAAAGAATGATTGGATGATTAAAAGAAAGAATTCTTAATTAATTTCAATCCATCCCATTTTCTTGTTTGAATTTGTATTTTAGATGGCATGATATTAAAAAGAAATAAATTTGTGAGCCAATGGAGAAAATTTGAGTTTAAAAGGAGTTATATTTTCAAAGTTATTGATTTCTGAATTTTTAAAGATTTTTTATGATTTTAATTTGAATTTTATATGTTTTATTTTTTTAATTAAAATCGCAAAAAAAGGGGGTTTTTAATCGCAGAACCCGCGGAGCTGAAGTGGCGTGAGGAGCTGACGTGGCACGCGGGACCCGCATGGATGCGACATGGCACGCAAGGCCACGTGGCTGAGCCGCGTGAGTCCACGCGGCGCCTAGGTGGTGAGAAGGAGGCGCGGACGCGTGGCAGGGGCCACGCAAGTCTCAGGCGGACGCCTGAGTGGCGTGATAACATGCATTTATAAACTTAAATTATTATCCTATTTAACTCATATTCATGCTTATTTTATGTGAATATAATGCATATTATCATAGTTTTTATGAATTTTCTCCATTGGTATGACATTATACTAAAGTTTACATTATGCATATATTAGGGTTAATTATGTGCTTTCTTGATGGTTAATATTTTTCCAAAGTTAAATTAATAGGAATTAAGTATTTTCCCTGATTTACTTTGACTTTAGGAGATGATTAAAAGAATTAATTCCAAGGAAAGATTGATTGAATGGATAACAGAAGGAATTCTTAATGAAAGGCTTGATATTATTTTCAATCCATCTCATTTTCTTGATTTAATTATATTTTAAAAGGCATGATATTAAAAAGAGAGAAATTTGTGATCCAATGGAGAAAATTTGGATTAAAAAGGAGTTGTATGTCTTAAGTTATGAATTTCTGAAGTTTTTGACTTTTTTTGGATTTTAATTTAATTTTTATTGATTTAATTAATGTTATTTCATAATTAAAATCACGAAAAGGGGGTTTTATTTTCCACAGACCCCACGGAGCTGACGTGGCGTGTGGAGTTGACGTGGCGCGTGAAGCTGACGTGGTGCGCAGGACCCGCGCGGGTGCGACGCGGCATGCAAGGCCACGTGGCAGAGCCACGCAAGCCCACGTGGTGCAAGGTGGCACAGACGCGTGGCATGGGCCACACGAGTCGACGTGGACGCTCGGGTGGCGCCACGTGGCAGGGGGGTTGGCAAGTAAAGGGCCCACGGTAAAGGGCCCTGGCTAGATAGTTGGGGCGGTAACGCAAATGCGTTACGCCGTCCCAGGTTATATACGTGTGATTTCCCGTTTTTTCTTCCACGTGGGACTAAGTTCCCGCGAGTTTTAGTTTTTGCAAGACACGTGGCGGAATTGCGGGTGCCGGATACGATTGCAAGGCGTCCATCGCGTGGACTCGGGTCCACACGATCTTTATCAAGACACGTGCGTAAAAAATGGCTTTAAGTGAAGTGATCGACGACATCTTAAGTGCCACGTGGCTTCATCAATGATCGTGATTCACTGTCATCAATGATGCAACGATGCATCAATGATGATACGTGGCTTCATCGCACGGTCGCGATTCATCGCGATTTCGGCACATCGAGGGGGGATACGTGGGCACATCTGGTGCATCTCGACGCGATGATACCCATCGTATGGTGGACACACATCCAAGTGGCGATCGTGAGCCATGATCACCGCGTGATCGTGGCTCAATTGCTGCGCGATCGTGGCCACGATCGCCTCGCATTGATGGCCCACGATCATCGTGCGATCGTGGCCATCAATCGGCCTTTCACCGGATCAAATGGCCCGCACATCTCGCGGAAATTTCCCTTTAAAAACCGATGTGTTCTCTCTTTGCTTCTTAACTCTTGATTGATTCTTGAAGAAATTAAGCAAATTTAAAGGAAGATCTTGAGTTCATCACGATTCCACTGGGTTTAGACTCAATCGCGATCCGATTGGAGCAGGATTCGTCATGATTAATTGCCGGATTTCATCAAATTTTCCCCTTGAACGCCGAACATCCGCAAGGAAGAAACCGTGCAAATTCGCTTCAATCTGCGTGAATTGAAGCCCAATCTCTGCGGCAATCGGGTTATTAGTGAGATTTGATCGATTATCTGATGGTAATTTGAGTTTTGATTAGTTTTAGATAGTTAATTTTGCATTTTAAGTCGTTTTGTTCTTCGATTTCACCCTATTTTGACCCGAATGTTTTCTGATTTTGAAAGTAGGATATCTCTTTGATTATAATTCTGAATCACTTGATTTTAGTTTCATTGGATTTCTTATTTGATCAGCTTTCCGTGGATAGCAATTTCGTAAAATTCCGAGATCATTTGGCTCCTGAATTTATCGTTTGACTAACCATTGTTCATTTTCAATCCGAATTTGGGCGTTGACTTGCAAGATCAATTACTCCTAAAATATAAATTGGAATTTGACAATTTTGGTCTCTTTAGAATCCTCTGGTTGTTAAATTTCTATTGATATATCAATTGAATGATTTGAATAACATTTTCCTAGTCAATTTGAAGCTTTTCTCTAAAGTATTCATTTCGGGAATTTTCTGATCATTGATTTTCAATAGTTCATAATAAATCCATTTCTTATCGAAAAATCACGAATTTTAAATCAATAAATTCTATTTTATCTATGGATTCGAAATATATAATTTTTGTAATCTTTGGACATCATTTGATTATCTGATTTTATAGAAAGTCAACTATTGATCAAAGTCAATGCTTTGACCTTGACTTTTGACTTTTCTCTGTCAAATCTGAGATCTTAAATCTTGAAATTCCATATTTAGTATATTTATAACACTTCTATTCATAAAATATCATTTCTACTTCTTAAAATCTTGAATTAAACTTAAGTTTGACCAAGTCAATTTTGCAATAACAGTCATCCTTCTTCTCTGTGGATTGACACGATACTTACACTTTACTTGATTTTATATCTTTGTCATTGTGAGTTCGGTATCATATATTTTGTTTGACCGACGTTTGTGTGTTGTAATGACCGCATAAAACGACACGTCATGGCGCCACGTTGCTAGTGAGGGGGCAGGCAGGTGAAGGGCCCACGGGTTAGGGGGCCCTGTTTAGATAGTTGGGGCGGTAACGCAAGGGCGTTATTTCGCCCCAGCTTATATACACGAGTTTTTAGAACACTTTCTCCGTGTGGGACTATGTTCCGCCTTAACTTCTTCTTTGCAAGACACCTGGCAGCATCGCGAGCGTTAGATGTGAGCACATCAAATGAAGTGCATCGATGCGGTGGACTCAGGGTCCACCCAATCGACATCAGGATCACGTGCGCTAAATGGAGCCGTTGATTGCGTAAGTGAAACATCGACCGTGTGAGATTAAGAGCGATTTCGGCGCATCGTGGGTGCAATGCGTGGAGGCATCACAATGGTCCGATTGAAATTGGACGGGCGAAATGAACGGAGGGATGTGGGCCCGCGTCGTGAGAACATGGCTCATCTCATGCTCGCGATTGTGGCCGTCCAACCAAGCTTCATCAGACCGAACAGTCTTTGATTTTCGCGGAGATTTCTTTTATAAATACCAATGTTCTTACAACGTATCTTAACTCCTGATTAAATCGTGAAGCAATTAAGCAATTTTTGAGCAAGATCTTGAGTTCATCACGATTCCCCTGCGCCTAGACTCGATCACGATCCGATTGAGGCAGGATTCGTCGTGATTAATCGTTAGATTCGATCGAATTCTCCCCTTGAACGTCGAACGTCCGCTGATAACATGCTAAATTAACATGATAAAATATGATTATTGATACATATTAAGGCATAAATGATTTCATTTACATGCATGTTATCATACTTATATGTATTTTTCTATTATTATATGAAAAATTCATTATAATCTCAAAATACTTTAATTTAGGGTTAATTTTGATTAATTAGAATTTAATAATTTGATAACCCATCTTTTTCTTGAGATTATAAGTGTTTTTAAATTAAAATAACAAGAGAAATCATTTTTATAAACATTCATTTCATTTTCTAAAGTTTAAAATCTTAATAAATGAATGTATTTTTGAAATAATAATTTAAACTCCTATTATTTATTAAATTTGAATTTTTAGAATAATAGATAATTAAATTTCGGATCAAATGAAAGAAATTTGGATTAATTTGAATTTAATTTGGAGAAATTTGAATTTTATAATTTTCAGGGATTTTTCCGGTTTTTTCTAATTTTATTTTCGATTTAAAAAACGTTTTAAAAAAATAAAAAAAATGAAAAAGGGGTTTAGATTTCGCGCGGGTCCCACGTGGATGCGACGTGGCACTCTGGGCCACGTGACAGCGCCACGCGGGCCCACGCGGCGCCTACGTGGCTTTTACGTAGATATATTATTTATTTACATAGTATATTTAATGGGTATTCAGCCTTCCGTATATCGGAAGGGTTTTCAAACTCTCCATTCGTCGGGGCTTATAAACCCGACGATCTCTTTTAGTCTTTTTCATGTGGGACTAATCCACACGATGTGTTAAAGATGCAGGTGACGCGGCCAATCGTGGAGCGTCGGATCGGACGAAGCGCGGAAGATCGGGCGTTGATCGGATGCGCTCGCGGACCACCGATCAGAATCAGCGCACATGCTTTAATTCAGTGGATTATAACGGCTGAGATGAAACGGTGGGGAGCTCATCTCGACCGCCTGATCGCGATGAAGGGGCGCGATGCAAAGCGTTTTAAAATGTATTTCAAACAGAGCATCTGGACCATCCATCGGCGATCCGACGGATACGACATATTCGAAACGGTCCACGATGGACCGTTTCATCGTAACCGTCGAACGTTTTGATCGGACGGTTACGATAAAAAACCCTATATAAAGAGATGTTCTTCGACGATTGTAAGCAATTGAGTTGGAATTCAATCTAATTGAGCTGTCTAGACACCTTCCCTCTCATTTCTCTTGATTCCATTGTGTTCCTCTTCCATTTCCGCACCTCTGGAGCCTTTGAAGTCAAGATTTGGTGGAGAATCTTAGGAGAAATCGGCGCTTGAATCTCACGTTCGCGTTCTTCATTTTCTTCGTGATTAATCTACTTTATCGCAGCGATTTGATCGCTAATTGGGATTAGTGGATGCGGTTTTTCTTAATTTATCCTCCTATCATGTTTAATTTTTCATTTAGATTAGGATTTTAAGTTCGATTTAGCTCAATTTTAGTCAAGATAGCGATTTTTCACGTCCAAAAATTTCTCTCCACTTCAAATTTATATTTCTCCATGAAATCAAGATCATTTTCGATGATTTTTGACTCCGTGGATTCATTTTGAAGTTATCTTTCATAATATATCATTTTCCCAATTTTACCATCAATTTCTTATTCGATTTGATCAATTTCGGAGATTACATCAAGAAATTCCTTATTTCCTTGTGGATTCGACCCTTATTGACCATTATACCCTTCAATTCGATACATTTTCATCAAATTGGTAAGTTTGGAATTATTTTTGACGCGATACCGTGTGAAATCAACGACCTCGCGGTCTCGTCTCGTCAAATGGCGCCGCTGCCGGGGAATTAAGGCAATTTTTGATCAAATTAAGTCATTTTTGACTTGGTCAACTCAGTTTTTTCTCTTAATTTCTTGAAATTCAAGCAATTCAATCGTATTTTGAGTGATGCGAAGTAGAAATCCATCTTCAAGATCCTCAATTGGATAAGATTAAGTGATTTTTGCCCCTTTTCTAAGGATTACAGGCAATCGCTTCTTCAAAATCGCGTTGAGAACGCATAACTCTCACGGATATCGACACTCAGGTATGACTCACTTCACTTTTTAATATATTTTAAGTATTTATAAGATATTATTCATCTAAATATTCGATCCACTCTTCATGAGAAGACGAACAGCTTGGAGAGTACGGAATAATCCCCTAGAAATAGACCTCTTTGAGCAATCCTCGCAAACTCCCGAAGCTATCGAGACCGACACTACTGAGATCGACTCAACTTTTGATCCCACCGAACCAGTAGAAATGGCCTGGAATGATGAAGGAAAGGCCAGGAAACGCCTTATGGACTATGTTAGGCCCGTCCTCCAGCGACCCGTCACTAGAATTCACGCACCCCTAGGAAGAGGGGCTAATTTTAGAATTGATTCCCATGTCATGAGCATGCTTCCTATCTTCCATGGTAAGCCTTCCGAAGATCCCTATAGACATGTAGATGAGCTTTCCCAAGTTTGTAAAATAAATCACCTTCAAAATGTCCCCGCCGACACGATGAAGATGAAACTCTTTCCGGCTACCCTTAGAGATAGAGCCAAAGATTGGTTTTTAAAATTAGGGAAAGAATTCACAAGTTGGACCGAAATGGAGGAAGAGTTTTTGAGAAAATACTATTCCGTAAGAAAAACCACCTCCGTCTGAAAAGCCATCCGAGAATTCACCCAAGGCTCGAGTGAAACCTTCCACGAGGCCTGGGAGAGATTAAGAGATCTTACAAGGGAGTGCACACACCATGGAGTGTCTAACCACGAATTAACTCGAATATTTTATGACGGGTTAGGCCTGCAAGATAGATACCTTTTGGATGCAGCTAGCGGCGACACCTTCATGAGCAAATACGAAGACGACGCGATGGATCTCATCGAAACGGTGGCGGAAAATAGTCACCATAATGCGGCGAAACCATTTGGAAGAGGTGCAATGCCAAAAGCTCTCGACGCCAAGTCAGCGGAGACGGGGATGCTCCTTGAAAGGATCGACAAAATGGCGGAAGTCTAGAACCTTTTACTAGACCGACTCAACATCCGCAACGGTTTTGAAGGACTCGCCCCCGTCTCACTCCAAGAGGCATCACCATGCGCAACTTGCTCAAGATTCGACCACGTCGAATTAGATTGTCCCGTGATGGCAATCCAAGGGCAAGGGATGTATAGACAAGGTCCATCAGGAGGAGCGAGTCAACAGGGACGACCAAATTATCTATGTAATTATCCTAACCAATATAATACCCTATGTTTTTAACAATTCTTCGTAGAATAATGGCTATAGGAGGAACAACGATCAAACCTATCCTCCACAATACAATAGTCAGAAAAATTACCCTAATCAAAGACAGTCGTCATTCGTCCCACCGACTCAACCATTAGCATACACGCAAGCTCCACGCCAAACCACGCCAGCATCCGACCCGATCCTCGGCGCGATCTCGCAATTAGTGGAGCAAATGAAGAGGATGAACTCACGCGTGGACGAAATTCAAGACTTCGTCAAGACGAAGGTCCAACCGACGACAGACAAAAAGGGTAAGCAAGTAACTTTTATTGACCAGTTACCCTCGCAGGCCACGACAAATCCTAGGAATCAAGGAGCTTCGTCGACCCAGACTCACAATATCAACCCTGGCCATATCAAGCCTTCGGAGTGGGAAAGCTCTGCCGGATCCATACAAGGATCATCCTTTTCACCAAGGCTCAAATGAAGAAAAAGAGACACCAATTATTGTCGAGCAAGACACTGATTTAGAGGACGAGGAAGAACAGGTTACGGCTGAACCTAACCCTGAAAAATACAAGCCCCCTGTGCCTTATCCTCAAGCCCTAAATCGACCAAAAGCCAAGAATAGTGAAACCGACGACAACCTACTAGAGGCCTTCAAAAAGGTAACCATAACCATTCCTTTAACAGAAGCCATCAAGCATATCCCTTCCTACGCAAAATTCCTAAAAGGTATATGTACTCCCCATAGAAACCCTAAACGGATCCATTTTAGTGAGACGTAAGCTCCATTATGATGAATTCCTTATCCGTAAAAAAGAGAGATCCGGGAGCACCCATGATCACGAGTGAAATAGGAGGAATGTCCTTGACTAGATACATGAGCTAGTATAAACATCCTCCCTAAAGTTGTATTCGACCGTCATCATGTAGGGGAGTTACAACCATTCGTAGTAGAACTATGCTTAGCCGATGGATCAGTTAGGAAACCTCATGGATTAGTAGAGGATGTCATCGTCAGAATAGAGGATTGTTATTTCCCGGTATACTTCTTAGTGATCGACATGAAAATTACTAAGGAGCTGAGCCAAGCCCCAATTATCCTAGGACGACCCTTCCTAGCTACCGCCAAAGCCGTAACTGATTGGGGGAAAGGAGAAGTAATTCTCAAGGTGGGAGAGCACAACATGAAGGTCGACATCAACAAACTCATGAAATACCCTTCACGAGCTTCCGAAGACTTGGGCGCCATCGACTTCGCCGATGATCAAGACATAAACGAATGCGTAGAAGAAGTAATGATGATCGACGAGGGAGCAAGATATGAAGAGCTTCCGATGGACGAGCCAACTTTGGAGCTCAAAACTCTTCCGTCCACACTCAAGTACGCCTTCCTTGACGAAGAGAAAGCAAAGCCGGTAATTATTTTGTCCAAGCTAGACACAAAGCAAGAAGAGAAATTACTGGAGGTGCTAAGGAAAAATAAAGAAGCAATCGGATGGACCCTGACGGACTTAAAAGGGCTAGACCCTTCACTATGTACTCATCGCATCCTCCTAGAGGATGAGTCAAGACCCGTCAGGGAAGCCCAGAGACGACTCAACCCGAGGGTATGGGAGGCCATAAAAGAAGAGATTCTTAAATGGCTCAACGCAGAAATTATCTACCCCATATCCGATAGCCAATGGGTGAGTCCGGTACACGTCGTTCCAAAGAAAGCCGGAGTAACGGTCACGATGAACGAGAAAGGCAAGGAAATCGAGACGCGCCTACCAACAAAGTGGAGGGTCTGCATCGACTATCTGAAGCTGGACTCCGCTACTAAGAAGGACCACTTCCCGCTACCGTTCATCGACCAGATCCTGGACCGACTAGCAGGAGCAAACTACTTCTGCTTCCTCGACGGATACTCGGGTTATAAACAGATTTCTATCCACCCCGACGATCAAGAGAAGACAACGTTCACATGTCCTTTTAGCACCTTCGCCTTCAGACGCATGCCGTTTGGACTGTGCAACGCCCCCGTGACCTTCCAACGATGCATGACGACAATCTTTTCTGACTTTCTTGGTGACAGCTTAGAAGTCTTCATGGACGATTTCTCCATCTTTGGAAACGACTTTGAAACTTGTCTTGCTCACCTGATGAAGATACTGGAGGTATGCGCCAGGAAACGAGTGGTACTCAGCTGGGAAAAATCCCACTTCATGGTACGAGAGGGAGTAGTGCTCGGGCACATCGTCTCGGGCAAAGGCTTAGAAGTGGATAAGGCCAAGATAGAGGTCATCCAGAACCTTCCTCTACCAAGTACCGTGAAAGATTTGAGGAGCTTTCTTAGGGCACGTCGGCTTCTATCGACGATTCATCCAAGACTTCGCGAAAGTATCCAAGCCCCTCACCACCCTTCTTTGCAAAGACAAGGACTTCATCATCGACGAAGAAGGGAAGCGTGCATTCAAGACATTGAAGCAAGCACTGATCGAGGCACCGATTCTACAAAGTCCTAATTGGGACTTACCCTTTGAGATCATGTGCGAAGCTTCGGACTATGCGGTGGGAGCGGTCTTGGGACAACGACTGGACAAGAAGCCGACGGGCATCTGCTATACAAGTAAGACCCTAATCGAAGCTCAAATAAACTATACGACTACGGAGAAAGAGCTTCGGGCGGTGGTCTATGCTCTAGAGAAGTTCCGGCCATATATCTTGGGGAGATCATCATCATCATCTACACTGATCATGCGGCCCTGAAATACTTGCTCTCCAAGAAAGCGGCCAAACCACGACTCATACGATGGGTGCTGCTCCTTCAAGAATTCGACTTGGAGATAAAAGACAAGAAGGGTAGCGAAAACTCGGTGGCGGACCACTTATCGCGTCTCCACATATCGGGAGGAGAGGACATCGGAGATACATTTCTAGATGAGCAGCTCATCGCCATCTCGAGTCACGCCCCCTGGTACGTGCACATCGTTAACTTTATCGTCACTGGATCGATCCCAAAGCACTGGAACCGACACCAAAAAGATAAGTTCTTCCACGAGCTTAAGTACTATTTCTGGGAAGAACCGCTTTCTGTTCCACCTAGGATACGACCAGATTATCCGACGATGTGTACCGGAGGAGGAGCAAGGAGACATACTGGCGATGTGTCACTCATCGACGTGCGGAGGACACTTCGCGGCACGAAAGACCGCGGACATGATCCTACAGAGCGGCTTCTAATGGCCCTCCATCTTCAAGGACGCCCACCGTTTCTACACGGAGTGCTTACAATGTCAAGCGGCGATCAACATCTCCAAGCGAGACGAGATGCCGATGCGGCCAATCCTTGAGGTGGAAATCTTCGACCTTTGGGGGATAGATTTCATGGGACCTTTCCCACCTTCTGACGGGAAAAAGTACATATTGGTGGCGGTGGACTATGTGTCGAAGTGGGTCGAAGCAATCCCCACTAGGACAAACGACCATCGGGAGGTTCTGCGCTTCATCACACGATGCATCTTCGCCCGATACGGTTGTCCGAGAGCCATCATCAGCGACGGCGGCTCACACTTCAACAACTCGCACTTCCGGGCGCTGTTGAAGAAATACGGAGTACACCACCGCATCACCACGCCATACCACCCCCAGGCGAATGGGCAAGTAGAGGTTAGTAATCGAGAAGTCAAAACTATTCTTAAGAAGATAATTCGTCCAGATGGAAAGGATTGGGCACACAAGCTCCCCGACGCACTATGGGCATACCGGACGGCATACAAGACACCCATCGGGATGTCTCCCTTCCGGCTCATCTACGGGAAAGCCTGCCACCTTCCGGTTGAGCTAGAGCATCGAGCTTACTGGGCCATCAAAAAGCTCAACCTCGCACTGGACGAAGCAGGCAAAGAACGACTTCTCCAGCTCCAGGAGTTACAAGAGTTGAGGCACAACGCGTACGAGAACGCGGCGATCTACAAGGAGAAGACCAAGGCCTTCCACGACCGACATATCTGACGACGATCATTTTAGGTCAACGACAAGGTCTGGCTCTACAACTCGCGCCTCAAGCTCTTCCCTGGAAAGCTACGCTCCAGATGGGATGGTCCCTATGTGGTTCTGGAATTTTTCGACGGTGGAGCAGTACTCATCTCCGATCCTAAGACCGGTCGACAATTCAAGGTAAACGGCCATCGTCTCAAGCCGTACCTGACCTCAGAGCCACCCGCACCAGCAGATAAGGTAAATCTGCATCTTCCCGAGCACTCGAGGACGTGACGGTATCACCCTCGACCCATCAGTAGTCGTAGGTTTTCATTTTGTTTAGTCTGGCTGAAGACGTTAAACTTAGCGCTCTTGGGAGGCACCCCAAGATTATCTTACCTTTTTAGTTTTTATGTTTTGATTTCAGTTTCTTTTTAGACGTCGGAGAACTACATTAGGAAAGGGCGCACCTGCACCGGAAATCCCACGAGCATCACGGACTAATGAGCTTTTTCTAAACCCATCTCACCGCACTTTTTTTATTGTTTTCATGCCATGATTCGATGAGTTTTTCACATGAGCATGTAGTTTTCATTGAGGGCAATGAAAGATTCTAGTTGGGGGGTGAGGATTTAGAAAAAGCTCTACCATTTTTTCAAAAATTTTTAAATTCTACCTTCTAAAAACTCCTATTTTCAAAATCTTTGATCTAATCTACCCTACCTTAGAAGTCTTTTCATCTAGAGATATGACTTACTAGAGATGTACAAGTGAGGACCTTATAGTCCATATGATTACATTTTGAGTAATAAAGCCAAATGATCTAGAGAGACCAATGGATTAGAGTTAGTGGTTGACTTCTTTGGAGTTGGGTATGTAATAGGCACCAAGGAAAAAGAGTAATCAAGAGGTTGAAATGCTATGGGATTGGAAAGGAGAGTATTTGAGAGAATAAAATTCCATCCTCTACCTATTATTAGCCCAAACTGCTTAGTATAAGGAATTTCTCGATGCTAGACTTTCCCTTTAAAGAGTGCAACGATCCATAATTTTTGTAGCACCTATCTTTTCCTTATAGGCATGCAGTTTTCTCTTCCAAAGTAGTCAAGTAGTAACACCAATTTGTTTTAAACTTCGCTTTTGATGATGAACACTCCCAAGTGAACTCGCACATCCATCTCACCTTCCATTTTTCCTCCCACATGTGCTTACACCTTCACTACACTTCATTTTCTACACACTCTCTTCAGAAATCCTAAAACTCCTCCACATCATCATTCTAGTCTTCTGAAATCCTTTAAAAAAAATGAAGAAGAAAAGAAAGAGGAGAAAAGTCAAAAGAAAGAGAGAAATAAGAAGTTATAAGAAGGAAAATAAGTGGGAACATCTTCTACCTTTATCTCTACCTCCACTATCATCTCCACCATCTACCCTATCCACCATCATCCACCTCACTTGGGAGTATAATCATCATGAGTGGTACCTTCTTTGATTTTATAATCCACTTTGTTTTATCAGCATATTTGCTTTTAGCCAAGTCATACCCTTAGAAATAGTATCTTTTATTTCCTTCAGCCTCCTCACACGATGCATCCAAAGATAGGAATCCTTTTGAATTGCACTCTTTTAAGGAGGAAAGCGAGTTGAGGGGAATTCTAAGTACCAAGTAGCCTCCAATTTTGAGGGAAGGAGTGATGTGTTTATGGAGAGGGTAAGGAATTACATCCACTCATGAGAGAGTGAGTATATTTTCAGCACCATAGCATCATACCTTAGATAGGCTCACCTTGATTATAATCAAGAATTAGACTTGAGCATTAGCCGATGAGCACTACCCTAACATGCACTAAAGAAGTCAACCTAGAGATGGAATCTAGATCATTATGGCCTACACTATGAGGAAAACGTGATCATACATTTATACACTTCACTTTTTTAGTAGTGGGATCAAAGGATGACAAGACTTTCTAGGGAGATCATATAGTAAATTGCTAAGAGACTAGCAATAATTTAAGTTGGGGGGTGTGATAACATGCTAAATTAACATGATAAAATATGATTATTGATACATATTAATGCATAAATGATTTCATTTACATGCATGTTATCATACTTATATGTATTTTTCTATTATTATATGAAAAAGTCATTATAATCTCAAAATACTTTAATTTAGGGTTAATTTTGATTAATTAGAATTTAATAATTTGATAACCCATCTTTTTCTTGAGATTATAAGTGTTTTTAAATTAAAATAACAAGAGAAATCATTTTTATAAACATTAATTTCATTTTCTAAAGTTTAAAATCTTAATAAATGAATGTATTTTTGAAATAATAATTTAAACTCCTATTATTTATTAAATTTGACTTTTTAAAATAATAGATAATTAAATTTCGGATCAAATGAAAGAAATTTGTATTAATTTGGAGTTATATTTTGAAAGTTATGAATTTTATAATTTTTAGGGATTTTTCTGGTTTTTTCTAATTTTATTTTCGATTTAAAAAATGTTTTAAAAAAAATAAAAAAAAAAAAAAGGGGTTTAGATTTTGCGCGGGTCCCACGTGGATGCGACGTGGCACTCTGGGCCACGTGACAGCGCCACGCGGGCCCACGCGGCGCCTACGTGGCTTTTACGTAGATATATTATATATTTACATAGTATATATAATGGGTATTCAGCCTTCCGTATATCGGAAGGGTTTTCAAACTCTCCATTCGTCGGGTCTTATAAACCCGACGATCTCCTTTAGTCTTTTCCGTGTGGGACTAATCCACACGATGTGTTAAAGATGCAGGTGACGCGGCCAATCGTGGAGCGTCGGATCGGACGAAGCGCGGAAGATCGGGCGTTGATCGGATGCGCTCGCGGACCACCGATCAGAATCAGCGCACATGCTTTAATTCAGTGGATTATAACGGCTGAGATGAAACGGTGGGGAGCTCATCTCGACCGCTCGATCGCGATGAAGGGGCGCGATGCAAAGCGTTTTAAAACGCATTTCAAACAGAGTATCTGGACCATCCATCGGCGATCCGACGGATACGACATATTCGAAACGGTCCACGATGGACCGTTTCATCGTAACCGTCGAACGTTTCGATTGGACGGTTACGATAAAAAACCCTATATAAAGAGATGTTCTTCGACAATTGTAAGCAATCGAGTTGGAATTCAATGTAATTGAGCTGTCTAGACACCTTCCCTCTCGTTTCTCTTGATTCCATTGTGTTCCTCTTCCATTTCTGCACCTCCGGAGCCTTTGAAGTCAAGATTTGGTGGAGAATCTTAGGAGAAATCGGCGCTTGAATCTCACGTTCGTGTTCTTCGTGATTAATCTACTTTATCGCAGCAATTTGATCGCTAATTGGGATTAGTGGATGCGGTTTTTCTTAATTTATCCTCCTATCATGTTTAATTTTCATTTAGATTAGGATTTTAAGTTCGATTTAGCTCAATTTTAGTCAAGATAACGATTTTTCATGTCCAAAGATTTCTCTCCACTTCAAATTTCGATTTCTCCACGAAATGAAGATCGATGATTTTTGATTCCGTGGATTCATTTTGAAGTTATCTTTCATAATATATCATTTTCCCCAATTTTTACCATCAATTTCTTGTCCGATTTGATCAATTTCAAAGATTACATCAAGAAATTCCTTATTTCCTTGTGGATTCGACCCTTATTGACCATTATACCCTTCAATTCGATACATTTTCATCAAATTGGTAAGTTTGGAATTATTTTTGATGCGATACCGTGTGAAATCAACGATCTCGCGGTCTCGTCTCGTCATCCGCCGAGGAAGAAAATACACTAATACTCTTCAATCCGCGTGAATTGATGCCAAATCTTCATGGAAATTGGGTTAGTAGTGTGAATAGATTGTTCATCTTGCAGTAATTTGTGTTTATATTAGATTTAGGTAGTTAATTTCACTTTAAAAGTCGTTTTGTTCTTCATTTTCGCCCAATTTTAGTTCAAATTTGTGCTGATTTTGAAATAAGGATATCTCTTTGATCTAAAGTCCTAATCACTTGGTTCCAGTTTCATTGGATTCCTTGTTTCATCAGTTTTCCGTGAATAGAAAATTTGTGAAATGGCATGATCTTTTGACCCCTCAATTTAACGTTTGATCAACCAATGTTCATTTTTAATCTGAATTTGGGCGTTGACTTGCGGGATCAATTCCTCTTAAAATATAAATTGGAATTTGACAATTTTGGTGTCTTTGGAATCCTCTGGTTATTAACTTTCTATTGATATATCAATTACAAGATTTTGATATCATTTGGTTAGTTAATTTGAAGATTTACACTGAAGTGTTCATTTCAGTATTTTTTGATCTTTTGATTTTCAATAATTCATAATAAATCCAATTCTTATCAAAAATCACGAATTTTATATCAATAAATTCTATTTTCTCTCTTGTTTCTGAATATATAATTTTTTAAATATTTTAAGATCTTTTTATTGTCTGATTTTTAGAAAGTCAATTGTTGGTAAAAGTCAATACTTTGACCTTGACCTTTGACATTTCTTCTAAAAATTGGTTTTCGAAAGTCTTAAAATATCTTATCTCATATATTTAGATCATCTCTATTGATTATATATCATTATCACTTCTTTAAAACCCTAATTAAACCAAAGTTTGACCCAAGTCAACTCTGTGATAAAAGTCAACCGTGTTCTCTGTGGATTGACCCGATACTTACACTATACTTGATTTTATATCTTTGTCAGTGTGAGTTCGGAATTATAAATTTTATTTGACCGACGTTTGTGTGTTTTAACGACCGCATAAAACGCTTCGTCAATTCTCCACAAATTAAATCTCAACACAATTATTAATGGATGGAGATCTTTTCATAGGATGTAATGGATTCACACCATCACATAATATATCTTTGTGATATCACGATGTTCAACTTTTTGACTATAATGTGAGTGCCACATGACCAAATTGCCAACAAAAAAAGTTCAATATCTAGTAGTTGAATTTGATCCTCAACATACCTAGATTTTCTTGTGGATGTGCTCTCTACCTAAAGCTCATTTCACACATACCAAACTCTTAGGGCACCCTCCCAATGCATTTGATGAGATTCCTCTATACATTGGCTGATGACAATTGATGTGGACAAAAATATGAATCATCAAATTTTACAAAATTATGCATCATAGATAAAATCTCAAATCCTCATCAACAAGTATATTGATGAGTTGAGGTCAAATACACCAAGGATCAAGGATCAAAGTGTTGATTTCAAGTAGTAAATAGTATTATGAGCAATGGGAAAATGATTTTCTATTAGAATAGTAGGAAAATCAAACATGGAAAAATAGAAAATTCCTACCAGTCTAAGGACATGCAAAGAAGATCACGAACGACAAAGATATATACGATATTAGAAATTCAGAGAATGAGGCTTGAAAGGGGAGAAAATGAAAATATTTAGCCAAAACCTTTAACAAACAAGCAATTAAGCACAAATTATGCATCATTTAACAGAAATAATTTTGTAGTGAACTTGAATACCGCAAAAGAATTGATTGATTTTGGTTGGATCAAGGTTCTTTATAGAATAGATATTTCATCAAAGCTCGATGTTCAAGCATGAGAATCTTCCCTTAAATTTGATGTTCTAGGGTTTAATCCTACATAATTTTGACAATTTTAGGTCAAAAAGAGGAAGGAAACATGGATCACCAAAAATCAAGCAGGGAGCCAAGAAATATTGATAAATTGCAAAAAAAAGATAAAATATCTTTATAAGCGATCGTTGCCCTTTATAGCCATCAGATTACAAAGTTTGATGACTAAGATGAGGCCGCATCATTTATTTAGATGAGAGAGAAGTTAGATATCAAACACCTTGGATTGACTATAAAGTCATTGTCCATTGGCCTAATTCTAGTGGGGTAAAGGTGCCAATCACACCATGTTGTGCACACCAGATTTAGGAGAGAGAAGGTGGATGGAGGAAAAAGCTGCAGCCATCCATTTGAATATCTTTTTTCCGATGAGGGGCCTAGATGCATTTTTTCCCTGTTGGTGGCCTATTTTAAACTTTATATCCAATTGAAGAATGCCATGATAGTCAATCACTAATGATGGAGAATGGTTCACCATATTAATTGATGCCACAATCCAAACCAATGTGATTACACCATGTGTTCTTGTAAAAACAGTAAACTATGACTAAAAAATCAAACACCAATTATGTGGTTTACCTATTTTTGAAGACTCAAATTTGGGCTGCAAATATGAAATATGCCAGATCAACTTAGAGGTTTAATTTTGGTATCAATGCTCTCATCTATTTATGATTCTAATAAGTATTTGTGGTTGAGTAAGTTTAGGACTACCTATGGAGGTTATGGAAAAATCCAAATATGTTAAAAAAATTGACACCATAAGAGTCCTTTAGCAAATCTATGAGGCATGGTTAATTTCATGGTGAGGCTACATTTAGATATAGGCTATGGGTTGCTGTGAGAGGAAATCTAATTCTTGATATTGCACTTATCTAGGAGGTAACTAATGAAATAGATGTCCAAAGAGTATAATGTTTTTATAGGTTGACAAAACGATTTTGAGTGGTCATTGAATACACACATACTCATGTCAAAACAAGTTAAAAACTCACCAATTTAAAGTTATAATCACAAATTAAAGAGTAGAGCGGTGAATAAGGGTCGAACCCACGGATAAATAAGAAAATTTTTAGGTGTCTTTGAAATTCGATCAAATCAGAGGATGAAATGAGGTGAGTGATGAAATGAATGAGTATGGTCATTGAATGCACATTGATTCATGTCAAAACTAATACCAGACTCACGAATTTTAAAGATTAATCACGAATTAAGGAGTATAGTGGTGAATAAGGGTCGAACCCACAGAGTGTTAAGGGATTTTTGAGATATATTTTTAAATTCAATCAAATCAGATAATAAGATGTCGCAAAAAATTAGGGAAATTGATATATTTGGAAAGAAGACTCGAATGCAAATCCACAAAATCAAAAATCTCAGAATTTGGATCAAGATTCGCGAAGAAATCGTCGAGGGAAGTAGATAAAAATTTCTGAACAAAAGTTTTGCAAAAAACCAAAATTGAAATTGAAATTGACTAAATCTATGATTTAAAATTAAAATATAATGTTACAAGAAGAAATAATAAAAACTTGAATTCTAACTCAAGCTAGCCCTCGAATTGATCCAATTCCGTGCTGGATCAAAGGCTTTTCATTCAGCAATTTGAAAGTGATAGTTGGTGTTCAAAAGTTGATTTCTTCCTATTCTCTCAACGAGATCTCACTTTCAAACACTCTATGGATGCAAAAATTGATCTAGATGCGATTGGAAGCAAGAGATTCAAGGGTTTTGGTTTCTAGATAGTTCGTTACTCGAAGAACCCAAGAATGATTTACAATGTCGAAGAACATCTCAATTTATAGGGTAAATTGGGTGTAACCATTGATCGTTGATTGAAATTGAAATATAATGTTATAAGAAGAAAGATTATAATGAAAACTTGAATTCTAATCCAAGATAGCCCTCGCATTGATGCAATTCCATGCCAGATCAAAGGCGTTTCATTCACGAATTCGAAAATGATAGTTGTTGTTCAAGAGTCAATATCTTATTATTCTCTCAATAAAATCTTACTTTCAAACACTCCGTGGATGCAAAAATTGATCTAGAAGCAATTGGAAGCAAGAGATTCAAGGGATTTGGTGTCTAGAAATTTTGACTACTCGAAGGACCCAAAAGTGATTTACAATATCGAAGAACATCTCAATTTATAGGGCAAATTGGGCGTAACAGTTAGATTGAGATTTAAAGCTAGGCATTTCATCAGAGTCGTTGATCGAAGAATTAAATCTGGATCCAATGGTTATTTCTACTTTAGACAAATACAATTATTAAATAAATTTAATTATCATAATGTCATCCCGCCAAATCCTGTCCTTAACATATTGGCTAGAGGTGCAAAGCATAATCATCCACTTAAAAGTTCTTTTTTCATTATGTCACAAAATACTAGAGCATATTGAGGAAACAATTTCGTGCGGTCGTTGAATACGCACAATCTCGTGTCAAAACAAGTTCCAAACTCACCAATTCAAAGTTATAATAACAAATTAAAGAGTATAGTGGTGAATAAGGGTCGAATCCAAGGAGAAATAAGGGAAATTTTGAGATATCATTGAAATTCGATCAAATCAGAAAATGAATTGAGGTGAGAAATTAGGGATTCCAATAGGAATCCATGGAATAAAAAATACTCAATTTGTATTAGATTTCATGGAGAAATCGAGATTTGAACTTGAGATAGAAATTTGTTTGCGAAAAGTGATAAAAAGTGACATTAAAACCAAAATTAAACTAATTTATGATTCAAATGTAAATCTAATGCTGAAGGAAGATAGATTAGGATGAAAGCATGCAATCTAACCCAAAGTCGTGCTCGAAATGATGTAATTAATTGCCATATTTTTCTAGCAAATCTAGGCTTTCATTCCGCGATTTCGAAAACAAAGTTCTGCGTTCAAGATGTGTTTGTTCCAATTCTTTCAACTAATTCCTGATTTTAAACACTCTTCAGACGCGGAAATGAGTCTAGAAGAAGTAGAAATCAAATGATTCTTGGATTGTGGTGTCTAAGCAGTTCGATTTGCTAAAAAAAAAAAAAATCCAAGAACTACTTTTTTGTCGAAGAACATTTTGATTTTGTAGGCAAATTTGGTCGAGACCGTTTGATGCGCCGTTTTGATTACATCAACGGCTGAGATTAAATGACGATTCACAAATTGTTGTCTTTAAGTTGCGTTTGTCCAATCCATGATGAAGCGTCCAGATGGTGCCACGTCTTGCGTGAATAAGAGGCATCGTTTGATGTTGACTGCTCGATCTTCAGCGAGCGATCGTGATGATTCTACGTTTCCATCGGGTGCATTTAATCCCAATTGTTATAACTCCCCAGATGAACGATTAAGATTAAATCATCTTTAAATCGAATCATCGCCTAATCAAATGTCGTCACGTACCCTCCGGGAGTAAGTGAAATCTGACGATCGCGATTTAATCATGTGATCAGATGCTTCTCGTTGCGCCACATCACCTGAAAATTAAAATAAAACGAAAAGTCTGACATTGTATAAATTATCCCAATTTGACGCATATCTAAGATACGCGATATTAATGAGTTAGCGTAATGTCCTTTACAGATGGTTAACCCACTAATCACTCTCGAACGCGCATATTCATGCACATACGCGCACACACGTGCACATATGTACAAGGACGTGCACACGTGTCACACATAGACGTTGCCACGTGGCGTGTACATGTGTCGCCATGTGGCCACATTCTACCACATCAGCTTGCAAAATATCAAACAGTTTTTATTCATTTTTATTCTTTTAAAAATTTAAAATAGCTTTAAATAAATTCAAAAAAATTCACGAAAATTCCTAAAAATAGGAAAATTCATAAATTTCAAACTAAAACTCTAAATTAATCCAAATCTGTTTTTTTGGATCAGAAATTGAATTAACTTACATTATAAGAAGTCAAATATTTAAATAACAAGAGAATTAATTTTTAAAAAATACACTCATTCCTCTTAGAAAATAAATTTAGAAAAATACATGAGTGTAAATAAAATTATTTTCTCTTATAATTTAATCATGACAATATAATTATGATCTCAAATATAAATAGGATTATCATTACATTATTTAATGATGCATAATCATCCATAAAATGATATATTTTTAGATCATAACCTTAAATTACATAAAATGATAGAAATGCACTCAAAATATGATAAGATGCATACAAATAGAATAGTGAATGCCTTAAATTACATTAATAATAATGTAAATTCATGTATAAATTGCATGTTATCACATATTCTTCAAAAAAAAATTGACATGGTTCTTTTAGAAGGATTTATTGAGTCATTTGATTGTAAGAATGTTTAAACATGTATGAACTTCATCAAGGGAAGAAATACAATACTAAAGCAAAGGAACCACTTGAGCTTTGAGGTCTTTAGATTAGTGCATAGAAACATTTTCAACCATCTTGAAAAACACTAATTCATTTCTATATACCAAAAATTATTCTCAATGGGGATGTACATATCAAATTCATGAGAAATCCTTGATGACATGAAATTTATACTTGTAATTATATGATTATTAATAAAAATTAAGACACAAAACATTCCATTCCTATGCATGTTATCATACTTTGAGTGTATCTTTATCATTCTATGCAATTAAAAGTTATAATTTCAAAATACATCATTTTATGGGATAATCATGCATAATTAAATGTTCAAATTTTTAGAGTAGATTATTACTATTTTATATTTGAGATTATAATAAATTCTTAATTTTACATAATAAGAGAAAACATTTTTATACACACTCATTTATTCTTCTAATTTTATTTTCCAACTACAATGAGCGAATTTTTAGTTACAAATTTATTCTATCGTTATTTCTGAAATTTGAATTTTAAGAATATATAATATTTAATTCTTATCATAAAAAAATGATTTAAAAGGAGTTGTATTTTGAAAGTTATGATTTTTAGGGATTTATAAAGAACTTTTCTACATTTTTATGAATTTATTTTGAATTTATATTAATTTAATATATTAAAAATGGATTTATATGCGTGCGCTGATGTGGTGTTGATGTTGACACATGGCAGTGTTTTTGCACGCCATGGGCGCACGCGTGTGCGTGTCATTTGCTGAGGTAGTTAGGGGTTAAAGCAACATGTTTAGAGCATTTGCTAACTAATGACATTCAAATTTTTTATGCAATTATACGATTATTAATGCAAATTAAAGCATAAAACATTCCAGTTTTTATGCATGTTATCATACTTTGAGTGCATATCTATCATTTCATGCAATTTTAAGTTATAATATCAAAATGCACTATTTTAGGGATAATTATTCATTTTTAAGAATATATTTTAGATTAAATTATTCTCATTTATATTTGATATCAAAATTGGGTTTTAATGTTAAATAATAAGATAAAATACTTTTCATATACTCATTTATTTTTCTAAGTTTTAATTTCTAAGAGAAATGAGTATATTGTTGAAATAAAAATTTATTCTCTTGTTATTTAAATAATTTAAGTTTTCAGAATGATATATAATTTCATTTGTGATCAAATAAAATAAATTTGGATTAATGTAGACTTATATTTTGAAAGATATGAATTTTCTAATTTTTAGGGATTTTTGGAATTTTTCTGAAGTTTTATAAATTTAATTCCATTTATTTTGAATTAAAATGAATAAAAAATAATTTTATTTTGCGTGCTGATGTGGCAGCTGACTTGGCGTGGACAAAAAGGGGGGGCGTCACCACGTGGCGGCATATGGGCATGCAACGTGGCGCCACATATGTGTTCACATGTGTGTGTGCACATGTGTGTGTGCGCATCTGGCACGTGCGCGTGCGCACGCGTGCACGTGCCCACGCTTGTGATTAGAGAGATTCAACATCTTTTTGAGGATAATACTAACTTTGTAATCACATGTACCGTATATACGCGTTGAATGGCGTGATTTTTTGTCATGTGGGACTATGTTTTTGTTTTAACATGTGTAGGTGACATGGCGTCGTGTGGAGCATCTGATTCACACATTAAATGAATGCTATCTATCTTAACTTAAGGCGTGCAGTACGTGGCACACTCTAATTCTTCGGTAAATTATTTTAAAATGATTTAATCTCTGCCGTTCACTTAAGTTATAACGACTGAGATTAAAACACACTAAATGCATTGAGAGCGTTAGATCATGATTGGGCAGATGGCGCTTGATGCGTTTTCTCCTCACGCGCGACGTGGTGAAATCTCAGCAGTCCATCTCCTATCAAACGGATGCAATTTAAGTGTAACGATGCGCTTATATGCATTTCATTGGAGCCGTTGATCGAAGATAAAACGGCAATCCGACGGTGACACCCAATTCTCCTTATAAATTACGATGTTCTTTGACGATATAATTCATTATGAGATGTTTTCAAGTAATCGAACTGTCTAGACACCACCATCCTTGAATCTCTCACTTTCTTCATCTAGATTCATTTCCGCGTCCACGGAGTGGTTGAAAGTGAGATTTCATCGAAAGAATAGAGAGAACTCGCCACTTGAATGCTGACGATCGTCTTTGAAATCACGCAATGAAAAGCCTTTGATCCGGCGATCAAGAGGATCATTTTGATCGCTAACTCGGGGTTAGATTATGTGTTTTTCTCCTAATATTTCATCTTGTATCATTAGATTATAATTTAGAATAGTAGATTATGATCATTTTACATTTTATTTTCAAGTTCTCTTTCTTTGCGTTCAGAAATTTTTATCGAATTTGTTGTTTGATTTCTCAACGAATCTTGATAAAAAATCAAGTGGTTTTTGATTCCGTAGATTCGTCTTTGAGTTCTCTTTCCAAATCTATCAAAATCCCTTATTTCTCACCTCATTTCATCATTTGATTTGATCGAATTTCAAATAATACCTCAAAAATACCTTAATTCTCCATGAATTTGATGCTGATTCACCTCTATACTCCTTAATTAGTGATTTATCTTTAAAATTGGCCAATTTGGAACTTATTTTGATGCATGTCCACGTGTACTCAGTGACCTCACGGATTTGCTTTGTCATTTACCACATATACGTGACACCCTTATATACTTGTGGCATATCCTTGAATTTTCCAATGTGGTACTGTTTGTGTTTTTATTTCTATGCAGGTGACGTGGTGTGATGTAAAATGTTCAATTTTAAATTTAATCAATGCCATTGATCTTCGCTTACTTGAGAGGGATATGTGGCGCATTTTGACTCGGCGACGATGTGTTTTATAAAATGACAAATCTCAGCCGTCTATAAAAAGAGTTAAAATGGTCCATATTTAAAGTGTCAAGTGACATGTGGCAGCATCGAGGGGGCTCATTGAAGATCAAGTGATTAAAAATTCTTGACGATTCGACTACACATGATTACACGAAAAAATCTAGGTGCTCCAATGAAGATCTAAAGACTATGATTTAAGGACACTGATTTGCCTCCTGATAACATGCAATTTATACTAGTAATGCAAATTGAGGCATAACACATTCCATTCTTATACATGTTATCATACTTAGAGTGCATATTAATCATTCTATGCAATTCAAAGTTACAATCTCAACATATATTATTTTAGGGATAATCATGCATAATTAGAATTGATATTTTAGAGTAGATAATTTTTATTTTAAAGTTTGAGATTATAATTGAGTTTTAGATGTAAAATATTGAGAGAAAACATTTTTATGTACTCATTTAATTTTTAAAATTTAATGTTTCAAAGAACATGAGCGTGCTTTTGAGATAAAAAATTATCTTCTTATTTATTTAATTTGACTTTTTAGAATGATAGATTATTTAATTTCTAATAAAAAAATTAGATTAAAAATGAGTTATATTTCTAAAGTTATGATTTTTTAATTTTAAGGGATTTTTTGTAATTGTTTAAAATTTATTATGAATATATTTTAATTAAAAATATTAAAAAATGGTTTTTAAGTGCACGTTGATGTGACGCACATGCATGCGTATCACCACACGGAAACGTGTGGGCATGCCACACGGTGCACATATGATGCACGTATAAATACGATTGTCTTGCATCATTAGCGCTAAGTTCCCTTTATGGGACGATTTTGATTTATAAAAATGCTATACCTATATATATATATGTCGCATTACTTTGGTTTTTCCATTTTGGGACTATGTTTCCTTCTATTTTATTGCAGGCAACATGACGAAATGAGCATCCAATTTTGAAGTTTAATCGCAGCTGTCGACGATCCCTTAAGTGAAGGGGTATGTAGCGCATTGAGATTGAACGATGATTCAATTTATAAACTGTGATTAAATCCTAGCCATTCATCTGAGGAATTATAACGGCTAGGATTGAATGCGGCGGATGGGCTACTTGGACGCGTGAAAACATCTTAGGCATTCGATGAAGATCGTTTAATAGACGTTATGTGATGATCAAGCTTCACTCCCGACATGGCAAAATCTTAGTGCTTCATCTTTGATCGGACGGACAGAACTTAATTATGACGATTCGCATTGAGGCATTTTATCTTAGCCATTGATCAAAGATCAATCATTAAATACAATTGTCACACCCAAATTTCTCTTATTTATACTCTCTCTCTTTAACGAAAAAATATTCTTAGATGTTTTGATCAATATAACCTTTTGGACATCTCAATCCTTTAATCTCTTGCTTTTTCCTCTTTTAGACTAATTTCCACATCCAAGGAGTGTTTGAAATCAAGATTTTTTCGGGAGAAGGAAGAATTCGCTGCTTGAACTACAAATTTTGTGTCCATCAAAATGCGAATTGTAAAGCTTTGATCCGGTGATTAATTAAATAATTTTGAGTGCGATTTAAGATTTGATTATGTGTATGCTTTTTAATGTTTCTTCCTATATTATTAGATTTTAATTTGACGCATAGATTAGTTTAAATGTTACAAATTTTAGTGAATTTCTATTTCTTAACGATTAATTTTTTCTCTTGATTTCGCTTCTTGATTTCTCGATGAATACCTATTCAAATTGAGCAATTTTTTATCATGTGTTTTTTATTGGAGTCTTATTTCCAATAATACTAATTCCCCTAATTTCCCATTTGAATTTATTATTTGATTTGATCAAATTTTTAATGCATCTCAAAAAATGCCCTAATTCTTCATGGATTGAACCCTTATTTACTATTATACTAATTAATTAATGATTAAAACTATGAATTTTTGAGTTTGGACATTATTTTGACGCATGTGTGTGTGTTTTCAATGACCACACAAATTTGGTTGCCATTTCCCCTTTTTTAATCGTGGCCGTTGATTGAAGATGAAGAGATGTTTAAACGACCATGAATAAATTCAGCCCTATTTGTACTCTCTCTCTTCAACAATGTAAAATATTATTGGATTTTTTATCAATTAAAACTTTTCAGCAACATAATCCTCAAATCTCTTGCTTTGTTCCACTTTTAGATTCATTTCCCCACCCAAGGAGTTTTTGAAATCAATATTTCTTTGAGAGAATTGGAAAAATATGCCGCTTGAACTAGAAATTTTCATTTTTTTAACTAAGGAATAAAAAGTGGTGATTAGGTGATTAATTGGATCAATTTGAGCTCAACTTTGTGTTAGGTTATGTGTTTTCCTCCTAATCTTTCATCTTAAAACATCAGATTTTTATTTCGATAAGTAGATTACATGAATTTTATGAATTTTTAACATTTTCTCTCTCTTCTTGATTGAATTTTTTCTCTTCATTTTGCTCCGTTAGGTCTCTACGAATCCTAACTCAAATCAAGTGATTTTTCATTTAGTGAATTCTTCTTGGAGTCTTTTGTCTAAAAATACTAATTTATCTCATTTTTTTGCATCAATTCGTTATCCAATTTGATCAAAATTTAAAGATGTTAAAAAAATCCCTAATTCTCTGTGGATTTGACTTTTCACTCACAATTATTCTAATTATTTTGTAAGAAAACCATACAGTTAGTGAGTTGTGAAAAATTTTTGACATACAGAAGTGAGTATTTAATGACTGCACGAAATTGTTTCATCAATCATGAGCTTGGGTTTTTTTGAAACATATAAATAGATTCTCAAGAATTGACTTGACAAAGCACTGAGAAAGTAAAACCAGATTGTCGTGGAGAATTTTATAGATTATATGAAAAATCACACAAAAATCTCCCTGAACATTCTTATGCCCTATTCTCCCAACATAAGAGTTGCAAATAAAATAAAAAATTGAAAACTTAAAGACATGGTAGGAAGTATACTTTCCGAATCAACCCTCCAAAGGGATCCATGAGGTGAAGCACTAAAGGCTTGAACTTGCTGATAGACTTTCATATGATTTATAAGAAGGACAAAAATCTACTCTAAAGCACTTGCATATTTGGTTGTTCACTAGGGCGAGACATTGTACTTAGTATGGAAGGCAACTTGACTCTAGATAAATAAGCTTCCACTTTGATTGATATCATGAAAATATTTGGGTTTCAATATTTATCCCATTATTAGAACTATTTTTCAGACATGAAATGCCAATTTCTTTGAGGATATTTAATTTTCTCGGGAGCTTAGGCCTATAAACACAATCTTTGTGGAGGACCATGAAATAACCATCAAAGTTTTCATCAATGCGGAAGATGCTTAAATCTTCATATATGTTGAAGAAACTATTCTTTGTCCTCAAATTTTTCATCAATGCAGAAGATGCTTAAATCTTCATATATGTTCAAGAAACTATTCTCTGCACTCAACTTCAAATTAACAAACGAAGTTCCTAAAAAAGTGCTTCTAGAAATATTTTCTATAGGAGAAAATTACTATATTATTATAATGTGTTCCTCCAAAAAAATTATAATTTTTTGCATATGTGAAATTTTCCCCTTAATTTAAGAAAAAAAGTCAAAATTTATAAATCTCAAAGGTTGACAGTAGTCATGAAGGAAGAGATTGAATTGCTGAAATACAATGAAATGTTGGATATTGTCTTGTTGCCCAAAGGTATAAAGGCTATTCAAAACCTAGGTGAAGACAAAATTTTGAAGTGGAGACGTTCTTAAAAGACATAGATGGACCAAGTTGAAAAGTTTGTGACTTGAGATCTAGATTCAATGGCTTTAGACTATGTAAATCTATGTATCAGCTGAAGGAATCTCCTTGTCAATAACGTAGACAATCATCACAATACCTTTTTGAAGTTTATAATTAAATTAGCCAATGAATATAGCATTTAAGACTATAAACTTTTTAGATACCCTAGTTGCAAAATGTGACTCATTAGTCAATATCAATTCCTAGAGAACTCATTAGTCGAAACAATTTTATGTTTAGAGAAGGCAAAATATCTCCCCTGTGTCAGCTACCTAAAATCTTCTTTATGTGCATCTACGCGTCCAGATATAAGTTCTAAAGTTGGGGTTAAGGAATATAGCTAATAGAGTCATAAGGTATCTACAAAGGACAAAGACTTATATGATCACATAAAAAAATTATACTTTCTAGTTATCATTTGGTATTATGATTATGATTTTAATGGATGCACTGATAGGATAAAATGCATCATAGTTTATATTTTTCTTCTAACCATAGGAGAAATATCATATTCTAAACAAACATTCATATAATATTGAGAGCATTTGATGCAATTCATAGACTAGCTAAAACCTATTGCCAACAATTTTTTTTCCAATTTGTGGTTGACCAAGTCCAACCACATAGGTATCATGTTCTTGGTGGTTAAACAAAGGATTCTGAATAGACATCTGCCATGACAAAGCATACAAAAAGCCATGATGATAGATCCACTAAGTAAAGGATTAGCATCATAGGTCTCTCTTGGCTGTACCTATACAAGGTTAGTATCTTATTTCTGATATGCAAATTCAACGTATGTTTTGTATATTTTTTGTTCTATAATTTATTTTCATGCATTTTGAGTTTTATTATGCATAACTAAGTTTTTTCTTCAACATCATTTTGAAAAAACTTTAGTTCACTTCAATCTACCTTTAAATGTTCATTGGATTAAATTGTAAATGTACATTTACATTTAAAATGTTATTTAATTTTATTCTAGACATTTACGCATCATCTATTTCATTCATTGGATTTGTGTATGTAATGACTTGTTTGGATTGAGACACTTACTATAAAGAAGCCTGATAACTTGTAATTTACACATACAATTATATGATTATTAATGGAAATTAAGGCATAAAACATTCCATTCTTTTGCATGTAATAATAATTTGAGTGCATTGATAACATGAAATTTATACATGTAATTATGTGATTATTAATGCACATTTAGGCATAAAACATTTCATTCTTATGCATGTTATCGTACTTTGAGTGCATATCTATCATTTCATACATTTTTAAGTTATAATATCAAAATGTACTATTTTAGGGATAACTATGCATTTTTAAAGAATACATTTTAGATTAGATTATTCACATCTAGATTTGAGATTATAATTAGGTTTTAATGTTAAATAATAAGAGAAAATAATTTTATGCACTCCTTTATCTTTCTAATTTTTATTTTCTAAGAGAAATGAGTGTATCCTTGAAATAAACCTTTATTATCTTGTTATTTATTAAATTTAACTTTCTAAAATGATAGATTATTTAATTTATGATCCAAAAAAACAAATTTGAATTAATCTAGAGTTGTATTTTAAAATTTATGAATTTTCTAATTTCTAGAGATTTTTTTGGATTTTTCTTGATTTTTTGTAATTTTTTTTAGATTTTAAAAAATAAAATATATAGTTTTTATCGCACTATGATGTGGCAGCCGATGCGACGGCAGGGTGATGTATTGCCATGTGGTGATGTGTGTATGTGCCATGTGGCGCACATGTGTTTGCGTGTATGCGCGTGTGTGGGTGAGTGTGATTAGTGGGTTAACCATCCATTAAGGATTTTTGCTAACCCATTATATATACTTTACTTATGTACCAGTCAGAATGCATTTATTTCTTTCATGTGGGACTATTTTTTTGTTTATTTTATGCAAGTGATGTGGGATGCTCAGAATTGTGCTATAGATGTGAATTAATTGAATTTAATCGTAGCCCCTCATTTTCACTTAAGTGAGGGGTTATGTGGGAGCATGTGAGTGGACGATGATCCATTTTATTAAATGAATCAATTCTAGCTGTTCATCTAAGGAGTTATAATGCCGAGGATTTAAAGCACAATCTGAGAATCTGAAACCTTGATTCACGATTGGATGGACAAGATCTCGTGACGCTCTCTCTTCACGCAATCACGTGGCGTGATCCTGATGCTCCGATGAAGATCCAACGGTCATGACTTAACCATAATGATTCGTCTCTTCAGATTTCATCGCGACTGTTGATCTCCTCAAGGAGAAGATTCGACTGTCACGCCCAATTTCAAAACATATGAAAAATTCTCTCTCTTCGACAAGAAATGTATTCTTAGATTTTTTGAGCTATCGAATTCTTTAGACATCTCGATCCCTGAATCTCTTGATTTTTTCCTCTTCTAGACTCATTTCTGCATCTAGGGAGTGTTTGAAATCAAGATTTCGTCAAAAGAATAGGGAAAATTGTCTCTTGATTACCGAATTTTGTCTTCGAAATCACGGAATGAAAAGCCCTTGATACGACGATCAATTGGATCAATTCTAGTGCAACTTTGGGTTAGATTACGTTGTTTCATCCTAATCTTTTATTTTGTATTATTATCTTTCAATTTTAAATCGTAGATAAGGTTAATGCAAGATTTAATTTTGGTTTTCTCTCTCTTCTCATTTAGATTTTCTACCTAATTTGCTCTCTTTGATTTCTGCACGAATCTTGATCGAAATCAAGTATTTTTATATTGTGTGGATTCCTCTTTAAAGTGCTCTTTCCAAATCTATCCAAATCCCTAATTTCTCACCTCAATTCATTATCCAAATTTGAAGAAAATCCTCAAAAATGCCTTAATTATCCGTGGATTCGACCATTATTCACCACTATAATATGTAATTCTTGATTATTTCTCAAACTCGGTGAGTTTAGAATTATTTTTGACATGTCTCCTTGTGTTTTCATCGATTGCATGGATCCGTCATGTCGTGCATATCTATCATTTCATACAATTTTAATTTATAATATCAAAATGTATTATTTTTTGGAATAATTTTGCATAATTAAGAATATATTTTAGAGTAGATTATTCCTATATATATTTGATATTAAAATTGGGTTTTAATGTTAAATGATAAGAGGAAATACTTTTTATACAACCATTTATTTTTCTAAATTTTATTTTCTAAGAAAAATGAGTGTATTTTTTAAATGAAAATTTATTGTCATGTTATTTATTAAATTTGACTTTTGAAAATGATAGATTATTTAATTTCTGTTCCAAAAAAATAAATTTGGATTATTTTGGAGTTGTATTTTGAAAGATATCAATTTTCTAATGCTTAGAAATTTTTCTAGATTTTTCCAATTTTTCCTGAATTTATTTTGGTTGAATTTACATTTACTTGGATTTTGAAAAATTGAAAATATTCATTTTTATCACGCGCTGATGTGGCGGGGGTGATAATGTGTCACCATGTGGTGATGTATGTACACACCATGTGGTGATGTATGTGTGCGCATGTGCGCACGTGTGCACGTGTAATTAGTGGGTTAAGTATTGTTTTCATGATATACGCTAAGCCCATTAAAAGGTGCACGAGTTATATACCTGATAGTTTGCATAAATTTCTACCATGTGGGACTATTTTTATGTATTTCTTATATGCAAATGACGTGGCATGACGAGGAGCGTTCGACTCACATACTTAATCGAAGGCATTGATCTTCACTTAAGTGTGCGGGATACGCGGAGCACTCTAATTGGGCGACGATTCATGTTTTAAAATATTTTAATCTCAGCCGTTCATCTGATGAGTTATAATGGCTGAGATTAAGTGGACTCGGTGGACTTCCATGGACACACGGTGACATCTCATGTATTCGATGAAGATCAAATGTCTAGCATTACACGACGATCTAACATCACACAAACATGTGGCTTCATCTGAACACTCAAGTTTGAATTGGATGGACGTGACATAAGGATGACGGTTTACATCTTGACATTTCATCTCAGCCATTAATCAAAGATGAACTTAAAATCCATCAGCTAGGCCCAAATTTGTTTATTTATACGCATATTCTTCGACGATGTAAACCATTCTTCGATATTTCAAGGTATCTAACTGTTTAGACATCTCAATCCTTGAATCTCTTGATTTCTTCCGCTTCTAGACTCATTTGCGCTTCTAGGGAGTGCTTGAAATCAAGATTGATCAAAAGAATAGGGAAATATTGCCTTTTAAATGCTGAATTTTGTCTTCAAAATCACGGAATTAAAAGCCCTTGATCCAGTGATCAATTGGTTCATTTTGAGCATGACTTCAGTTTAGATTATGTGGTTTCCTCCTAACCTTTTATTCAATATCATTATCTTTTAATTGTGAATAGTAGATTAGTTGATTTTTAGATAAGGTTTTAGTTTTCTATGTCCTCACGATTGATTTTCTATCTAAATTTTGTTCCTTGATTTCTCCGCAAATCTTGTTCTAAATCGAGTGATTTTTGATTCTGTAGATTTGTCTTGGAGTTCTCTTTCTACAATTACTAAAATTCTTAATTTCTCACCTCAATTATGACGAAATAAATCTGCGAGGTCATTGAATACATGCAGATGCGTGTCAAAATAATTACCAAACTCACCAATTTAGAGAAATAATCATGAATTGAATAGCATAGTGGTGAATAAGGGTCGAATCCACAGAGTATTAAGGTGTTTTTGAGGTATTCTTTGCAATTTGATCAAATCAGACGATGAATTGAGGTGAGAAATTAGGGTTTTTAATAGATTTGGAAAGGGAACTCAAAGACGAATCCACATAATAAAAAATCACTCGATCTAGATCTAGATTCGCGCAAAAATCAAAAAGCAAATTTGATAGAAATTTCCGAACGCAAAGAGAGAGAAATCTGAAATTAAAAACAAAATTAACTAAATCTACGATTTTAAATTATAATCTAATGATACATAAAAAAAGATTAGGAGGAAAAAAACATAATCTAACCCGAGATAGCGATTAAAATGATCCAATTGATTGCCAAATCAAAGGCTTATGATTATGTGATTTTGAAGACAATTATCTGCATTCAAGAGGCAAATTCTCCATACTCTTTCGATGAAATCTCACTTTCAACCCCTCTATGGACACATAAATCTGTCTAGAAGAGGAAGAAAAGTGAGAGATTCAAGGATGGTGGTGTCTAGATAGTTCTATTACTCAAAAACATCCAAGAATGATCTGTATCGATGAAGAACATCTCAATTTATGGCAAATTTGGGCGTAGCCATCGGATTAGGCTTTAATTCTTCAATAAACTGCTTTGATGAAACGCAGAGATGCGAATTGTTACCGTTAGGTCGTGGCTGTTGGATCGAAGATGGATTGTCGAGATCTCATCACGTCATGCATGAAGAAGTAATGTGTGAAGCAGTCGCCGTTTGATCTTGATCTGACACTCCATATGCGTTTTCATTGGTTTTAATCTCAGCTGTTATAATTCCTCAGATTGACGACTGAGATTAAATCATTTTAAAATTATTCATTGATGAATATGAATGCGCCACGTACCCCCGCCTTTAGTGAAGATTGACGATCATCTTTTAACGCGTGAATCGGATGCCTCACATGATGCCACGTCACTTGCGCAAATAAAAACACAAAATAGTCCAACATGACAAAAATGCAGGTAAATGCGCGTGTATATAAGTAATACGCGAATAAGGAGTTAGTGAAAATCCTTAACATGGTGCTTTCTCCTTATTCACATACACACATGCGCACACACGTGCACACACACACATTCCCACACGTGCACACACATACACTGTGTGACACGTGACGGTCTCATATGTCACCATGTGGCACCGCCATTTTTGTTCGCACCATGTCAACTGCCACGTCAGCATGCAATTAAATATTTTTCATTCATTTTAAGTTATAATAAATCGAATTAAATTCATAAAAATTTCAAAAAATTTCTAGAATAGTCCATAAAAATTCGAAAATTTATAACTCTCAAAATCCAACCCCAAATTAATCCAATTTTTTTGGATCATAAATTAAATTATCTATCATTCTAAAAATTTAAATTATTTAAATAACAAGAGAACAAATTTTTATTTAAAAAATGCACTCATTTCTCTTTGAATTGAAAACTTTGAAAAATAAATGAGTATGGAAAAAGTATTTTCTCTTATTATTAAACATTAAAACACAATTATAATCTCAAATATAGATGAGAATAATCTACTTTAAAATATATTCTTAAAAATGCATAATTATCCCTAAAGTAGTGAATTTTGAGATTATAACTTAAAATTGCATGAAATGATAGATATGCATTGAAAGTATGATAACCTGCATCAAAAATGTAATTTTTATGCCTTAATTTGCATTAATAATCATATAATTGCATGTTAATATTGCATGTTATCAAATTCATTGTCTGATTTTGATCAAATTTGAAGAACACTTTGACAATACGTTAATTCTGTATGGATTCGACAGTTATTCACCATTATACTATTGAATTCTTGATTTTTATCTTTAATTGGTGAATTTGAAAGTTGGTTTGACACATCTCGGTGTTTTTTAAATGACCGCATAGATTCGTCTAGTCAAAGCCATACGGTTCTAAAATAGTTTAATGATATATGAGATTGGGGGAAATGTCTTGAAATGGTCACAAAGGTTTTGAGCTCACAAAGTGGTGTTATGCAATATCTAAATTATATATTCTTTCCCAATTAGGAGATTGTTGGTTTAATTTTGTTGTGGACAAAGATACATGTATATCATCTAATCCCTCTGTAGTGATTATGCTAAATTTATGGGATTAAGATATTAAAATCGAATGAGGGCTTTATAATTGGTGTGTAGAGATTGAATCTAATAAATGATCACATGCTAATAAATTATGATTCAAGAGGTGTTAGTGTTGGAACTTGAATATGCATCATGATTCATCAGAATAATCAGATTCATAAACCAGAATTAAACACATACCTGGATTCACTGGATCAATCTTCATTCAAAGTAGATTACTAAAGTGGAGAATTGTCTTCTTGAATATCCCTGATGTAACCTCCTGATCTCTAGAGGAAATGGGATTCTCTCTAGAGGGATATGAGCATCAGGTTATCCAAGTGGACTATGGCCTCCTATTTATAGGAATAGAGGAAAGCTTAAGCCTCTAATAAGTCATTAGACAGCCCATTAATGACTAATGACTGATTTACTGCCTCTACACATAATTAACCTCCACGCACATAAGTGAATGTCGTAATCCCCAGATTAAACATAATTGAATCACTTAATGGGATTATAATGATAGGTAATCCACAATAATACATAACTATGTCCACTTAATGAGATTAGATCTAAGAATTAGTTTATCCTAAAGATAAATAGGGGCCATGATCTTTCAATCACAAGTCTTCACCAATCTCTTTGGCATCAAATTACCTTTATATAAAATAGTTTGTATGCGTAGGATCAAATAACCACCCCTTTTGACTCTAGAAAAGATGATGATGGAGAATCATTTCAACACAAAGACACAAGGGTTCCAAGTGAACCTAGGTATGATCTAAGGAAGAGGGCCAATTCTAAGGAACAACAACAAAACATGCTCCTCCTCATTCACAAATTTGAGAAGTTATCCATTCATGAAATGAATGAGACAAATCCCTCTCAGAAAACCTCTCCAAGGGGACTTAGCTTCCCTCCTTTTCTACTTATATATTGATCTAAAGATTGTCTTGGTCACATGAAGCTAAAAACTTATCCTTTAGAACACTTAGAACTGCAAATAATTAGACCAAGTCAACCACCTCTCACCTTGATATAGGCTCCTTATCATCCAAACTCTATCCACTATGTCATAGGTACCTTTTATAAATAAAAGATCTCAAAATATTAGGTAACATCTTTGTTTTAATAAGCCCTTCTCTCTTTGAATCCCACTCATAGTTAGAATTATAGGAGAGATCTATATAAATTATTATTTATGGAAGAAAATATCTTCGGATTCTACTTCAAGACAAAAAACCCCAGCATGAATAAACCCAAGCATTTATGAAGTTCGACCAGCATGAATAAGGTTTAAATGAGGATAATCGCTACTTCATGCTCAAATGGGAATCAAAGTCAAGTTGGTGAAGTGTGATGATAATTCATCCCCGGAGAAATCGTCCTCATTGACTCCTAGTTGGGCTTCTCGTCCAGTCCTCTTTATGCCCTGCCGCGAGCACAAAGCCTGCGCCTTCGAACACATCAACTTTACGCTCCATCACTTGATCATCTTCGGGCGCCCCGTTCATCACAAGCGGTACAAATTCGGGTCAACGCTTGCAATTGGAGCTCCCGTCTCGCCGGCGCGGACGTCATCATCCATGTTCCAGACTCGGGATTCTTCGCCGCTGATAACGTGTCATTGATGCATTCATTTTTATCATTATAAATGGGTTTTAACAAATAATTCTTAGTCATATAATGCACGTTATCATCTTTTTATGATATTTTTGCATTCATCATTACATTCCACTCATATACTCAAGTTGCGTCTATTTAGTGCTAATTTAGTAAAAAAAATAGATATGTCCTATCATGCACCATTCTTTTCAATTAATTATACTATGAGACTGACCCCATTTGACTCTTTCAAAGTCAAGTGGTTGAATTCTCATATTTTCTATGAGTTATGTGGATGTAGGGACATAGGTATGCAAGTAGGAAAGCATGGATATGGATGACGATAAGAGGAAAGAGGAAACAAATCTCTACTAAATTTGAACACCAAGACAACCACATTTTTATGAAATGTGGTAAATGAGATTTGGATTTGGTAAAGGTATCATCATAAGATTTCTAGGTTAATCCAAAATTGATTTAGAGTGAATATTGCGCCAATCTCCTTATTTTTAAGGAGGTTGGACCAAGCTTAATTTTTATTAAATGAGACCTTAATTTTTTCTCATGATTTTAGATATTTTAGTATAAAAAGATAGAGGATTAAATTCTTGATCCAATGGAGAAAATTTCATGAAAAAAGGATTTGTATTTTGTGAGATATTCAATTTCTAAGTTTAGGGACTTTTTCAGATTTTGAGCATATTTACGAAAATGCCACTCCGATTTTTAAAGTGAAAATTTACAAAAATGCCCTCCGATTTTCGAAGTCAAAAAAATTTACAAAAAAATATCACTCCGATTTTTTTAAAGTGAAAAAAATTACAGAAATACCCCCTCCGATTTACAGGAATTTTTCGAAGTCAGTAATTTACGAAATGCTACTCTACACTATTTCAATCAAAGACTATGATTTCTCTGAATTAAAATCATGATATCTCATGATCTAGATGGAGTTTTGAGCTGAAATTTTATTTCTAGATTCATCTTTTAACTCTCTATCCATCCATACCCTTGGATCAAACAATCAAGCTTGAAAAAAAATGATTTTAATAATTGGATTCTTTTACCCCTCTTTACACTCAAACCCTAAGAACTCACTATAAAAGCCTTCATTTTCTCTCTCCTTGCGTTTTTTGGCTCTCTCTTAGCATCAGGCTACCAGAAGGAAAGGGAGAGGAGGTCAAGGCCCAAGGAGGAGCATTGTTTGATGCTCAACCTTGTAGTGGAGAAGGGAGCAAGCAAAGATCGTGATCGAAGCGGATCGAGCATCACCTGGCCTAGGACGGGCACACCGACGGGGTTTGTGCGACGATCTGGATTGAGTTCTTGCTTGTGTTCATCATCTCCATAAACAGTAAACTTGTATTTTCCTATTTCTTTTAATGTAGTGGCTTTGACATCATCTAGACTTGCAACTCTCTCTCCCCATCGCTGCACATCGATTCATCGATCCATCGCTACCGCCGACCATTCTTCTCACCTTCTCATCATCTTATCTCCATTGAATTTCTTTCTACATTGTTTTTCCATTGGAATTCATATTTTTCTCCTAATTAAAATAGAAATCTAAAAAATATCACTCATATTCATCTCTACATGCCGCATTTACGTTTGCACTTCTTTCCAAGCTCTCACTTCTTCCACGCTCTCTCACCTTTCATTTGAATATCTAATCTCATTACCTCAGCTCCCTGTGGATTCGACTCTTGCTTACACTATACTAAGTAAGGAAATATAAATTTTATTGCATGAAATCGATACAAAACAACGACGGAAAACACACGTGCAATCGAGTTCATCAGCCGCTCTTGGGAGATTAGAGACTTGGAAGTCAGACTGAAGCTTACGCCCATTAGAGGAATTCTGGATGGAACGAGAGTGGTCGTGGTGGATGACTCGATCGTCTGGGGCACTCCAAGCTCAAACTTGTTTGTCTGATCAAAGACACGGGCACCAAAGAAACACACATGAGAATCGCTAATCCACCCATTGAATTCCGCTTGTTCGTCGATCATACACTCATCTCCAAAAACTTAAAGGAAATAACCAAGGCGTTACTGGGTCGACCTTCTTACTGGAACCGTTATCACCATTCCCTTCTACACGTATGATAACATGCTATTTATACATGAATTTACATGACTATTAATGCAAATAAAGGCATTAAGTACTCCAATTTTATGCATGTTATCATATTTTAAGTATATTTCTATCATTTGTATAATTTCATGTTATGATCTAAAAATACATCATTGTATGGATAAGTATGCATAATTAAACATTATGATTTTAATCCTAATTATGTTTGAGATCATAATTATGTTTTAATGATAAAATTATAAGAGAAAAGATCTTTATTAACATTTATGTATTTTTATAAAGTTATTTTAGAAAATACATGAAAGTATTTATTAAATTAAAATTCATTATCTTACTATTTTAATATTTTTTTTACTTTTTATAATGATATATTATTCAATTTCTGATCCAACAAAACAAATTTGAACTAATTTGGAGTTGTATTATGAAAGTTATGATTTTTATAATTTTTAGGAATTTTCTAGAATTTTTTTGAAATTATTTAAGTATATTTTCGATTCTAAATTGATTAAAAACAATTAAAAATAAGCAAAAAGGGAGTTGTTAATCTCGCGGGATCCATGTGGATGCGACATGCCATGCAAGGCCACGTGGTAGAGCCACGTGAGCGCTTGCATGGCGCGGAGGTGACACGTGTGCGATATTTATATTTATTCATATTATATATGGTTATAGTACATATAAGCATCCGTAAGTCGGATTTAAGCTAACCGCTTAAGTTTAACATGAACAAGATTCAGACCTCTCTCCCGGAGCTGCTAAACATGCTTACTACTGCCGAGGGGAACCTTCAGAAGGAAAAGCCCCAAATCCTCTTTGTTGGTGGGACCAACAAGAAGAGGAAGGTAGCTTTTGCCTCCAAAAGGGGCAAAGGGAAAAAGCAAGTGAAAGCAACTTTGACAAAGAAGGACGGCAATGACAAGGGAACGTGTTTCCACTGTGGCATGAAAGGACATTGGAAGAGGAACTGTAAAAAGTACCTCAATGAGAAAGCTCAGCGAAAGCATGGTGATGCTCCAGGTATCTATATGATAGATACTTATTTGTCTTATAGAGATTCTGCATCTTGGGTATTAGATACTGGATGTACTTCTCACATCTGCAATGATTTGCAGAGGTTGACAAATAGTGAAAGCTTAGAAAAAGGCGAGGTGGAGCCGAGAATGGGAAACGGCGCAAGAGTTGCTGCTGTGGCGCTAGGGAGTTGTGAACCTCAAGCTATCATCCGGAGATTATCTTTCTTTAGAAGAATGTCATTATGTTCCTAGCATAGTTAAGAACATCATTTCAGTTTCTTGTTTGGACAAGATGGGATATACCTTGATCATTAAGGACAAGTGTTGTTCTATTTACTTGGGAAGTAAATTGGTTGCTTTGGCACCATTAGTCAATGGTTTATATCTTATTGATGTTTCTTCTTATAATCTTCAAATGGATGTTGCTCTTAAGAAGAGTAAACATGGTGTGAACGAAGCCTACTTATGGCATTGTAGACTTGGGCATGTTGGTGATGGAAGATTACAGAAGTTGCATAAAGATGCATACTTAGGAGCATTTGATTATGAATCATTTACAACTTGTGAATCTTGCATTATGGGTAAATTACCCAAATCTCCATTCTCAAGGATTGGAGGACGAGCCAAGGGTGTATTGGAACTAATACATTCTGATGTATGTGGTCCGATGCCTGTCCAAGCCAGAAGTGGCAGTTTCTACTTCATCACTTTTACTGATGATTTCTCTAGGTTTGGATGGGTATACCTTATGAGGTATAAGTCTGAAGCCTTTGAGAAATTCATAGAGTTTAAGAATGAAGCGGAGAAACAATCTGGAAAGAGTATCAAGACTCTTCGATCAGATCGAGGAGGTGAATACTTAAGTACAGAGTTCACACAGTTCCTTAAGGATAATGGTATCCTAGCTCAATTGACTCCTCCTTACACACCTCAGATGAATGGTGTTTCGGAAAGGAGAAATCGTACCTTGTTGGACATGGTGCGATCTATGATGAAGTTTCTCGAAACTTCCAATATCCCTTTGGGGATATGCGCTTGAGACAAACGGCAGCGTGTCCTTAACGTCTTACCTAGCAAATCTGTAGCTTCTACTCCATATGAGATATGGAAAGGAAAGAAGCCGGACTTCTCTTACTTTAGAGTATGGGGTTGTCCTGCTCATGTTAAGAAACATGATACAGATAAGCTGGAGTCGAGGACTGAGTTGTGTAAATTTGTGGGATATCCAAAAGAGACGAGTGGATACTACTTTTACCGCCCTGAAGAACAATCGATATTTGTTGCAAAAAGGGCTATCTTCTTGGAAGAGGAGTATCTCTTGAGAAGAGATAGTGGGAGTAAAGTAGTACTGGAAGAAGTTCCAGATCCGAACACAAATGCTACCTCATTAGATGAGAACTCAGTCTCTGAAAATCTTCGAGTACACATAGAGGCACCGCGTAGGACTAGTAGAGTACCGAGACAACCAGATCGATATGTGGGACATATTGTGACGGATGACGTCGATACTCTCCACTTGAAGGATAGTGATCCTTTAACCTACAATGAAGCGGTACATGATTCCAACTCTAAGAGATGGCAAGAAGCAATGGATTCGGAGATCCAGTCCATGCATCAAAACCAAGTATGGTACTTGGTCGACCCTCCTGAGGGTATAGTACCCATCGGGTGTAAGTGGATCTTCAAGAAGAAGATTGGTGCTGATGGACAGATTGACACCTTCAAGGCAAGGTTGGTGGCGAAGGGTTATCGTCAAAGACAAGGAGTTGACTATGACGAAACATTCTCACCAGTTGCTATGATTAAGTCAATCAGGATTCTTCTCGCCATAGCTGCACACTATGACTACGAGGTCTGGCAAATGGATGTGAAAACTGCCTTCCTCAACGGAAACCTTGAGGAAGAGGTGTATATGATACAACCTGAGGGTTATACATCCAAGGAGTTTCCAGAAAAGGTGTGCAGGTTGCAGAGATCTATTTATGGATTGAAGCAAGCATCTAGGAGTTGGAATATGAGATTTGATGAGACAATTAGATCTTATGACTTCATTAATAATGAAGACGAACCTTGTGTGTACAAGAAAATCAGTGGGAGCGCGATCATTTTTCTTGTCCTGTATGTGGATGACATTCTACTCATTGGGAATGATGTAGGTATGTTATCATCAGTGAAGGCGTGGCTATCAAAGAACTTCTCCATGAAAGATTTGGGAGAAGCAACCTACGTATTGGGAATACGTATCTATAGAGATAGATCGAGGAGGTTGCTTGGCTTATCCCAATCCATGTACATAGACACCATTGTCAAAAGCTTTGGCATGGAGAACTCCAAGAGAGGTTTCATACCGATGAGACATGGAGTTCAGATATCTAAGGAGCATTCGCCTAAGACTCCTGAAGATAGAGTGTTGATGGAAAAGATCCCGTATGCATCGGCGATTGGATCCATCATGTACGCTATGTTATGTACAAGACCAGATGTGGCATTTGCTCTAAGTGTTACGAGCAGATTTCAGGCTAACCCAGGTGAGAGTCATTGGGAAGCCGTGAAATGCATCCTTAAGTACTTAAGAAGGACTAAGGATCTATTTCTGGTATATGGAGGAGAGGAGCTTAAGCTCTAGGGTTACACTGACTCGAGTTTTCAGTCAGATCCAGATGATAGTAGATCTACATCTGGATTCCTCTTCACTTTGAATGGGGGAGTAGTGTCTTGGAAAAGTTCCAAGCAGCCCACCACTGCAGATTCGACGACAGAGGCTGAGTACATTGCCGCAAGTGATGCCGCCAAGGAAGCAGTCTGGTTGAAGAAGTTCATCACAGACCTTGGTGTTGTCCCTACGATCTCAGACCCTATTCCATTATTATGTGACAACAATGGTGCAATAGCACAAGCGAAAGAGCCAAGGTCTCATCAGAAGTCTAAGCACATTCTGAGGCGCTTTCACTTGATTAGGGAGATCGTTGCCAGAGGAGATGTAGTGGTGGAAAGAATTCCATCAGCCGACAATCTTGCGAGATCCACTAACTAAGCCTTTAGCTCAAGAAGTCTTTGAGCGTCATTGCACAACTATGGGGTTGTTGCACAAGGGCAATTGGCTTTAGTCCAAGTGGGAGATTGATGGATATTATGTGGCCTATAAGCCAATCACACTTTCATCAATCTTGTTTATGTTCGTTGAAATGAAATTTATTCATTGTCATTCTTGTGTGATGTTTGCAATGAAGTCCATGAGCATGTGCAATGACTAAGTGAATTATGATGAGATCATAATATAGTGATCGCTAGTCTTTAAACATATGTTCTAAACATTCCTATTCGTGGGATATTCGAGAAGGACATCGAATTATCTGGAAAGAATAGCACTATCTGATCCATCTCATATGATGAGTATGGCCGATCCTATAGCCATCGGTGTGGAGACACTAAGGATAGATAGTGGGTGCTCTTTGGAGAAAGAGTTCACTAAATTGATCCGTATGAATCCCTGAATGGTAATATACCTAATTGTCAATCAGGTCGATTAATGTCATGATTGTGTATGTGGTCCTTTGACTTGAGACACCAAAGACATCTTGTGGATGGATGATCGTGTTTTGATTATGACTTACGAATCCCTAGTCACGGGATATCTAAAACGTCATATATTGGATACGACATGAAGTCCACGAAGATGATTGTGTGGTCAAGATGGGATCATCCACCCTCGGTATATGAGGAGATCGACTCAAGGAATGAGATGCGGTTAAATCCTTGGCCAAGGTAGCGGAAATATTAGAGAAGTTGTTCTCCATGATTTCCTACTCGCATCAGTACTAAATTGAGTGACGGATTAGGGTTTGACAATTAACCATACCCTAAGTCATTCATGAGTCTCGTGTGGATGAAGGATTATACGTACCACGGTAACCAATGACGGCGGGGTTCCATGAAAGAGTTCTAATATACTCCATATCTCCTAGAGCACGTGGTGTAGCTTGGCACCCACGGGCTGGCGACTCAACCTGTCGATTGGGTTAAATCGATCCTTATTCAATTAATCTATATGTTGATATAGTTAATAAGAAGGACCAATAAGTGTTATTGGGTTGATAGAGTCATTAACTAGCGAGATATATGGACACTGGAGGGTCACACACATAAGGTCAATGGACGTCGGTGGATATAGACATAATAATAAGGGTTTTTGTGAAAAGTTCACATTCCCAAAGTCTATAAATAGGGGAGAACGACCATAATAGAGGTGCCCATGCAAGCCTAGTGGAACTTCTCCTCCCTCTTCTCTTCCTCTCGTGGTGACGAGTGTTCAAGAGGAGATCCGATCGTCGGAGAGCTGTGTGGATACCGCTAGAGGCCGGGACGCTTGAACGGTTGAAGAACTCTTTCAAATGATCCAAGTAAGTATGAATTTTATTCTATACTAGATGATAGGATCACCTAGAATGAATGATGAGATCATCTATTCTTGGTGCTTCCACGATGTTGAATGTTTTGATTCAACACCTTCCGCTGCAATCATTATTTTGGACAACGATTTGGAGAGTTTTTCGAGCCTGAAGATCCCAGCATCAAATCCCTTCTTTTTCTCCATGTGGGACTATGTTCACTCTTATTTTGAATTACATGCGATGTGGATTAATGCAATGCGTCGGATTAAAAGCGCGTGGATCATCGCGCATCGATGCAGTGGACTTTAGGTCCACGCGATCCTCATCAACGCACGTGCCTTAATTGGGAGTTAAGTGAAATAATGGCGACCGTCCATCAAGGAGTTATAACCGTTGAGATTTGAAGCGACCGATGGACCTCCGATTAAATCGCAATCGTTGAATGAAGATCCAACGGATGGATCGAAATGACTCTACTCTTCTTCAAGCGACGTGGATGCATCTCAACCCTCCATCAGGGATCAAACAGACGTGACTTAATTGCACCGTTTTGATCAAACGATGCTTCATCCTGATCGTTGATCGCGATGAACCACCCCATCCGACGGTTACGCCTCTTTTTTTCTATAAATAAAACTGTTCTTCAAACGAAAAACACACCCATGGATTTTCAAGTGAAATCGAATTGTCTAGACACCACAATTCAAGCCTCCATCGATTTATTTCTCTTCTTGACTCGTTTCTGCATCCGAGGAGCATTTGAAATCAAAAATTGATTGAGAGAGGAAGGATAAATCACATCTTGAACGCCATCTTTGTCTTTGAAATCGCAGAATGAAAAGCCATGAATCCAGCGATTAATTGGATCATTTTGAGGGCTACTTTAGGTTAGATTGTGTGTTTTCATCTTAATCTTTCATCATTTAGCATTTATTTTACATTTTGAATCGTAAATTAAGTTTAATTTGATTTTAATTGCAGTTTTTAATCATTTTCGTGTTCGATATTTTTACCCATTTTCAAACTTTGATTACATTGCGAATTCTAATCCAAATCACTCCATTTTTGATTCCGTGGATTCGCAATTGAGTTATCTTTCTTAAAATTATAAAATTCCTAATTTCTAAACTCAATTTGTCATCCAATTTAATCGAATTTCAAAGATATCTCTCGAATTTCCCTAATTCTCCGTGGATTCGACCCTTATTTACCATTATACCCTTCAATTCGTTAATTAATTTTAAAATTGGACTTTTTTTGACACGACATCGTTTGTATTCAACGACCATACACTATCGTTTCATCAGCATACCCAATCTTCCTGTCCACGTATGATAGAGCATTGAAGAGGAGTTAATCCATCATTTCGAAGCATCTCTTCCATGGACGTAACTGCCTGTAACTGCATGTTCTCACTCCGAAGCATCTCCTCACTTTACATTCTCTATTCTCTTCACCCTATAAAAGGCAAAGTTGTAAGACAAACACGGACATGTTGTTGTTTTTATGAATGTTGTTTTCTTTAAGAAAACGGTCCGTGTTCTTGTGAATCCCGTGACTTCTCCCATTTCCTATCACTCTGAGTTCTACCTCTCTTTGTGGTCTCCCTCTCGTTCTGTCCCTTTCATCAGAGGAGACCTTCTGCCATTTGGCGAATTCAAAAGCATCTACTTCACTCTCCGTCAAGGTACTCATCCTCTGACTTACTACAATGATTAAGAGTTCAAATTTTAAATCGATAAGTCCAATATTGACCGATTATTCCTATCTGTTCTCTTTCACATATCTATCATCCGAAATAATACTAAGATAATGCCCAATATTTAGTAATATCATTCCTAAATCTTCCCCACATTATAGGAATAAATTAGAAATTCATCCTCTTCATTACATAAACCGAATAGACCTCTCAGCCATCTTTCTGCTCATTGCATTCATACCCATCATCATTGCATTTGTCTTCATCTTTCCAATTTATCCTACCATATCTTCACTAAGTTATATCTCCATTCCAAAGTGATATTATTCATAGATCCATTCTCAATATGTAGGATCATTTTAGAGTTTAATCTCAGTAGAAATTCATCATATAATTCTCTCACTCTCATTCTCATTTCCATACTCACATTTTTTTCGTCATACTTATCCTCTTTCTCAAAATATCCTACATCAGATGAATAATTCCATTTTGGATCTAAGTATGATTCCATTCAGTTTAAGTTTATTCATAAAGTAGTTGATGCAAGTCTGAATACTTAATGTAGACTTCTACAATATCAGCTCACATTATATACAATGAGGATATATAATAAAAAAAATTACTTTGGAAAAAAAAAGAAAAAAAGGCTAGCTTCTTAGACATATATTCCAGTACTCCACAATAATCTTGACCATCCATGGGGGCTTTTCATATCTATAATTTATCTATATACTTTTAGATGAATAATATTGAGAGAGTATAAGTCTATTGATATTTCTTGTTCATCATGAAATTGAATGTTCCTTGGGAGGCTCGCTGGAGAAGTAGTTTCCTATCCTTGAGGGGAATTCCTCCCTCCTATGGGAAATTTGACAAGGTCTAGAATTAGATAGAGATAGGGAGAGGAGAGAGTGAGACACAAAGAGAAATATGTAGCTTACCTCTTCTGGAAACCAAACCCCAGGTTTTGTGCTACCCTCAAGCACCGCTAGAGCAAAAGCAGCCACACAAAATCCCACAGCTCTGCAATCCAAATAAAAAAGATCTTCATTTTTTAGAAAAAAAGAAAGAGAAAAAAATCACTACCCAAATTTTAGAGAGCTAAAATTAAGTTTATACTGCAAAGTTTATCATGAGATTCTATTTACTCACACGGAGAGTCTCTTGTGACTAAACAAACCATAGCTATTTTTCCCATTTGAACACTCCAAATCAACCTATTAAACAAAAATTATGAAATGAATAAAAAATATATGAAATTAAAAATTATTGAATAATTAATGTTCATTTAAATTAAGTTATATAAAATTTACCCTCATTGAAAAATGCTCTCCTGAAATGGCATCCGTGGCTCGCACAACAGGTTCAAAGATTTCAACAAGTTTCTTTACTTTGCTTCTATCATGAAGAAATTCCTTAGCAAGTGCAAACATTTAAAGTAAAACTTTGCAAGATTTATTTTTTGCAAATAAGCATGAAATGAATCATGAAACATTTTTTCAAGATATGAGGGAAGTAGAAAATTATAAGGTTGAGGTAGGCATTAGTTGTCGAGGCTAATGATTAATTGTGAATGATATCTATGTTTATTTTGGAATAATTAATTTGAGGGGGGGGGGACAAGATCAATATTGAGGCACATATCTTGCAAACCTTTTTGAACCATGATTTTTTCTTGGATTGAAGAGATAAAGAGAGCATCTAGATTTTGAAAAAAAATTAAAAATTTTTATGCTAAGGACCATTCACTATAGGTCTTCATGAACTAGAAAACTACTGTTAATGGAAAATTAATTTGTTAGGAATCATAAGGATCAATTATGATTGAGGCTTGACTTACTCAAGATCATCAAATCTATCTTTGCCTCTCAAAATAATACACCTCAAGTTGTGTGATTGAATGTGATGAAGGTCTCAATTCATCAGATCATCAATCCTCTTAGCCTTATAGATTACAACTGATTTCCCATCATAATGATTGATAAGTTCATGAAAGATTTGATAAGGTTGATAAGTTCATGAAAGTAGATAATGATATTTTCTTTTGGACTTGTACAAACATGGTTTTTGGAGGATCGATTAAATGATCACTCCTCTCATCCAAACCATCAATCTTTGATTATAAGGCTCACTTTAGATGAGTCCCTAAGATATATCTTTGGCTTTAGGAAATGTACCATCAAGAGTATACAATCAATCAAGATATACTATAAGCAAAGGCATCATAAAGGTTTTCATATCTAGAGGAAGGAGACTACATGCGGATGGCACAAGAGATCTAAAACTTGAGGAATTTGGTATCCTGATAAAAGTAGGACATGTGCCAAAAATGGAGGGATTCAGTATCCTTATAAAAGTATGACATGTACCATGTTTCTAGGCATGCTCAATTTAATTACAGAAATTAATATCTAAGATCAGTTGTTCACTTTTTTGAATGACACTTGGTTTCTCATACATGAGAATGTGTTAGGGAAGAAGACTACATATATTTAAAACTCATTTTAAAGATATTAGTGCATTAAATTATGAAATAATGAGATTACATGGTGTTTAGAGATGAGAGAAAGAGAGAAATATAGAGAATGAAGTTGAGAGGCTGTGATAAGTAGGCTGACATGGGCCCTAATGAGAAGACCCCATAGTGGTACATTGAGTATATTAAACATTTCCTGTCATGTTGGAGGGTAGAAATCAAAGATGCCCATCTTGCAACACAAGGTATCATAAAAGGCATTAGTGAGGCTCTCAATGAAGGTATCCACTAATGGATCAGAAGAGCCATATATTATGTGGAGATGACACCTTAGTGCATCTTGTCACAAATCTAATGGAATGGATCTCTATATGTTTAGGGAATTTGTAAAAGGTGGGATTTTCCATGATAAAGATTTTAGTATGATTATCACAATACATAGACAGTTGTGTGAGGAGTAATGCTTGAGCAAGGGAAAGGAGCAGAAATTTAGGGGATGAACATATTAGTGGTGGGAGATAGAAATTTTTAAGTGTTCTCAATAACGTATCATGAATAGAATTGATGTAGTGGCAACTTCTGAAAGATAGAACTAGTTGCCCTTTTGAGCCCAAAAATAATTGAAAAACACAACCCAACCCTTAAGGGGATTGAGGAAATTTGGAAAGAAATGTAGTTTGGAAATGAACAAAGGTTGTATACTAAAGAAATGTGGTAAAGAGAAGATTCTATAGGTGAGAGAAAGGTAGTGAAGGGGAACAACAACACTAAAAAGTGGAGATGAAGGAATGTGTTTGTGGAGATATGTAAAGGTCATAAGTGCAATGGACCAAATATAAGAGATCTGCATCTCAACAAAAAGTGTGCAACTAATGCTGAGAATGCACGATTTTTTTGGTGACATCATTTCCTCGAGAGGTGTAGGGGAAGTGATTTTGTGAATAATGCTTAGATTGCCGTAAGAGGGTGATTTGGCTGTTGAATCAATTTAGTGGCTTGATGGTTCAAATAATTCTTGGGGGAGGGCAATCATTGGAGACCAGATTTTGGATCCAAGAAGACAATAAAAATAGAAGGGAGATAATTTTTACCATCATGACTGGTGGGTCACTATGCTTTGAAATCTGCAAATGTGTCCTGTTTTGATGCAAAACTATGGCGTGTGAAGCTTGTCAATAGACCAACCAAAAACCAATTTGTTGCAATTTCCATTTAGTTATGTGCATAGTAATTGAAGGGGGGGGGATCCCCATTTGTAAAGCCTATCAAGCACAATGGTTCATGTCCTCCATTGATCCAACTAAGGCAGGGTGAATAGAAAAGGTGGAGATTCATTTCAGATTAATGCAGATTTTCTAGATGACTCGATAGAATTCACTTGAGAGATAGAAATATGAATTCTAGAAGAGCAAAAAATTTGCTCCAATTGAAACATTAGTTACTCCATGGGTTCTCCTTTCCTTGGAATCACACTTGGAGGTGGAAACATCTGAAAAATGAGTTACTCTATGGGAAATTGGAGGAGGAAGTCTATATGGCCATACTCCTTTGGTAAAAACATAAAAATAGCAATGGTATGGTATGTTAGCAAATATCCTAGGATGTGGTTTGAGAGATTTTCTGAAAAAAAAATTGATAAAGATCACACGCTTTCCATAAAACAAACAAGTTTGAGGGTGAAAAGAATTGTTGTCTATGTAGACAATATTATTGTCATTGATATCAAGGAGGCCATGTGTTTCACTTGACCACACTGAGAAGAGTTCGATATCAAATCACTCGAGAGGCTGATTTTTTCTTCTTCTAAGAATGATGATTTTTTGCCTATTTTAGAGAAGATATACTCCTTTCCCAAAAAACTATACTCGATATCTTCAAAATGAAGCTTGAAAAATGGTGAACAACAACCCATTTACCAACATAAAAATCAAGTAGAGGCAAAGAAAGTTGGTCAGTGAATGGTGATTCATATCCAAGATTAATTCAAAACATGTTTTTTCTTGAAATACACTAAACCACTATATCTCTGAGCTTGTCAAATTCATCAATAGGTAGCTCATCAAGTCTTCAAATATCTTAATGAAATTTGAGGAACAACTTTACATTTTTGAAAATTTCATGAAAACGATATAGAGATTCATAATAATACATTAATATAGATCAATAGTATGTTGAAGATATACTTTCATACTATTTTGTAGATGGTAGTGGGACCTTAGTAAATTGGAGAACAAGAGGCAACAAGTTCTTATGAAGGTGAGTTCAATTCTTTGGCACAAGGAATGTATGAAGGTTTCTAGATAAAAGAAAACTTGTGAGAATTAAAAATTAACCTTGATGAGCCAATGCCACAATATTGTGACAACAAGTTTACTATTGCTCATATCAATACAACATGAGCTGATGGAACATGTGGATATTGATCACCATAAAGTTGAAGTTTCGTCAATCTCCTTTTTTTCTTGTGAACATGTTGTAGAAATATTTACTAAAGGGCTTTCTCCTTTTTTTTTTCCAACCTCATATTCATGCTTGGCATGTAAAATATCCACACATTTCTCGAGGGGGATGAGGTTTGAAAAATGGCTTATAAGTCTATGTCTCTAGAACTAGTATTAGCCATCAAATAGTGGGCTCTCTCTCAACCTATAATAGTAAGTGTACTCTTGAAGTATACCCTTAGTCTCTTATAAGAAACTTGATAAATAGGGAAAGACTAAAATGTGAAACTCATAACAGAAATAGATAATATGTTGTCTAAACAAGAGGGTAGAATACTTTTTGAATGTGTATTCCCAGTTGAGTGCATAAATGAATTGCATTCAACTTGCTGGCAACTCTCTCTCTTTATCTGTATCATAATATTATTCCTTTCTAGGACCTAGCCCACATTTATCTCCATTTTTTGTGAGATTCATGATATTTGTGCCAATGCATTGTTTTCAAGTATACATATCCTATTTTAAGGAGAATTTAATATTCTCTAATCTCATAGTATCAATGTTATAAAGTCATAGAACTAAAACTTATAGCAACCATTAAAAATGATATTCAAAAGTGTATAAATTAAAACATACATTTGGAAGAAGATATTGTAGATTAATCATCCCCCAATTCCAGAAGAAGGGGGCAGTGCCAAATCTAGCACTAACAGTTGGCACACCCAATATTTTATGACTGCTCCTCACTTCTGGTAAATTTCTGAAATTATTATTTGAAAATACTATTAAGGAAGAGTGAAATAAAAAAAATACATACTCAAATTACAAAAAGTTGAACCAAATTTATTTCCATATTTAATTTATCTTAAATGAAAAAATTATAAGTGTTTGTTAAGATTACCCTAAAATAGAGCAAATAAGCTAAGATCACTTACAATAGATACACATCTCTCTTTCCAATGCCTTTTCCAAAGTCAACATTCATCATTCCCGTAAAAGGTTTTAACTTGGTTTCTTCTCCTAATCAATTGATTGGAAGAAATATTTAGATAATAAATAAGTCAGAAGTATGAAGTCAAGGAGGGTTTTTTTGAATTAGATGTGTTGTATCTGCCTTGATTGTAAGCTATGACATCTTCTCCAAGAAGAAAAAAACTTGATGCTAGTACTGTGGGACCCGCACCACCAGTCCCAGTAGTATAATAGAAAAATCTGAACAAGTGTCATTAGAAAGACTGATTATTAAACCATCATGAAGACAAGGACTAGAAATTTAGGATAGAATTAGTCAATTATCATATAAAAAGGATTTCTTAAAAAATGAAAACACAAACAGTTATACTTGTCTAGGGGAGGAATCCTCCTTTTCCAAAACTAATTTCTTGATCTCTCAAAAATAAGGATTCTAAAAAGGGTTTTAAAAGCTACATCAAGAGTTTTAATTTATTGTCACTCTTGAATCAAGCAAAGAGCACGTGGAGAAAGGGAATAGGATAATCTAGACTTTTCATCCAAAATAAAGTCACATTGTTCATTTGACCTTCGAAAAGTGCCTCTTAGGGGTAGGAAAACCAAATAACGACATCTCATTCCTTGAGTTGATCTCATCTTATACCAAGTGCGGGTGATCCCATCTTGACCACTCATTCACCTTCAAGGACTTCATGTTGTATTCAATCTATGACGTTTTAGAGATCACGTAACTAGGGATTTCTAAGTCATATTCAAAACACAATCATCCATTTACAAGATGTCATTAGTGTCTTTGGTCAAAGGACCACTTACACAACAGTGTCATGAATCAACCTGATTAACAGTTTGGCATAATACCATTCAGGGATTCACATGAATCAATTTATTGAATTCTTTCTCCATAGAGCACCCACTATCTATCCTTGGTGTCTCTACATTGATGGCGACAAGATCAGCCATACCCATCATATGAGTAGGATCGGATAGTACTATTATTTCCAAATAATTAGATGTCCTTTTCAAATATCCCATGAATAGGAATATTTAGAATGTATGTTTAAAGACCAATGATCATTGTATTATGATCTCATCATAATTCACTTGGTCATTGTATATGTTCATAGAATTCATTGAAAAACATCACACAAGAATAACAATCAATAAAATTTCATTTCAATCAATATAAACGAAAGAGGAAAGTGTGATGAGCTTGCATGCCACATTATTTCCATCACCGTCTTTCTCACACTTTTCCAATCCCTCTATTTGCTATATCTAGACATAATATCCTAATGGATATTAGGAATATTGAATCCAAATAGAAAATTAAGTCACAAGAAACTCCCAATAGTGACGTACATGTAGTTATATTATACATGATGAACTTATTAGTAGAAATGAATATAAAAATAAAATCATAAACTGCATGAGGATGAAGGGGTCTAAAAGTTTACAAAAAAAGGATTATACTATTCTTGTATACTAATTCCCACAATTCTTTGTCAGAAAAAAAATTTACATTTTGAATCTCAAACCTACCTCAATTGTGTAGGTTCTCCATTGCAGGAATCTTTTCTGAGGATGCGAACTAGTTCAGCAGCCATTACTGTGTCATAACATGTATCCATGCTTAGCCAATATATTAATTTTTACCTCTAGAATATTTTTATAAGGTTAAGAATTTTCTTGTGTGTTAATTAAATAAGAAATTTCTATGACATTAAATTGTGTTGAGAAATTTTTCAGAACTAAATATATCTAAATGATAGTAATTAGACAAGGGCACTACATATGAGTATTTGGTGAGGTTAAATCCCTCACTTCAAGAATAATTTAAGGTTGCATATAGGCACCATAATTATGTTGAAAATGTACATGAAGGAAGCTGCACATTATCCCTATAAGATTTATGTACTATATCCAATTTCTAGTGTAGTACTTGCAAAGTGATTATTTGTGTCACTAGTTTTAGTTTTAGAAAATATTTAAGTGCTTGATAATTATACATAATGCTACTTCTTATCTAATAAGCTTTTCTAGTAACATGTACATTAATTCCTAGTTCACCTTGACTCCAACACTTTGATTGGGATCTAAGTGAGACAAATAACTACTAGGACCATGTTTGAAGTGAAATACAAATTTTAAAATAAAAATGTGATATTTTTCATTCTTATGCTCCCAAATTTCCTTCTAAGAAATAAGAAAAAAAGTGATATATGTTTACCATTACTGATTCCAGGACCAATGCCTGCTGTGGTTATAGCTGGAACTCCGGCAGCCATAGCCGCATCATGGAAGGACTTTGCACACCATGCATAGTTTGTGTCATCACAAACATCTATATATGGAGTCTAAAAAAGGAGAGTATTTTAGATAAAACACAATTATAGTATAATTCAACTTAAAATGTAAAGCTATAAAGATTTGAAATATTATCCAAAAATAGCATACAAAAGCACGTCTAAGAAATAGTTGACGATGTTAAATCTTTTTCATGTATTTATCACTATTTATGAGAAAAAATAAGTTCAAAAGAAGGATCATAATTTTTTTGCCACTATGGAGGTATGTTATTGTTATTTGACACTCCATTGGTGAAATAGAATAAAGAACACAAAATATGATAATGTTTAACCTTAGTTGTGATTGCAAGATCCAAAACATTGCATTTCGTTAATTTTTGAAAAGGACCTCCCGTATGGATGACTAGGTCCACCCCTATTAAAGAAGAATGAAAAAAATGAATATTTGTGCAATAGGGTGATAATGAGAAATACCAATGCTAGAAAAATCTAATTGATCTCACACAACCATTTTTTAAAAGCAGCAAAAAAATATTCTTTTGTATTTTTTCCCAAATTAGTTATTCTCAGGTTTTTATAATACTAGTTTATGGATTTTCTATTATTTTTGTGCATTTGATGACCAAACTAACTAGTGCTCGAACAATAAGAAATCTGAGAGCTGGTTGACTTGATGGTCGTCCCAAGTTGACTCATACTTAATGAACCAATGCATGTGTTGGGCATCAAACTCAAAGGATAACATGAAGTAGACAGGCATACAAAGAGAAAACCAAGAGAGGAGAAGAGAAGATAGGACAAAGGTCACAAAGCCATCTTTATAGTTCATTGACCATAGATATATTTATATGAACTTGAGGGGTGGGAAGTTCTAATTGTGTGCTTAAAAAGAAAAAAAAAGCAGATGTAATCCAACTATCAATTGTGTATTTGAGTGAATTCTGATCATTAGGTATGCAAAGAATCTTTGAGAGTGACAAAGAAATTGGGTAATAATTTGACTATCTTGCACAAAAGATATGGCTTAGGCATGATATTTAAGAAATATAAACCAAGATACTTGGGAATAATCATCACTGAAGAGAATGTAATATCAAACAAAAAAATGAATGTAGTTTTTGCACAGTGTATGAAATCAAAAGATTTTTACCCTAAACATGGGAAAGATGTATATAGGAAGCATGATGATGTCAAGAGAATGTCAAGAGTGACTGATGAGTGTGAATGTGATGAAAGCAAGTTGTTCTCAAATTTGAGAAGATTCATAGTGAGTAGTAGATAGCAATACATGTAGACATTCCTCCTTTAGCTTAGACATTTTAGGATGGTCGATAAAAAATACCAAATAAATGAAGAGTTATTAGTATAAGTTGAGGCATTGAGCCATGAACGGGGTTCATGTCACATAGGTACGCAAATGCCTTCAAAATTTCATGGCCCAAACCAAAAAAATTGTTGGTTCATCTATCTAGAAAGGCACAATTGAAAATTTGAAGTTAGCATATAAATCTAGTTAACATGATGTTAAAATGATGGAAAACCATGTGAAAGAAAGACAAGGACATAAAGAACATTATCTTTCTACAATCCTTTCAAAGAAGCCTATAAAAAGGTTTAAACTTTCAAACATTTGTCCCCCCCCCCAATCGACATTACCATCCAATGACAATGAATATAGGAAAACATTTTGAAGAACAAGAATAAACATGAAAACAAGGAATTAGTATGTAATGTGGGTGAAAGCTCCAAAAATCTATATAATAACTTTCCTTAGAGGAAAGCAATGCAGAAGCCCATAAGATGTCGATATTCCCATGGTCGAGGAAGAAATACAAGCTTGAGTCTCCTTTTTTATCAAAGAAATTGTATACACTCATCACAAGAAACGGCGAACCCCTAAAATAGTCAGACAAGTTGTTTTTATTTTATCAATGCCTACGAGGAGAGAATTTTTTGAAGTATGAATTAGTCGAGAGCACCGATTCTAGAATCTTACGACTCAAATAAATCAGTAAAGGGAACCAACAAATTCTGGGTCTGGTCTTATCACATAGTGTGGATCCAACAAATTCACCCAATTAATAAAGATTTGTACCTAGCTGGCATTTGTGACCAAACTTAACCACATGATGAGAGGTGGATTAAAAATCATTTTTTTATAAAACTCTTTTAGGGTTTTGATAAAGTAAATTTTGTGGCCATCTCAAGTTTGAATCTCCAAAAACTACACAAAATTTGAAGATATAAAAAATAGAAAGTTGATGATCTTAAAATATTAGAGATGACATAATTGGGGTTTCATGGTATAAAGGTGGATAGAGTGACTTCAATACATAAAATTTTACGTTCCAAAAAATCTTGGAATGATTATTTGACCTGCCAAAATTATTGAAAATTTTTCAGCCAACAAAATCAACCAATCAAATGCTTTTCAATATGCTAGCATCCACATTTTATGTTGTACTGTAATTTCCAAAATCTTGAATGTATGGGTGTCAAAATCGTGTCATATTCAAAAACTGATGTAGCGAACACTTCCTTTAAGATTCCAAAATCTCTAAAAACAGAATCTTGGAATTGCACATATCTAGAAGAATATTCAGGAAAAAAATGCCAATAATTCTACACAATCTTAAAAGTACTAAAATAAAGGCCAAGGAACTCTAATTTGAAAAAATAAAAATAAAAATAGAAGCATTGGACATGTTTGTGAAAAAAGAGTGCAATGGTGACACTAGAGTTAGACAAAGATGAAAGAAAAAAGAGCCCCAAGAGAGTTGTAATGCTTTGAGACCATGAGAGAAGTGAGAGTCACCTAAAATGAGGGTTAATACCTTCCTAGGGGATACATAACCCTCTAATAAATAAATAAGTGGGCTGACTTGAGTACGACCAATAAAAAGTAGGTCCAACAAACCAAAATACAAGACACAAATAAAGACCCACCCACATATATTTTCATAAACATTTTTGGGCAAGAAAAGGTGAGTTATTGGGTATTAGAGATAGCTGCTTGTTCATGATCACAAAAATGAACAAGCGTGCTTGTTCATAGTACCTCCTATGGATGAAAGCCATCGAAGAGCTCTCCTAATGTCTTGTGATTTCCGAGTCTCAAAACCTCTTGGCTTCTCTAGGCTGATAAAACCATTGTCAAGGACTCATAAAAAAATGTCACTACATTATGTGCGATGATTCCCTGATTTCATTCAAAATCTATAGAGCCACCAATATTGGATCTTATAGCACAAAATGAAAAACCAATATAATCAAAAGCTCCATAGTTTTTATTCCTTTATATTCCTCTCGTGAGATACCTTTTTCAATGTCTCCAAGTGGTTTGACATTAATCAGGGTACTTCCATCATCCTTGGCCTCCTTGTCCATCGCATGCCAAACTTGAGAAACTTATGAGACATTACCAAAAGCATACCTTTGCTCATGTGTCTTAGTTTCTCTTGGTAAAGATGCTCAAGTTTTCTCGTTGCTTGACTTAGAACCCTCCCTCTTACATATTAATAATTAATACATCTCTACTTTCGACTACCATCATGTTGCCATTCTTTTCAAGCTTCCCATGACATAGAAAGTTAGAGAGATGCTTAAATACAAAGATATCATTACCAAGGGTGAATGTCTCTTCGTTGTTGTATTGAATAACACAAAAACTTATTTCTCAATGTATCTGCACCGGCAAACCATTTTTAAAATTCATCTTTCCGGCTTTACTCCCTTTCAGCTCAAGAAATAAATATTTTCTTTCAATCACATGAATACCTCGCCCCATGTGCAAGTACCATGTATAACCTCACCATTATTTTGAGATAGACTTCTATCTTCCTCATCTATGATATCCATCAACAATGGGGACTTTATCCAATTCTCTTCATTCTTGGCCAAGTTGACATACTTTTCTTTCTCTTTTCTACAAAGATTACAAGACTACTGCAACACCTCTAATGGTCGAGACATAATGATGTAGCCCAGATTGGAGCTCAAGACCCTCTATTGGAAGAACTTGAGGCAGCCTACTTCATAGGCCCATTTAAAACTTGATGGGCCTAAAGAGAATCTCTTGGAGCTGTCAATGTCTACAGAGGATCACCTAGGGACACCAAATATTCTTGACTGTTCAACAAATCTGTCAGAATATCTCCGTGGAGGTCGACAAGACCTAGAATCATTACTTTTACTTTTGTTTGTTCTATCTCTTATACCTGCATGTTGTTAGAGTTGCATTTTCAAAACTTTTGTGTTGTCTTTTCATGGGTCAAATCACTTGGACGACCCTTCTCTTTTTTAGGCCTCTATAAGGCCCCCATTGTAACTCCTGAGAACACAATATGAAGTTATCCCATTTTGAGAGCTCTGCTTTCTTTTGTGAGTGTTCTCCTTGTTAGATAGTGCTCTGTGCTTGTGGATTCAAGTACACCCCTTGTGGATTCAGGGTTGAAGAGGTTAGTTCTATGGACTCAAAACCTAGCCCTTCTTGAAGATCAAGGTTTGTGGATTCAAGCCACTATTCTTCATTGTTCCTGCGCTAAGGCCACGCCACATAAAAATTAAGTGAAGTGGTTTCTAGCAAGCACTTGTTTATGCACTTGTACATGTTCTCAACCTGCTATGACACTGATTGTTGGGAAAAATCCCACAACATCACAATAAGACGACATTCAAATACAAGGAGAGAGTTCATAGAGGAGATGAGGAGAGAATACAAAGTGCACATGCTAATTTTTTCTCGTTCATATACCATACAAGTATTTTTAGAGGTTTCATGGGCGGGACAAGTCATAATTTTCTGCTTTAAAACAAGAAAACAAAATGTTAAATGTTCTATAAATTTCATGCATGACACAAAAAGCAAAAACCTCTGATAGGGACATATAAAATGTCAAACTGAAAGGGAAACATGGAAAAATGGCACATTTGGTGTATTCTTTTTCTACCTCTAACACCTCTGATAGCCTATCCCTCTCCCTCTATGGCTCTATCACTATCTCTTTCTCACTCTATATCCCTATTAATTTTCCTCTTCTCATCCATCTAGCACTCCCTCCATCTCTCCCACAACCTCTCTCTCTCTTCCCTCTCTCTCACTCTATCTCTTTTAATTTTTCCTCTTCTCATCCATCTTGCACTCCCCCCATCTCTTCATTTCTCTCTCTCTCTCTCTCTCTCTCTCAATCGATCATGAAATCTGGATCCATTTCTTGAGAAGTACTATACATCAAAGGATGACTCAAATCCATGATGGGAACTAAACAAAATTGAAACATGATTCATACGCATATGACTTCCATGGTGATCTTGGGGTTTTGTACAATATAGGAGACTATGTAATTGGCTGTGCCACTACCAAGAATAAAGCTTATAACTCAAGCATAAAATCAATGGAGTGAGTAAATCTATAAAACATTCAAGGAGTTGAACATAAATCTTTAGGGTTTATTCACCATCAAGAGCAGATTCCAATGACTTCAAGTCATCGATGTCCACCTCGACAAACTTGGCAGTTTTTCCGAGCGTCGAAACAACAGAACGACCTTTTTCCCTGCCAAAAAAGGAAACTTTGAGGAAATATAAGAGTGCGCATATGATGCAAGGATACATTTTCAGGATGAAATTTAAAGCTCATGTTCGATGCTGGATAAAACATAGGATGCAACGATACATTTTCACGATGAAAATTGATGTTCACGTTTGATGCTGGTAAATCATAGGATGCAATGATATATGTTCAAGATGAAATCTGATGTTCATGTTTGATGCTGGGTAGAACATAGGACGCAAGGTTACTTTTTGAAGATTACATTTGAAGTTCATGTTTCATGTTGGATAAAAATAGTGATATCTCATGTTTCCGAGATACTATCATAGACGATCCAAGCATAAAGAAACATAAAAAATGAAATAGACGACTGATCCTTCCATGTAGAGAATCTTTCCCTGAGCTAAATTGTCTGACGATCATCCCGAGAAGAAAATGAGAGATGCAGGCGAAGAATATCCAGAGATTCACCTGTTCCTTCCGGCTACGAGAAGCTGAAGAGAGGGACAGAAACTCTCAAGAGCTGTGGCCGTCGAGCTTCCAACCCTCCCCGTTCCCCCCAGTATGAGCACCTTTTTGTCGTGCAAACTCTTCGGCGAAAAATTCGCTGATCTTTCTCCAGTTATGGAGGCAGTTATGAATGATGGGAAATGGAGGAAAATCCCGGCCATTATTCTCCGCAAAAGGTCCTCGCGGGAAATCCGTTATATGGAGCTTTAGGTTCGGCGTGGACGGCAGACATGCGGACGCGTACCCCAGGTCAACCGTGGGAAGCTGGCTGGTCGGAACAGGACCGTGTGGACGGGAGAAATGCAGCCAGTCGCCAGGCTGGATTGTTCCAGGGTACACGTTTCGTAGATGGGAAAGATACAACGGAATTCGGAGGAGAAAAAACAAGGTAGAATAATTGGTCGATTCTGGAAAGCGGGTCTACGTTGATGGCAGAAATGAACTATCTACGTTGTTGGATAGCTCAATCATGCAACTTGCCAATATGGGAATAATTCAGCTTGCAATATCTGGGTTGCGATAATTAGGTTAAAACTGGCGACTTTGGTAGGTCGGACGCAGACTTTGTGGATGGCAGAAGTCCAACTTTACAAGCTTCATAGATAACTTTCTCACACCTACCATCCCCGTTTAGATAGAATGTTGAGGGAGAAGACTATGGGTAGAAAGCTTTGGCCAGTTGACCATTTTATTGATCGTAGGTGGGAGGAGGAGGCCACTTGATCCTAGATAATTTGGTCACACCCACCATCCGGGTTTAAATAGAATTTTTGAAGGAGAAGACTTTGGGTAGAAAGCTTTGGCCAACTGACAGTTTTATTGATCGTAGGTGGCAGGAGGCCATTTGATCCTTGATAGTTTGGTCACATCTACCATCCGGGTTTAAATATAATTTTTTGGGAAAAAAAAAAAAGGGAAATTGATAATTTTATTGATCATTAGGTGGCATGAGGAGGCCATTTGATCCTGGATAATTAGGTCACACCCCACCATCTGGCTTTAAATGGAATTTTGAGGGAAAACACTTTGGGTAAAAATATTTGGCCAATTGACAATTTTATTGATCATAGGTGGCATGAGGTGGCCATTTGATCCTAGATAATTTGGTCACCCCTACCATGCAGGTTTAAATACAGTTTCACTAGAAAAACCATTGGGTAAAATAATTAGGCTAATTGACAATTTTATTGATCATAGATGGCATGAGGGGGCCATCTGATCTAAGATAACTACATAACCATGTAATCATCGATGGCTGATTATCATGTGATTGCCATTTTTTTATTGCAATTGTTGATGACCTTGATTGGATCACCTCAACATCAATAGAAAAGATCCTTGCACATTTCTATACATAAGGGATTAAAAATGTCTGCCTAGCTAGTATATTTATCATAAGCATGTGTCCATTTTAACATATTAGTGAAGTAGCATACCATAGGATGGTTGATAACATGCAACTCATACTTGAAATTACATGATTATTAATATAATTTAAGGCATAAAATATTCCGTTCTTATAAATGTTATCATACTTTGAGTGCATATTCACCATTTATGCAATTAGATCATAAATCTCCAACGATATTATTTTAAGGGTTAATCATATATATAAATCAAGTCAAATTCTAAAATAGATTATCTCCATTTACATTTGAGATTTAATTTGAGTTTGAAATTCAAATAATATGTACACTCATCTATTTTTCTACTTTTATTTTTCAAAGAAGATGAATGCATTTTTTAGTTAAAAATGTATTCTCTCGTTATTTCTTAAATTAAAATACATAGAATGATAGGTTATTAAATCTGTGAACAAATAAAAAAATTGATTAAAAAAGGAGTGGTATTTTGAAAGTTAAGAACTTTCTATTTTTTCGGGATTTACTTAGAATTTTTATAAATTTATTATGAATTTATTTTTATTAAAATAAATAAAAAATAGGTTTTAAATTGCACACTGATGTGTCACGTGCATGCATGTCATTATGTTGTGGCATGTACGCTTGCCACGTGGTGCACGTGTGTTGCATGATAACCTGCAATTTACACATGCAATTATATGATTGTTAATGCAAATTAAGGCATAAAAATTCCATTTTTTGAGTACTATCATACTTTGAGTGCATATCTATCATTTTCATGCAATTTTAAGTTATAATATCAAAATGTATTATTTAAGGGATAACTATGCATAATCAAAAAATATATTTTAGAATAGATTATTCCCATATATATGTGAGATTGTAATTGGTTTTTAATGTTAAATAAAAAGGTAAAATACTTTTTCTATACTCATTTATTTTCTAAGTTTTAATTTCTAAGAGAAATGAGCGTGTCTTTCTAAATTTATTCTCTTGGTATTTATTAAATTTGATTATAGAAATGATATATTATTTAATTTTTGATCCAATAAAAAAATTTGGATTAATTTAGAGTTATATTTTTAAATTTATGAATTTTTCTAATTTTTAGGGATTTTTTTGAAATTTTTCTATTTTTTGTGAATTTATTTGTATTTATTTTTTAATTAAAAAGAATAAAAATCAGATTACAATCGTATTGATTTGGAAGCTGACACAACAAAGCACTTTTTGTGTTGCTAGGTGGTGGCTTGTGTGCGCGTCACATGGCACATATGTGTGTGTACATACGTGCGTCATTAGTGGCTTAAGCATCCATTAATGGATATTCGCTAACCCATTAAGCCCTTGATAACATGCAATCTTAACATGATAAAACATGATTATTAATGCAATTTAAGGCATAAAAAATTACATTTATGTGCATGTTATCATACTTTGAGTGCATTTCTATCATTCTATGCAATTTTATGTTATAATCTCAAAATGCGTTAATTTAGGGTTAATTATGATGAATTAAAGATTAAAGATTTTATTACCCATCTTTACTTGAGATTATAAGTGGTTTTTAAAGTTAAATAATAAGAGAAATCATTTTTATAAACATTCATTTAATTTTCTAAAGTTAAAATCTTAAAGAAATGAATATATTTTTGAAATAAGAATTAAATCTCTTGTTATTTAAATAATTTGACTTTTTAGAATGATAGATAATTAAATTTCAGACCAAATGAAAGGAATTTGGATTAATTTGGAGTTGTATTTTGAAAGATATGATTTTTACAATTTTTAGGGATTTTTCTGAATTTTTTCCGATTTTATTTTTTATTTAAAATGTTTAAAACAATTAAAAAAATAACAAAAATGTTTCTGTTTTTCGCGCGGGTCCCACGTGGATGTGACGTGGCACTTAGGGCCACGTGGCAGCGCCACGCGGGCCCACGCGGCGCATATACATTATATTCATATATTATACATGTTATATAAAGAGGTATTCAGCCTTCCGTAACCCGGAAGGGTATTCGAATACTCTTATCCGTCGGGCCTTATAAACCCGACGGGTTTATTAATCTCTTCCGTGTGGGACTAAAGTCCCACACAGTGTTTCATTTTCAGCCGACGTGGCTGACGGAGGACCGCTGGATCAGGCGGAGCACAGAAGATCCACGCGTCGATTGCGTGGACGCGGACCACCAGATCAAATCAAGCACGTGCCGGAAATCCAAGAGTTATAATGGTTGGATTTCATGCGACGTGGCGGCATCACACGCGTCGATCGCGTGGACGCGCGGACCATCAAGCCTTGATCAAGCACGTGCTTAAACGGAAGCTTTATAACGGCCACGATTTCACGCGATCAAATGCATCTGGAGCGTTAGATCGCGATCCAACGGGCGCCGTTTCATGCGTTTTATAACGCACATCGCGAGGATAAATCTGGAGCATCCATCTGAGATCTAACGATCGCGATTTAACCTTAACGTTTTGTATTGATGCGTTTAATCCCAACCGTTGATGCGGATTAAACGCATCAATCGGACGATTTCGCCCATTTCGCCCTATAAAACGAAGAGTTCTTCGTCGTTTGTAAGTATTCAATAAGGAATTCGCTCAATTGACCCATATAAACCCCTCCTCTCTTGAATCTCTCTCATGTAATCGTTTCTAGACACAATTTCGCATCCACGGAGTGTTTACAAGAGAGATTTCGTCAATCGTGTGAGGAGAATTTGTCTCTTGAACACCGATGTTCATGATTGAATTCGCGGAATGAATAGATGTCGATCCGGCGATCAATTGGATCAATTTGATCGTTCTCTTGGGTTAGAAAACAAGTTTATCCTCTTATCTATCGTCATGTATCATCAATTTTAGGTTTAGGATCTCAATTTAAGTTTAATTTTGTTATAATTTCAATGTGTGTTCTTCGCGATTCCGAAAATTTCCTCCCACTTCCATCTTTGATTTCTCCATGATTACTAATCCAAATCGAGCGATTTTTGATTCCACAGATAGATCTTTGAGTTATCTTTCTAAAACCACCATTTTCCCTAATTTCTCACCTCAAGTCATTGTCCAATTTGATCAATTTCCAAAAGATATCTCAAAAATACCTTAATTCCTTGTGGATTCGACCCTTATTTACCATTGTACCCTTCAATTCGTGATAAATTCCCAAAATTTGTAAGTTCGGAATAATTTTTGACGCGATACCGCGTGAAATCGATGACCTTGCGGTCTCGTCTTGTCAGACCTTGTGCTTTATATACACATCATTTTTTTTATTTTGTCATGTGGGATTACCTTGGTTTATTTTCATGTGCAGGTGAAGTGGCAAAATTTGGAGCGTGCGATTGCGTGAATCAATCATGATCGTCGATCTTTTCTTAACTGAAGAGGTATGCGGCGCAGTCTGATTGGGTAACGATTCATTTTAAAATTATTTAATCTCGGCTGTTCATCTGAGGAGTTATAATGGATGAGATTAAGTATACCCGATGGACTTTTGTGGACATGTGACGACATCTCAGGCGTCGATTCACAATCGAATAGACAAGATCATGCAATCTAATAGACACGACTTAATGACAATGATTTGCATCCTTGCCTTTCATCTGAGAATTTGATTGAAGATAAAGAGCCAAATCTAAACGGCCATGCCCAAATTTGTCTATTTATACGCATGTTCTTCCAGAAAAAATATATTCTTAAATGTTTCGAGCAAATTGAACTATTTAGACAACTCAGTCCTTCAATTTCTTGCTCTTTGCCTCTTCTAGACTCATTTTTGTGTCCAACAACTATTTGAAATCAAGATTTTGTGGAGAGAATATGAAGAAATCACCTCTTGAAAGTGGTACTTTGCTTTTGAAAAGCCTTTGATCTAGCGATCAATTGTATCATTTCAAGCACAAATTTGGGTTAGATTACATGTTTTCTTCTTAATCTTTCTTCTTGTAGCATTATATGTTAATTCAAAATGGTAGATTAATCGAATTATAGATAATTTTTATATTTTTTCTCTCTTCATGAATACAATTTCTTCCTCAATTTCACTCCTTGATTTCTCCACAAATGCTGATCCAAATTCCGTGATTTTTATTGCGTGGATTCATATTGGAGTCTTCTTTCTTAATATACCTAAAATTCATAATTTCTCACCTTAATCTTTCATCCTATTTGATTGAATTTCAAAGACACAACAAATTCCTCAGATGGTGTATGCATTTATGGATGTTTTGGTTAATCAAACTTTTTGGACATCTCAATCATTGAATCTCTTGTATTGTTTCTCTTTTTTACTCAATTTTGCATATATGGAGAGCTTAAAATAAAAAAATCACCACTTGATCTCTGAATTTCAAAATTTTTGAATGCATTTTGAAAAAGCCTTGATCTGGTGATTAATTGGAACACTTTAAGCCCAATTTTGGGTTAAATTACATTTTTGCTTCCTAATCTTTTGTTGTATAACATTATATTTCAATTTTGATTCATAGATTAGGTTAATTTTATGTATTTTCATCATTTTCTCTCTCTTGGAGAATGATTTTCCTATCCTTTGCTCTTTGATTCCTCCATGGATACAAGTCCAAATCAAATGATTTTTGATTTGGTAGATTTTGAGTTTTATTTCCAAAAATATCAATTTCCCTAATTTATCACCTTAATTCATTGTACAATATGATCGAATTCGAAGATATCTCAAGAAATTCCCCTAATTCTCTTGGGATTCAACCCATACCTGTTGTTATGCTAATTAATTCATAATTAAAACCTTAACTAAGTGACTTTGGAAATTATTTTGACGCGTGAACGTGTTTTCAACGACCTCATGATCAAGCTTTGTCATTGGTAAAAAGGCAAGGAGGGAAGATGAACACGAGTTTGGAATGAATCCATTAGAATTTGGGTGCACACATCATAGCTAGTATATTTAGCAATAATTTGTATCATAGTATAAATTTAGTGCACTTCATCATTTTCTTGCTGACGTACAACAACTTAAACCCACTAGAAATTGAATTGAAAATAATTTTTTGGTTTATGATGATGTAACGATCTAGGAGTCTGCTTTCACTATAAGCAACAAAGATGTTAATCGTAATTTTGCTTTATTTGGAAAATTTGGGTTTCACTAGATTATTTTGGGATAAATTTTAGATGCTTACACATTCCACCAAGGAAAAGGTTATTTTCTATCTTTGGAAAAAATACAATAGCATTGAGTTTGTAGAAGTAGAAAACCATTGAAATTTAAAGATAAAAAATTTAAGATACAAGGCATTTATATGTAGAGGAAAAGGGGAGAGAGAGTAGTGATAATTGATAACATGCTATATTAACACAATAAAACATGATTTTTGATGCATATTAAGGTATAAATGGTTTCATTTACATGCATGTTATCATACTTATGTGTATTTTTCTATCATTCCATAATAAATCATTATAATCTAAAAAATACTTTAAATAAGGGTTTAAATATGATGGATAAATTAATAACCCATCTTAACTTGAGATTATGAATGCTTTTTAGAGTGAAAATAATGAGAGAAAACGTTTATAAACATTTATTTATATTTTCTTAAAGTTTCAAAATCCTTAAAAATAAATGTGTTTTTGAAATAAAATTTATAACTCTCATTATTTATCAATTTTTATCTTTTAGAAATGATAGATAATTAAATTTTCTAATCAAATGAAAGAAATTTGGATTAATTTGGAGTTATATTTTAAAAGTTATGAATTTTCTAATTTTTAGTGATTTTTCTGGATTTTTCTGAATTAAATTTGCGATTTTTAAATGTTAAAATTAAATAAAAAATGCAAAAAAAGGTTTATTAATTCACGCGGGTCCACGTGGATGCGACGTGGCACTCCGGGCCACGTGGCAGCGCCACACGAGCCCACGCAGCGCCTACGCGGCGAGGTGACGTGTGCGGATATTTATATTTATATTTTATATAGTGTATAGTATAATATGTTCAGCCTTCTGTATATCAGAAGAGAATATTAATTCCCTAAAACCGTCGCTCTATATAAACCCGATATCATCTCTTTATTTTCTCCATGTGGGACTAAGTTCAACGGAGTTTATTTTGGATGCAGGTGACGTGGCTAGAATCGAAGCGTTGGATCGCGATTGGAGCGCGCCGATCGAATGCACCCGAGGTCCACCGGATCCGATCAACGCACGTGCTTTAATTACAAGCATTATTACGGTCGGGATTCGATCTTGAGGGGAGCATCGTGATGGTCGGATCACGATCCAACGGCGGCAAAAGGACGCGTTTTATAACGGTCATCTGCGCAGATCATCCAGACCGTTCATCAAGATCAGACGGCTGCAACTTTTTTGAAACGGTCCACGATGGACCGTTCCATCGTAACCGTCGATCGTTTTCGATCAGACGGTTACGCCCAAATGTACTATAAAACTAAGTGTTCTTCGACGTTCTAAAGCATTCGAGTGGAAATCAAACAAATTGATCTGTCTAGACACATCCCCTCTCGTTTCTCTTGATCTCATCGTGTTCTACCTTCAATTCCGCACCTCCGGAGCCCTTGAAATCAAGATTTGGCCGTGTAGATCGGTAGAAATTGCAGCTTGAACTCGCGAAGGCGTTCTTCGGTGTTTTCATCGATTAATCAATTTAATCGAGTTAATCTGATCGCTAATCGTGGTTAGTGGAAGCAATTTTTACTAAGATTTAGTTTATTTAAGTCTGATTTAGATTTAGATTTGGATTTAAGGTTCAATTTGGTTGAATTTTAGATAAAATTGCGATTTACGATTCCAAAATTTTCTCTCCACTTCAATCTTCGATTTCTCTAGGAAATCAAGTCCAAATTTGATGATTCTTGATTTTGTGCAATCGATTTGAAGTTATCTTTCATAATTTACCATTTTCCCCAATTTCTATCATCAATTCATCATCCGATTTGATCTAATTTTGAAGAATACATCAAGAATTTCTTTATTTCCCTGTGGATTCAACCATTATTTACCATTATACCCTTCAATTCGATAGATTTTCATCAAATTGGTAAGTTTGGACTTTGTTTTGACACGAGACCATGTGAAATCGATGACCTTGCGGTCCCGTCTCGTCAATAATGTGAGAGAATAGTGTAATACGAGAGAGTTAATCATGGAATCGAACAAGCCCACTTCATCATGGGCTTGAGCGTATAAATCAAACATACCCAATGACGAAACAAATGTGTATGGTTGTTGAATACACACGATGTCGTGTCAAAACAAAGCCCAAACTTACCAATTTAAAGATTATATTCATGAATTAAAGGGTATAATGGTAAATAAGGGTCGAATCCATGGAGAATTAGGGAAATTTGAGAGATATCTTTGAAATTCGATCAAATCAGACGACGATTTATCAAAAGACTCTCAAATTGTGGTGTCTAGACAGTTCGATTTCACTTGAAAAATCTAATGGGTAGCGTTTCCGTCGCTGATAACATGCTAAATTAACATGATAAAACACGATTATTAAGGCATATTAAGGCATAAATGATTTCATTTCCATGCATGTTATCATATTTATGTGTATTTTTCTATCATTCTATGAAAAAGTCATGATAATCTCAAAAATACTTTAAATTAGGGTTAAATATGATAATTTAAAGATAAATAAATTAATAACCCATCTTTACTTGAGATTATAGAGGTTTTTAAAGTTAGAATAATGAGAGAAAACATTTTATAAACATTTATTTATATTTTATTAAGTTAATATCCTTAAAAAATATATGTATTTTTGAAATGGAAATTAAAACTCTCATTATTTATTAATTTTGACTCTTTAGAATGATAGATAATTAAATTTCAGATCAAATGAAAGAAATTTGGATTAATTTGGAGTTATATTTTAAAAGTTATGAATTTTCTAATTTTTAAGGATTTTTCAGAATATTTTTGATTTTTTTATGATTCAAACGATTTAAAAAAAAAAGAAGAGGAAAAAGGGGGGTATTTTCACGCGGGACCCACGTGGATGCGACGTGGCACTCAGGACCACATGCAGCGCCACGCAGGACCACACGACGCCAACACGACGCGATATGATGTGCATATTTATATTTATCGTAATTAAATCAGTTATTGTACATATAAGCATTCATTATTCGGAATTTAAGCTAACCTATATATTCGATGCATATTATAAACCCGTCATTCTCTTATAATTTAAATCATGTGGGACTAAGTTCCACAGAAATTTCTAAGATGCAGGTGACGTGGTCGAAGGAGGAGCGTCGGATCGGATGGAGTGCAGATCATCGCGCTTTTGATCGGATGTACTTGCGGTCCACTAGAGTTCATCAACGCACGTGCTTTAATGAAGGGATTATAACGGTCGTGATTTAATCGTGCGGGGAGCATGCGGACCGTCAGATCGTGATCCAAGGGGTGAAAACTCATGCGTTTTATAACGCATCTCATCAAGCCTCATCCGGATCATCCATCAAGATCCAACAGCGGTGACTTAACTGAAACGGCCCACAATGGACCGTTCCATTGTAACTGTTGATCGTTTCGATCGGACGGTTACGCCCAAAATCTGTATAAATAGAGGTATTCTTCGATGTTCTAAGTATTTGAGTTAGAAATCAAGCAAATTGATCTGTTTAGATACCTCCCTTCTTGAATCTCTCGATTCCATCCTCTCCTACACCCATTTCCGCATCCATAGAGCGCTTGAAGTCGAGATTTCGGTTGAGTAGAGAAGGAGAAATCGACGCTTGAATCTCCACATCGCGTTCCTCACATTTTTCGACGATTAGCGATTTAATCGTGTTAATTTGATCGCTATTTGGGATTAGTGGAAGCGGTTTTTGCTAATCTATCATCCATTCACGTTTAATTTTGATTTAGATTAGGATTTCAAGTTTAATTTAGTTTAATTTTAATTAAAATCGCTATTTACACGTTCGAAAAATTACTTCCCACTTCAAACTTCAATTTCTCTGCGAAATCAAGATCAATTTCGATGATTCTTGATTCCGTGGAAGCGATTTCAAGTTATATTTCATAATATACCATTTTCCCCAATTTCTACCATCGATTCATCATCCGCTTTGATCAATTTCGAAGAGATCATCATAAATTTCCTTATTTCCCTGTGGATCCTGATTTCCCTTATTTACCATTATGCCACTCAATTCAAGTTAATTACATCAAATTGGTAAGTTTAGAATTATTTTTGACACGAGACCGTGTGAAATCAACAACCAGTTTCGTCTCGTGAGTTGCAAAAAATAGTTGAATTTATAGAGGAATTGGGTGTAACCGTCGGATGCAATGGTCGATCGCAAATCAACGGCTAAGATGATGCATCGTTTGGTGAATCGGTGCGATTAAGTCGCATCCGTTCGATCGGCAATGGAGCGTCAAGATGCGTCCACATTGTGCGCTTTGAAGAGAAGTGTCGTTTGATTCGTCCATTGGATCTTCATCCAACGATCACGATCAATCAGAGGGTCCACCGATCGCTTCAAATCTCGACCTTTATAACTCGGTTGATGGACGGCTGTGATTAAAGTCCATTTATTCCAATCTATGCTTTATAAGATGTTGCCACGTACCCCTTGAGTAAGTGACATCCGACGCATGTGATTAAATCATATGATCGGATGTCTCACGCGTCGCCATGTCACCTGAAATAGAAATAAAAGGAACATAGTCCCACACGGAATAGAATATGGGATTTCATCTGGTTTATAACATCCACAGATTTAAGCGGTTAGCTTAAATCCGATTACGGAAGCTCCTAACCCATTTATAATTATGTGCATACGTGTCACGCACATACATGCGTGTCACGCACACACTTCACCCACACATGCACACGCGTGTCCACGTGTCACTCGGACACATGTGCGCCCGTCGCCACGTGACAACGCTCTGCCATGTCAGTGCACGGTAATATAAACCCTTTTTTTTCTTTTTAATCATTTTTAAAATAGAAAATACAGTTAAATAAATTCAGAAAAATTTCAGAAAATTCCTAAAAATTGGAAAAATCATAACTTTCAAAATACAACTCCAAATTAATTCAAAAATTTTTTTGGATCAGAAATTGAATAATATATCATTATAAAAAGTCAAAATATTAAAATAACAAGAGAATAAATTTTAATTAAATAAATATATTCATGTATCTTCTAAAATAACTTCTTTAGAAAAATTCATGAATATAAATAAAGACGTTTTCTCTTATATTTTAATCATTAAAACATTGTTATGATCTCAAATATAATTAGGATTAAAATCATATTGTTAAATTATGTATAATAATCCATAAATTGATGTATTTTTAGATCATAACATGAAATTATGTAAAATGATAGAAATATACTTAAAATATGATAACATGTATACAATTAGAACAATTAATGCTTTTATTTGCATTAATAATCATGTAAATTCATGTATAAAATGCATGTTATCACCCAACTCTGTATGAGATGCTATTAAGGCTCGATAAGAAAATATCTACTAACTGATAAATAAACCACATATGGGGTGGACATGATACCTTGCAGCACCTTATCATGAACACAGTACTAGATCTCAAAGGGTTAAATGCATTCATGCAAGGTAAAATTTCCCAAAATGAATATTGTCGCCTCATTACCACATCACATATTTATATATATTTTGAGGACTAATACCCTAATTCTCTAGAAGGGAGGGAGAGGGGCCTCCAACATCTGCAATAGCCTTTTTTTTTTTACTTAAATCTCCTTCAACCCATCCTACCACTAGCTGGAATAGACCTTGACAAGAAGAGGATTATGAAGTGATAACGTGTCATTGATGCATTCATTTTCATCATTATAAATGGGTTTAACACATAATTCTTAGTCATATAATGCACGTTATCATCTTTTTATGATATTTTTTGCATTCATCATTTCATTCCACTCATATACTCAACTTGCATCTATTTAGTGCTAATTTGGTAAAAACATACATATGTCTTATCATGCACCATTCTTTTCAATTACTTATACTATGAGACTAACCCCATTTAACTCTTTCAAAGTCAAGTGGTTGAATTCTCACATTTTCTATGAGTTATGTGGATGTAGGGACATAGGTATGCAAGTAGGAAAGCATGGATATAGATGACGATAAGAGGAAAGCGGAAACAACTTTCTACTAAATTTTAACACCAAGACAACCATATTTTTATGAAATGTGGTAAATGAGATTCGGATTTGGTAAAGGGATAATCATAAGATTTTTAGGTTAATCTAAAATTGATTTTTAGTCAATATTGGGCCAATCTCTTTATTTTTAAGGAGGTTGGACCAAGCTTAATTTTTATTAAATGAGACCTTAATTTTTTTCTCATGATTTTAGATATTTTAGGGATGAAAAGATAGAGGATTCAATTCTTGATCTAATGGATAAAATTTAATGAAAAATGAGTTGTATTTTATGAGATATTTCAATTTCTAAGTTTAAGGATTTTTCCTTGAATTTTCTGAATTTTTTAGGGACTTTCTCAAATTTTTTTAGCATATTTACGAAAATGTCACTCCGATTTTTGAAGTGAAAATTTATAAAAATGCCCTCCGATTTTTGAAGTAAAAATTTATAGAAATGTCATTCCGATTTTTAAAGTGAAAATTTACAGAAATTCCCCTCCGATTTATAGAAATTTTCGAGGTTAGAAATTTATAGAAAATGCCACTCTGCACTATCTCAATCAAAGACTAGGATTTCTCTAAATTTAAATCATGATATCTCATGATCTAGATGGAGCTTTGAGCTGAAATTTTATTTCTAGATTCATCTTTTAACCCTCAATCCATCCATATCCTTGGATCAAAAACAATCAAGCTTGAAAAAAAAATGATTTTAATAATTAGACTCTTTTACCCCTCTTTACACTCAAACCCTAGGAACACACTGTTAAAAGCCTTCATTTTCTCTCTCCTTGCATTTTTTGGCTCTCTTAGCATCAGGCTACCAAAAGGAAAGGGAGATGAGTTCAAGGCCCATGGAGAAGCATTGTTTGATGCTCAACCTTGTAGTGGAGAAGATCATGATCGGAGCGGATCAAGCATCACCTAGCCTAGGACGGGCACCCCAACGGGGTTTGTGCAAAGATCTAGATTGGATTTTGGCTTGGGAACATCTCCATATACAGTAGACATACATTTTCTTTTGTTTTCTTTTTTTACTATTATTATTATTTTTTTCTTTTTCTTTTATTGTAGTTGCTTTGACATCATTTCCGCGTGCATCTCTCACTCTCACCCTCGCCGTGCATTTATCCATTGCTACTGCCATCTATTTTCTCATCTCTCCATCATATTATCTCTATTTTCAACTCTATTAATCTCATTATCTCATCTATTTTCTGATTTCTATCTTAATTATAAGATAAACGTGAAATTATCTCTCATACTCACCTCCACGTACTGCATTTCAACTCACACATCTCCCTCCGCCTTCATCTTTCTTTTAAACACATAACCTCATTACTATAGCTCCCTGTGGATTTGACCCTTGCTGACACTATACTAAGTAAGGAACTATAACTTATTGCATGAAATTGACGCACAACAATGACGAAAAACAAACACGACCGAGTTCATCATGATGCCTTTAGGTGAAACCTCTATTCTTACCTCATTTAATGTATGCGATGAAACCTCCCAATTCACTTGATCAAGTTCCTACATAAATTGTATGTGTATATTATCAATAGATACAATGTCATAGTTAGTGATTTTAAGGTAAATTAGCTTCCCCATTTATCATCACTGTCAATTAACATTCTCCAACATTTGTGAACATCATCTTAGAACTTTTGGCAAAGCTTATGTCACCAAATGTTGATTGGCATCCTAGAATCTATGTTTACGAGAAAAGATCAAAGCATAATCCTCTAAGAGAGAACTAGTTTTCTTGATTTTTAGGCAACCCTTATCCCTAAAAATTTTTGTAGTGTTCCCTTGATCATACATTGTGTATTTTTTATGAAGGTAATCATTTCTAGCATAAATTTCAGCCTCATCTCTACCACTCAAGAGAATATCACTAACATAAAAGACAAGATCCACAATACACCAATATCTACTCTTGGATCATAATGGGATCCACTGTGCAAAGATTATAGCCATATTTAGTGAGAAGATCGGTGAATCTTACAAACCAAGCATATGCACATTGTTTAAATCCATGTATGGCATGTCACAGAAAACACATTACAAACCACTCCCCCCCTTGAGAAACATATGTTAGAGATTTTTACATGAACACCGTACAAAAAAGCATTAGACATATCACGTTGATGGAGCTCAATTAGATGAACATGGAGAAGGTCTTTGCATAGTTCATACCTTCCACTTAAGGAAACCTCAAGAAACTAAAGGATATTTATGATGGGAAATGAAGCCATGAAGGTTAAACTTGAAGGCAAAAATCCATTTCCATGTCACTATATTGGCAGCACATGGTTGAGGCACAAACTCACACTTGTTGTGATCTATTGATTCCAATGTCTTCTATAGCACTCAAATTTTCAATAGAAATTTCAAGGGTTTATCAAGCCTCAAATCCCAATAGATGCCATATGCAAGAGTGACATGCCATATGCAAGAGCCCCCATTCATAAGAGAACCCACATTCAATGTATCAACATCACCAATGCTCTTTGCTCGTATAAAATGTCCACCAAAGGTAAAAATATTTTTCCACCATTTTTTGGTTTGATATGTGAGAAGTCAAGATCCATTTGGATTCAAATAATTATAGCTCTCTCACACTAAGACCCGTGAAATTCTAGAAAAAGTAAAAATAGATATCGGAGCCAAGAAATTCAAAAAGAATTCTCACTATATTTTTGACGAGACGAGACCACGAGGTTGTCAATTTCACATGGTCTCATGTCAAAACAAAGTCCAAACTTACCAATTTGATGAAATTAATTCGAATTGAGGGGTATAATGGTAAATAAGGGTCGAATCCACAGGGAAATAAGGTATTTTCGAGAGATCTTTTAGAAATTGATCAAATCGGACAATAAATTGGTGATAGAAAATAGGGAAAATGGCAGATTTAGAAAGATAACTCAAAGACGTATCCATGGAATCAAAAATCACTCGATTTGGATTAGTAATCACGGAGAAATCAAAGAGCGAAGTGAAGAGAAATTTTCCAAAAATTGGAAGATCAAAAATCGAAATTGAAAACGAAATTAAACTAAATTACGATCCTAAATTACAAATTGATAATACATGACAATAGATTAGAGGGAAAATATGTATTACAACCCTGAGATAGTGATCGAAATGATCCAATTAATTGCCGGATCAAGGCTTTTCACTCGGCGATTTCGAAAACAAACATCGGTGTTAAAGAGACAAATTCTCCTTTAATTGATCGACGAAATCTCACTTTTAATCACTCGTGGGCCGCGGAAACGAGTCTAGAAGAGATTAGAAGCAAGAGATTCAAGGATGGAAGGGTATAGATAGATCAATTTGATGAAATCATCCAAGAATGTCTTACAAACTCGAAGAACACCTTAATTTATAGGCGAATTGGGCGTAACCGTCCGATGGAGGCGTTTAATCTTCATCAATGGTCCAGATTAATCGCGTGAAGGTGAACCGTTACGGTTAAATTTTGGCCTTTTGATCACGGATGGACGCTCCCGATCATGCCTCGTGTGTATGCGTTATAAAACGCGTAAAACGCCATCCGTCAGATCTTCATCAGGCAGTTTTAGATGTGCTTTGATGAATCGATGAGTCCACCGATCGCGATTAATCTCGACTGTTATAACTCGATTGATGAACGGTCGAGATTAATCACACGGGCTTCACTTAAGTGGATTTTAAGACACGTGCTTGATTAGAGCTCCAGTGGACCCTCGCGTCCACTAGATCAATGCTTTGCGATTACATCCGACGCACCACGTCCCTCCACGTCACCTGAAATAAAAAAGAAAAGTGGAACATAGTCCCACACGGTGAACATAAAGGGAACTCATCGGGTATATAAGTTCTACAGATTTAAGCAGTTAGATTAAATCCGATTGCGGATGCTTATATCTACTATAACCCTAATATTACGAGTAAATATAAAGATGCACACATGTCACATATGCGCCACGCAGGCGCTCGCGTGCGTCCACGTGGCTCTACCACATGGCCTTGCGTGCCACCTTGCATCCACGTGGTACTGCCAGAAATTAAACCCCTTTTTTAGTCTTTTTTTAATTGTTTTAAATGATTTAAACTCAAAAATAAATTCACAAAAATCTAGAAAAATCCCTAAAAATTAGAAAATTCATAAATTTCAAAATATAATTCCAAATTAATCCAGATTTTTTTCATTGGATCTCAAATTCAATTATCTATCATTATAAAACATCAAAATATTTAAATACCAAGAGATTTAATTTCTATTTCAAAAATACGTTCATTTCTTTAAGATTTTAACTTTAGAAAAATTAAATGAATGTTTATAAAAATGATTTCTCTTATTATTTCACTTTAAAAACACTTACAATCTCAAGTAAAGATGGGTTATAAAATTATTTATCGTTAACTCAACATAACTAACCCCATTTTAGTGTATTTTGAGATTATAGCTTAAAATTGCATGAAATGATAGAAATGCACTCAAAGTATGATAACATGCATACAAATGGAATGTTTTATGCCTTATTTTGCATTAATAATCATGTATTATCATGTTAATATTGCATGTTATCAATTTTGAAAAAGAGATGAAGGCCATGTTTTCTTGTAGCTATTCAATTTATGACACAAATTTGTTAATTTCATAGGTCTGAACTTTCTGCTTTGACCCTCCTTACTCAAAAAGGGAATGAACCTCTATGCCATCAGCTGGTTTCCATGGCTCAAAATAAGTCGTACATGTTGGATTCTTCTCTCCATGACGTTTTTTGCAAGTGTCCTTGTTGACCAGGATTTCTAGAAATAGGTACAAAATGAATTCTCCTTTCAATCCCCTCGCTTAGATTAGCTTATGCTAGCAACATATCAAGGGTTCAAGTTTAACTATTTTAGGATCTTACAATCCCTCTTTCCATTAATCTTAACAGCACTTTTATCATGGATAAGGTAGTCAAGTCACTTCATTGAGGTGAATGAAGGAGATTCGATTGAGTTTCTTTGTTGGCTATAAAATATTGTTACACCCAATTTTTAATTCTAGATATAGTCCCATAAAGAAGTCAACCTATAAGAGGACACTACACTCCTCAACTAGGGGATTCATCATAAAAGAATAGCATCAACTTTTTCCCAATATCTTGTTAGGTTCTGAGGTCAAAAAACCTTCAAACATTTTGATCAAAATGTCGAATGCAGTGGAATACATTGAATTAGACATTCAAAACACTAGGCCACCAAGAAAAAAAGATCCTATCATATACTATGTATGAGAAAACATACTTAGAGGGTTTACTTGAAATGAGTTATTGAATATATTAGAGTGTCTACCCTCTATTAGTATCCACACGATCGCCAAATTGTTGAATCTCCTTCAAACTTTTTTACCAAGAGAGAAATATAATAAATCAGAGAATTCTTATAAGGCTTGCATGGCGGACTGATAACATACAATTTACACTTATATTTATACGAATATTAATACAAATTAAGGCATAAAACATTCCATTCTTTTGCATGCTATCATACTTTGAGGGTATATCTATCATTTCATACAATTCTAAGTTATAATCTCAAGATGCACCATTTTAGGGCTAAATATTTGTTTTTTTGAGGAATATATTTTAGAGTAGATTATTCCTATCTATATTTGAGATTATAATTGGTTTTTAATATAAATTAATAATAGAAAATACTTTTTATACACTCATTTTTATAAGCTTTTATTTTCTATGAGAAATTAGTATTTTTGGATTAAATATTTATTCGCTTGTTATTTATTAAATTTGAATTTTTAAAATGATAGATTATTTAATTTCTGATCTAAAAAATAAATTTGGATTAATTTGGAGTTATATTTTGAAAATTATGAATTTTCTAATTGTTAGGGATTTTTTTGGATTTTTTTCTAAATTTTTCTAAATTTATTCTGGATTTATTTAGATTTTAAAAAATAAAAAGTCATGTTTTATTGCACGCTGATGTGGAAGTGAAATGACATGTCACCACGTGACGATGTGTATACGCACCGCGTGGCGCACGTGTGTGCATGCACGGTCGTGTGCACGTGTGTGTGCGAGTGTGTGCACAACTGTGATTAGTGGGTTAAGCATCCATTAAGGATTTTCACTAACCTATTATATACACTTTAGTTATATACCAGTCATAATGCATTTATTTTTGTCATATGGGACTATATTTCTATTATTTTTACGTAGGTGACGTGGCGCGCTCAGAAATCGTTCGATTGACGCGTATTAATACGATTTAATCTCAGCCCCTCATTTTTACTTAAGTGAGGGTGGTACGTAACAACATCTGAGTCGATGACAATTCATTTTATTGAACTGATCAATCCCAACCATTCATCTGATGAGTTATAACGGCCACGATTTAAAGCGCCATTTGAGAATTTGAAATGTTGATTCTTGATGAGATAGATGAGATCTTACAACACTCTCTCTTCATGTGATCACGTGGGCGCGATCCTGATGTTTTGATGAAGATTTGACGGTCTTGACTTAACCATAACAATTCGACTCTTAGGATTCCATCACCACTGTTGATCTCCTCAAGGAGAAGATTCGATGGTCACCCCCAATTTGAAGACATTATAAAATTATCTCTCTTCGACGAGAAATATGATCTTGGATGTTTCAAGCTATCAAATTGTTTCAACATCTCAATCGTTGAATCTCTTGATTTCTTCCTCTTCTAGACTCATTTTCGCATCTAGGGAGTTCTTGAAATCAAGAATTGTCAATAGAATAGGGAGAAATTGCCTCTTAAATGCCAAATTTTGTCTTCAAAATCGCGGAATGAAAACCCCTTGATTTGACAAAAAATTGGATCAATTCAAGCGTGACTTTGGGTTAGATTATGCCCTTTCATCCTAATATTTTGTCCTATATCATTATCTTTCAATTTCCAATTTTAGATTAGGTTAATCTTAGATATAATTTTTGGTTTTTCTCTCTCTTCTTGATCAATTTTCTACCAAATTTTTGCTCTTTGATTTCTCCGCAAATCTTGATCCAAATCGAGTGATTTTTGATTTCGTGGATTCTTCTTTGAGTTATCTTTCTAAATTTATCAAAATCCCTAATTTCACACTTCAATTCATCGTCCGATTTTGATCGAATTTGAAGTATACCTCAAAAATACCTTTATTATCTATGGATTTGACCCTTATTCACCACTATACTCTTCAATTCATGATTATTTCTTAATTTTAAATTCATTTTAGACATGTCTTTGCATGTATTCAATGACCTCACAGATTCACTTCGTTAGGCACCTTGAGTTGTGATCGTTCTCCTCCTATTTCTAGACATTTGGCATGAGAGTTTTTCCATAAAAACCCTCATAATTATGTCTATATCTACTAACATCTATAGACCTTATGTGTGTGATCCTATATGTCCATATATTTCATTAGTTAATAACTCTATAGGCCAAAGAACATTGTATTCATTAACCTTAATTAATTATCTATATCAATATAAAGATTAATTAATCAAGAACTGATTTAACACAATCGATAGGTTGAGTTGCCAACCCATTGGGTGACAAGGTACACCATGTAATGTAAGAGATATGGAGTATATAGGAACTCCCGTATGGAACATTTCTGTTATAGATTACCATGTATGTATAATCCTTCATCCACATGAAAACTCATTAATGACTAAGTGTATGGTTAACTGTCAAACCCTAATCGGTCACTCAAGTTAGTGTGGATGAGTGTAAGAAATCATCGACAACTCCTCTAATATTTCAACTATCTTGGCCAAGTATTTTATCACATCTCATTCTTTGGGTCAATCTCTTCAAATACAGAGGACGGATGATTCCATCTTGACCACACAATCATCCTTGAGGACCTCATGCCCTATCCAATATATGACGTTTTAGAGATCTCGTGGCTAGGAACCGGTAATTCATAATCAAAACACGGTCATTCATCTACAAGATGTCTTTAGTGTCTCAAGTCAAAAGACCACATACACAACCGTGACATGAAATCAACCTGATTGACAGTTAGGTATAATTACGATTTAGGGATTCATACGGATCAATTCAGTGAACTCTTTCTCCAAAGAGCACCTACTATTTATCCTTAGTATCTACATACCGATGGTTATAGAATCAGCCATACTCATCACATGAGTTGGATCAAATAGTACTATTATTTCTTAATAATTTAAAATTAAATATTCAACAAATAGAAATATGTAGACCATATTGATAACACACAATTTATACATGAATTTACATGATTATTAATGCAAATTAAGTCATAACATATTCCACTTGTATACATGTTATCATATTTTGAGTGCATATCTATCATTTCATGTAATTTTAAGTTTTGATCCAAAAATGTATCATTTTAGGGACAATTATGCATAATTCAAATAATCTAGTTTTATATTTTCATGATGAAATGATAAGAAAAAATATTTTTATTTACACATATATTTTTCTAGTTTTATTTTCTACGAGGAATAAGTGTATTTTTGAAATGAAAATGTATTCTCTTGTTATTTAAATTTTAGAATGATAGATAATTTAATTTATGATCCAACAAAATAAATTTGGATTAACTTGGAGTTGTATTTTTGAAAGTTATTAATTTTTAATTTTTTAAAGGGATTTTTGGAATTGCATAAATTTATCTAAACTTATTTTCAAGTTTTAAAATATGAAAAAATGGTTATACATATATCGCGAGCTGGTGTGGCGAAGCGTCTCCATGTGGCGACGCATGTACATGCCACATGGCGAAGTGTGTGAATGTATGTGTGTGCACACATGTGTGCGTGTGTGCGCATGTGTGCGCGAGTGAGTAATTAGTGGGTTAATCATCTATTATGGATTTTTGGTAACCCAATTATACACTCATACCTTATATACTTGTCAAATCATCAGAATTATTATCATGTGGGACTATTTATCTTTGTTTTTATTCGTAGGTGACTAACGGATCGTTTTCGTGCGTCGTAAAAACACAAAAATGTTGGTAAAAAAAATTTTATAAAACCGAAACTCACAAAGATAAGATATAAAAATCAAGTAATGTGTAAGTATCGGGTTGATTCACAGAGAGCAGGGTTGACTTTAATCGCAAAGTTGACTTGGTCAAACTTAGTTTAAAAGGGGTTTTAAATAAGTAAAACTAAGAAGTGATGAGTGGAAATGATATAAATAAGCTAAATAAGAAGTTTTAAGAATTTAATTCTCTGGTTTGACAGAGAAAACTCAGAAGTCAAAGTCAAAGCATTGACTTTGACCAACCGTAAGTGCTCTGTAAAATCAGAGAATCAAACAGAGTTAGAAGATTACAAAAATTAGATATTTGGAAACTAGAGAGAAAATGGAATTTATTGATATATAATTCGTGATTGTTGGAGAAGAATTGGATTTACTATAAATTATTGAAAATCAAATATCAGAAAATCCCCGAAATGAACACCTCAGAGAAAATCTTCAAATTGACCAGTCAAATGAAATCCAAATCTTGCAATTTATATGTCAATGGAAAGCTAAGAATCAGAGAAATCTAAAGAGACCAAATTTATCAAATTCTAATTTTTAAATTGAAAGTAATTGACCCCAAAAGTCAACATTTGACTTCCGATGAAAGATGAATAGTCCTTGGTCAAACGTCAAATTGAAGGGTCAAATGAACTCAGAATTCAATGAATTTTCTATCCACGGAAAGCTGATGAAAATAGGAATCCAAAGAAACCAAAATAAAGTGATTTGGAATTATAATCAGAGAGATATCCTATTTTCAAAATCAGAAATTTTTCGGACTAAAAATTAGGAAAAATGAAGAACACTATGAACTAATTTGCAAAATTAAACTTCTAAATCTAATAAAAACTCAAATTACCTCTTGATAATTGATTGAATCTCACTACTAACCTGATTTCCGCAAGAATGGGGCCTCAATTCTTGTGGATTGAAGCGAATTTGCTCGGATTCTTCCTCGTGGACGTTCGGAATTTAAGGGGAAAATTCGATGAAATCAAGAGATTAAATCGTGATTATCATGCTTCAATGGCTGCGTCTCTACCCTCTTGGAGGCCGAGGATCACAAGAACTTAAGACCTTCCTCGAAATTCGCTTAATTTCTTCACGAATCGATCAAAAGTTCAAGAACAAAGGGAGAAAACATTTTTATAGTTGGTTTGATTAATAGATTGATATAAGAGGAAGGATATGTCCTAAGATTAACACATAAACCCTAAGTGTCGGTCAATCCATCTAATCGTGATGCAGTCATCATTATTCTACCGGAGCTTGAATTCGCGCCCAAGCTTGGCATCTATCATGATAGAATAATGGGCTGAATACGCAACTAGAACTCGCATAGTAACAACCTTGCCCCCAATCCTCAGTCCTCACGAGGCTAAGACCCTCGCCCTAGCCTTGAGCGGGATCTCAGTGACAAGGCCCTCTAACTTTCTCGAGATCGATTAAATCGATGGTGATTAATTCTAAACATGATAAGAAGATAAAACATGATCCACCGGTGCTCCCTTGGCCTTTCGACACGAAACACTCTTGCCATGGAACAAGCGATCACAAAAGAGGATATGAAGAAGCAAGTCAGGTATCTAGATGCACTCGGTTTATCACGCCGCTCAATCCTAGATACCAGGCAAACACACAAGAACATAAGAAAAACAAACAATAACTAAACATACCAATATAGTTGATCCCTAGCAGCCTTGATCCCAATGGCCAACCTCCAAAAGGAGGCTAACTAGAAGATAAAAAAAAGGTCTTCCCGAGCCCTATTTATAGCTCAGAAGGCATGGATGGAAAGAGGAGAGAGAGGAAGTTGCCCCCAAAATTTGGGCCTGGATCGCCAGATATCGCGTCTTGAAGTTGGAGAAATCTGAGCCGTTGATTTAATTCTCTCTCCTACTTTGACTTGGCACGGATTGATGATGTGGCGTTGATTTCCGTGCCTTAATTTCCGTGAAAGAGGATAACTGCCGCTCCGATCCGCGTGAAATGATTTCTTCAATCATGGCCTGACACGTCTCATCATCGTCAGCGATCCGCGTGAAGTGATTCCTGCAATCATGGCCTGACACGTCGCATGATCGTCAGCGATCCACGTGAAATGATTTGTTCAATCATGGGCCGACACATCACGTCACGCATCAGCGATCCTCCTGAAATGCTCCTGTCCAATCCGCTTTTGCCACGTCATGCTCGCACCTACAAAATCAATTAAAAATAGAAAATGACATCTTTGTCTTATTAGGCGGTAGAAAGTCCCTCCTTTTTTTTCATTGGCCGCCGCCCTTCTTGATTGACACGTCTCGGTTATAGTCCATAAAAAAAAATGTGTGCCCAATCATTGGGCCGACGTCCAATGATTGGAGCATGTTTAAATTTCTGAACTTGGACGGTTCAGATCGTGACACATGTCATAATCTGATTAAATTTTCAAAAGGCTTAATAAATTATTATAAAAATTACAAAATGCCTTTAAATAAATCCAAAATTATATTCCGACTTTAAATATTTATTTCTCTATGATTCTGAACTCGAAAAATTATCAAAAAATACTAGAAAATCAAGAAAAATAGGAATTTTGCTGTAAAGCCAGAATTAATCATTTCCTATGATGATAACATGCATAAAAAGTTGATTTAGTCCAAATAAGCATGTAAAATGCATGATTTTAATACATTAAATAACATGTTATTAGTGACATGGCGCAATCTCGAGTGGACGATTACGCAATTGAATCGCGATCGTTGATTTTCACTTACTCGAGGGGGTACATGGCTGCATTTGATTAGGCGATGATTCATTTTAAGATGATTTAATCTCAGCCGCTCAGTTGGGGAGTTATAACAGTCGAGATTAAATTTACCCGATAGACACGTGGACTCACCTCGATCGCGCGATGAAGATCAAATGGTGGACAGTAAGCGACGCTTTTTCATGCGCCCCGTGGCAAAATCTGAGCGCTTCATCGTCGATCAAATGGACATGACTTAATGACGACAATTCGCAAACGAACATTCAATCTGAGCTGTTGATCAAAGATGAAGAGACGCATTTAACGGTTATGCCCAAATTCTTCTATAAATCAACATGTTATTAGACGGAAAAATCATTCTTGGATGTTTCAAGAAAATTAAATTGTTTAGATAACTCAGTCTTTGAATCTCTTGATTTCTTTCTCTTCTAGACTCATTTCGCATCCATAGTGTTTAAAATCAAGATTTGTTAAAGAGAATCGGAAGAAATCACCTCTTGAATGCTGAAATTCATTTTCGGAATTACGGAATGAAAAGCCTTGAGTCCAGTGATTAATTGGATCATTTCAAGCGTGACTTTGGGTTAGATTAAGTGTTTCCCTCCTAATCTATCTTCCTGTAGTATTAGATTTTAATTTTGAATTGTAGATTAAGTTAATTTTATCTTTAATTTTGGTTTTTCTCTCTCCTCGCGATCGATTTTCTACCTAATTTATTGTCCTTGATTTCTCTATAAATCTTCATCCAAATCGAGTGATTTTTTATTCTGTGGATTCCTCTTAGAGTTCTCTTTCCAAATCTACATAAATCCATAATTTATTACCTTAATTTATCATCCGATTTGATCGAATCTCAAAGATCCCTAAAAATTCCCTTATTTCTCCATAGATTTGATCCTTATTCACCACTATACTCTTTAATTAGTGATTTAATATTTATATTGGTGAGTTTTGAACTTATTTTGACACGAGTTTGTGTGTATTCTACAACCGCACGGAATCGTCTCGTCACATATGTTTAAAGACTAGTAAGCATTGTATCATGATCGCATCATAATTCACGTCATCATTGACTTCTTTGTAGAGGCTCATGGACTTCATTACAAAATATCACACAAGAATGATAATGAATAATTTTCATTTTAATTAACATAAACGAGATACAAAGAAGCATGATTAGTTTATAAGCCACATAATATTCATCAATAAGAATTTCTCATTCGATCACAGTGGCCATGTCACTTGCGCAATGCCGATCAACCCTCCTCTCGCTTCTAGATGCTCAACTGCATAGTAGAAGACTAGTGCACATTAGTGGAATGAAACTCACTTGAAAGAGGAAGGTATGAGATAGAACCATGGTGCCTTAGAAATAAGCAAAGCACCTCCTTTATATAGAGGAGCGAACACTCATACAAGATACCAATGAATCTCTAGTGTTCATGATCATGTTATCATCATCTAGCCTTGCATGGTGCTGCTAAAAACTCATTCTTGCACTTGAATTTCTCATCCTTGTCGTGGCGCACATTGAACCTCCACCTTATATCCTTCTAAATCTATAGGCAGAATTGAATCTCCCCTCTTGAATAATCACATGCTAGGGGGATTTGACATGAGAAAGTGGAAAAAACATGCAATATATATCACATACCATTAAAAATAAAGTTTTTTCGTACGATTTTTACACATAAATTCAAATAAAAATAAAAAATACGCTTTTGTAATCACCTAACAACAATCTTCAGGCGATTTTATGAAATGGGCTTTGCGAAAATTTCCATAAATTTGTCATTTTGTTCCGACGACAACTCCATTCTTCTTTGAATGGGTGAAAGAGGCTGAAAGTGATCATCTGGGCTTACTGAAATTCGCCTGAAGCTATCATTTTCTTTGTGTAATCGTTTCCCGTTTGCTTTTATGCAGAAAGAAACCTCGAAGCGGAGAAGACAAGAACAAAGAGGGTGATGTCTTTGGTGGATTATGATGCCTCTTCTTCCTCCGAGGAGGAGAAAGAAGATGTTATTCCATCTGGGCAACGGTCTGAAGAACCCAAACTAGTGCAGGAATTACCGAAAAAGTGAGTGTTCCCAGATTTGTTTACCTCAGTTATAATCTTTCTGTCTGTGGGTTTTCTCTTTTCTGGATTACTCGGTGATTAGACATAAGATTAAGATCATCTGTGGTTGGAATTTCAGAACCACTGAAGCAGAATTTAATGAACTCTCGTAAGTTCAAACCTTGGATTTAGTATCTTGTTCTGGTATTTTTCTTTTCTCTTGGTTCTTCGATTTTCTTAAAATTGGACATCGTTGACTGATATCAAAAGCTTTGGATTACTCTTTGAGGTGTTTTTCCCCTGTTGTTCTTGAAATTAGGTACAACTGCATTACTTTTTTACGCTGAATCAAAGATCCTTTACATGAAAATTGGAATTGAGTTGATCTTCAGCTGTCTCCATGGTATGGTCTTCTTTGGATACATTCGCCACCCTGCTTCTATGGGGAGACCATTAATTAGGGTTTGGGGGGGGGTTAGATCAATGTTCATGATCTGAGGATGATTGTGACGAACTGGATCTTGGGGCCCCCTTGATTGCTGTCTAGTGGCCATCTGATGGCTAGTTTACCAGGGTGACCCCCCATTATTTAATGATCAGTAACCAACGAGGGAGGTTGCATACCTCTCTCACTATCAAAACCCTCTCTCTCTCTCACCTCTTTCTAAAACATTTTGATACCCTATATCTCTTTCTACCCTGCACCTCTTCTGTATGAATATGACTAGATTCAGACAGATTCGAAGGCTGAAACTGATTCTTTCTCATTCATGCTCGATTCTGACAATTATAGGTTCTTACCTTTTGTTATTGATCATAATACCTCAGGAGGTATATTAACTGGACGATCAAATCCTAAACCTCAATCGATCTGATCAAGACCTCTATATCCCCTGAACCAACCATCAATTATAAATCCAGATTCCTTCATTATCATGCAAAAAAAGACATAAATTTGTCCAATCAGTTCATGAATCCCTTGAATTCTACCAGGGTCCTCGAGAATTCTCTTATTCAATTCTTTTTTTTTTACAGCAAAAAAAAACGTGTTTTTCATTCTTAACCTTTTAATTAATGATAATTGCAGGATTCCTATATCCTCAACAAATGAAAAGTCTACAACTGCTCCTCTTGATCCATCTTCATCCATCAAACTCCCAGATGCAAATCTCTTGTTTTCTTCTTCTTCTCCTTTGTCATCGATAAATCGAACTAATGGCAGTGAGCACTCTTTGAGAGTTTTGGGTCCCATGGAAGACAATGCTCTGCGAAAGAGGGCTCCAAATGGGCAGCTTCCTCAGAACCCAAAGAATAAGCATCAGAAAGGAGACTTGAATGTGAAGAAAGTTGAGTTAGTGCCTCCTCAGCTTCAAGGAAGGTAATATATTAGTTGTATGTTTCTTGGATTTTTAATTTTGTCAGTTTATAAGGTGTTTTGCTTAATTTTAACTGTCAGATTTACATTTTGTTATTATTTTAGCTACCCATTGTAATTAGGGCTTGGCCATAGTCTGAATCTATTTCCTGGTTAATGAAATAGCATGGTTCAGTATCGTTTGGTTGATGTCTGGATCATCTTCACTTCAATTTCCTCTCTCGCTCTCTGTTTGTGTGTAAAAGTATCTTTTATCTCTCCTAGTGGATGCCTTCTCCATTTCCCGCTTTCTGTATTTCTAACTCACTGATCAGCTCTTCGGTCTTATCATTCGTGGTCCAAAAGCTGATCTTAAGGCAGACCAGACGGTCCTGATTAACCAGAACTGATGCCAAAGTCCCTGCATGGTATCCAGTCCTGAACCATAGAGGATTGGACGAGTCCACAAGCTCAAAACTCTGAACCCTTGTTTTAAGTTGTAGTTAAAGTGTTGGATGAGTTGTTAAGTCATTATCTTGTAAGCCATGAGATCACCTCGTTCTTCTCTCTCTCTCTCTCGCTATTTTAGGATGGCAATCTATTGAAAGCTTGACAATTTTAAATTAATGAACATTCCACTGCTTACTAATTATATATATATATATATAAATATGTACACATGGATATATAGATAGATGAGAACATTCAGTCATAGCATTGATACAGATAATATTTTCTTGGGTTTGGTCGTCCTGTTAAAATAATCAATTATTCTGTATTTTTGTGTTGTGAAATTGCAGGAGCAATGTTGTGACTGAAGATATCAACAAACTTTTTGTCCGGAAGCATGCGTAAGTGAGAAATGTAAAACAAGAAGCCCATATGAAGGTTCTTCCTGGTCAACGCTTTGACCTGTTGTGTAGTCTCACTGACCAAATTTCTGATCTGTTTCTCTTGAATGATTGGAATGATGCATGCCTCTTGTAATTTTCCAACTTCAGCTCAAGGTACTATTTTTCTCTCCATCTATCTGCTCTCTCTTTCTGTTAGATGCATTATATTTCTGTGGTTTATAATTTGAATTTCTGTTTAGATACGTATTGGTTGAGTCAGCTTCAAAGATTTGGAAGAGAGTTCTCCATAGAAACTATGAAAACCAGTAGGATCATTTTTTGTCGTCTGATATCATGAATATGATGATCCTCTTCACCACTAACGAGCCTAATATAAGCCTTCTGATCTTAGATTATTTATAGATCTCGGAAAAACTCATAAATTTGATGACTTCGTGAGAGTTCGGAAATAAAACATGAAATGCATTAGCATGAAGATCTCTCATACAAAGCTCGTTCAAGAGTACTTTGAAGGGGGTATTATGAAGTCCTTTTATGAAAACGTCTGCCTTGGATGAACAGACTGTGCGTTATCCCTTCAACTCTTCTTTTAAGAAATTTCTGTCCACATGCACGTGTTTCATTCTGCCAAGATTATGAAATCTGATATTGATCTGACTTGCCCGAATCAGGAAGTTCTTGAAGAAAGTTATTGAGTGTTTAGATTAGAAGTGATAAATGTCTAGAATAATTTGTGATTAAGATCATCTTATCTTTCACCAGATTGGAATCATGAAAATAGAGTCTGAGGCCTGCAAATAAGAAAGAGTTTGGCTAAATGTAGATGAATTACCTCGTTTGTGTGCTCTTTCAAAATGAGAAGAAGAAGAAGAAGAAGAAGAGATTACAAGATATCTAGTAGATTGGAATTGAGACTGCCCAAGATTGGAGCATGGGAGATACGAGAGATTGCCCAAGATTACCTCAAGATGCCCCCTTAAAATTTATTTATTCATCAAATAGCAACATTAATGTTGATAAAATTTGATAAACTTGTTTAAAACCCTGTCGGCTCTTATAATTGTCAGGAGCTAAGATTCCCCTGCAAGATTCTCCATCATATTCCTTCTAAAACTCTTGAAAATTGACTCTCACTTGGCCCTTCATGAAGATATTGGCATAATTTCGAATGAAATTTTTAAGTTCTGGAGTATAAGATGACTCCTTCGCCCATCCTTCCCCTAATGAAATCAAATTGATGCCCAAATTCTGTGTTCTATCATGCTGAGCTGGATCATGAACCTCGTTTATTGCTGCCTTTGCCTATCATTTCCATATTGGGTAGATAACTAATCATGTCATGAATTTGTTATGCCTCACTAACTCTAACTAGCACAGCTCTCAATCATCTCCAGTGTTGGGTACGGTTCTCTAGTTCTTGCTCTTCCAAGATACCAGATTTCCTCTTAGAAAGGCTCACGTTCCTGAAGTTGACCCGCAATCTACAAGAGAACTTGAAAAATTGCCATCCTTACCCATTTGTAAATCAAAATATCCATTTTTCCCGAAAAATTAAACCATTAAAATGGTTCCTCTTAAATATCTTAGAAGTGCAAATGTCATATGAATATTGCTCGAACAATGCATGAATTGGCTCAAGATATCAATTCAACATGCAATATCAGGCCTTGTATGAGACAAATATAGTAATTTTCTAATTAACTTCTTATAGGCTCCTTGATCTGAAAGCTCCATCTCCATTGTCATAAAGCCTCTGGTTTTGGATTAATAGGAATATCAATAATTTGGATTTCTACAAAAGCAGTCTCAAACAAAAGGTAGAGAATCATGGAATAATAATTTCCTTCGGGCCATTTATGAAATTTCTTTACCAAGAAATGATTTTCCATTTCCAATTTCTTCATTTCAAAGTATTTTAATAATACTTCACTAAGATTTTTAATTTGAAGATCACCATGACAAAAGAACTTTAATGTCATCTACATACACAAAAACAACATCAATATTCATTGAATCATTGTGCTTTTAATAAAGAGTATTATATTTATCATTGCATGTATATACCATTGTCTCCTTCAGGAATTTGAAAAAATCTTCCCTCCATGATTTTTTTAATCAACAAAAGTTTCCTTTTTAGTTTTCATAAATTAATTCAGCCCCTTTATAGATCAGGTGGCAAATCCATATAAAATCCTTAAGATTTCCAATAAGAAAAAGCATTCTTTGCATAGTAGGGAAGTAGTCAATGTCCTTCACATGAAATTTCATTGATGGATTAATAATGTGCATTTTCAATGTGCGAATTATGATTCCAAAATTACTTTTAAGGGAATAATACATGTCAGTCGATGCATGTTCGCATAATTGTTTATGTTATTTTTCTTGAAATCCATGCCACTTTGCTCAATTTCTCAAAATGCAAGTAATAAGTTTTAAATTTTTACAATAAAATACCTTGTGCATTAGCCCTGTTTTCTAGATAATTTGAAATTAGATACTTGAGAGATAAATTTTTGAGAATGAATTAAAGAATGAGGAGATTTTGATCTAGATTCAATTTCTGATTTGACCTAGTTTTTTTTTCTAAGACAATCAACTGATATTTGTGCAAAAACCTTTTTATTTTATTTATTATTTTGAAATTAATTGGTCATTGAAAGTATAGAAGATTAAATTCTTTGTCTAATAAATAAAATTTTGTGGAAAAAATATTTCTATTTTGAAAGATACTAATTTTCTACAATAAGTTTTTGGCATTGTACGAATTTATTTTAACTAAAAATGGAAAAATAAGTGGACCTATTGCGGCAATTGACATCAGCACATCTACCACATAGATCGAGAAAAAGTGTGGCTAGAAATCACCCAAGTGGCAATGATGTGGTACTTATTTAGAGCCTACGTGGGGCTTGTGTACACACTTGTGATGCTCATTAAATGCTTGTGTGTAAAATTCAATGATCGTGTTAATTAATCTAGAGTGTAAGATTATACATAAATCTGAAGTGGATTCATTGTGTATTTAGATTCATATTCACTAAGTATATTTAAATTAATCATCAATTAAGTGAGTGAGGAATTTTCTTTTACCCATGAGCACGTGTTTTCAACAACCACACTAAATAGACTCATCATAAATGTCAAGCCAATAACCTCATTAAATGAAGATCTAGTTTGTTCATCACCAAGCCAATGACCTCTAAAATTTGATAGGGACCAAATTTGAAATTTGAATAATGGCCGCACCCTATAATGTAAAGGGCACAAATAATCATTTCGTTGAAAATAAACTAGGCATCTATTCTCAAGCTATTAGATTTGTGCTCCATAATTGATTGGAACAGTTGAGTGTCTTTGAAAGATGCCAAGATTTGTTTGCCCTTCCACCAAGGCCACATGCATAGATTCTAGTGGTGATGGAGAGCATTGATACAATACTATCAAAGGAGGGTCCCAATCATAGAGAATCTTGAATGGGTTATGGTTATCAAAGATTTAAAAAAGTGTGTAGTATGAAAGCTCCACCCAAAGTAACCATTTTGATCACGTTGGGAGCTTCACCAATCATTTGTGATATGAATGGATTAATAAACTCAAAAATAACCCTTTACACATCTATAGTGCTTCCATTTATGGAGAGCCATGATGATCGCCATTAGCTCATGCTTGTACGCTGACTTTATTTGGCTATGACAAGCAAGGGATTTTCTCATAAAATGTCATTGGATCCAATTTCAAATAAACTTTCTTAGGGATATCTTAGACAACCTAGATGAAATTTTCAGTAATAAAGAGCCTAAAATTCAAGTAGACTATACACATCTCTTTCATTTTATGAGTAGCCTTATAATCAATATCAAACATATGAGATGTTTATAGTGAGATCCAAGGATGCATGTAATGAGAAGTAAATTTTGATGAGTTCATACTATCGTGATTACTTATCTGTAAACAAATATTTGAGAGGATATCAAGTATCCAAATAGAATAGGAATGCCTATCCTGCTCATGTGATGAATATTGTGACTGCCACAACCATTTGTGAGACACTATGGTTAGGCAGTTGGTGCTCTTTATAGGGAGAGTTCATTGAGCTGGTTAGTATGAATCCCAAGCTAGTACTGTACCTTACTTTCAACCAAGTTGATTCATGTCAGAGTTGTATTGGCAATCCTTAATCCTAAGACACCAAAGGCATCTTATGAATGAGAATGTGTGTTTTGACTCTGACCTATGAGTCTTTGACAAAGCTTCTAAACTGTCAAAGCTCATGTATACTAATATATCCACAATGATGAGTGTCTGGTCAAGATGAGATCATCAACCCTATTTAATTTTAGGATTCAATCTTTGAGAAACAGTGTGTGCATGTCTTTAGTCACACTCAAAGGTGAAATATCAAAGAAGAAGTTTTCAAATATTATATGTTACACAAATTCTAACTAGAATAATTGAGTAGGAATTCACAATTGACCATGACGTAAGTGACGAAACAATTTCATGCGGTCACTGAATACACAAAAACTCATGTCAAAACCAGTTCCAAACTCACCAATTTAAAGTTATAATAAAAAATTAAAGACTATAGTGGTGAATAAGGGTCCAATCCATAGAATATTTTAGGTGTCTTTGAAATTCGATCAAATCGGATGATGAATTGAGGTGAGAAATTAGAAGTTTTAGTATATTAAGAAAGAAAACTCTAAGAAGAATCCATAGAATCAGAAATCACAAAATTTAGATCAGTATTCGCAGAGAAATCAAGGAGTCAAATCGGGGAAGAAATTTTGTTCGTGAAAGAGAGAAAATATAAAATTATCTACAATTTGATTAATCTACTATTCGAAATTAAAATCTAATGCTACATCAAGAAAAATCAGGAAGAAAACACATAATCTAACCCCAAGTCGCGCTCGAATGATCCAATTAATCGCCAAATCAAAGGCTTTTCACTCCGCGATTTCGAAAACAAAGTTCAGCATTCAAGATGTGATTTCTTCTTATTCTCTCCACTAAATCTTGATTTTAAATGCTCCATGGATGTGGAAACAAATCTAGAAGAAGAAGAAATCAAGTGATTCCAGGACTGAGTTGTCTAAACAGTTTGATTTGCTCTAAACTTCCAAGGACGACATTTTTTGTCGAAAAACATGTTAATTATAAAGGAATTTGGGCACGATCATTGGATGCGTCTCTTGATCTTCGATCAACGGCTCAGATTGAATGCATGTTTCGTGAATCGTCATCATTAAGTCGCGTCCATTTGATCGACGATGAAGCACTCAAATTTTGCCATGTCGCGTGTGAAGAAGAAGTGTCGCTTAACGTCCACCGTTTGATCTTCATCAAGCAATCGAGGTGAGTCCACATGTCCATCAGGTGCATTTAATCTCAACCGTTATAACTTCCCAGATGAGCGGCTGAGATTAAATCATCTTAAAATGAATCGTCGCCTAATCAGATGCATCCACGTACCCCCTCGACAAAGTGAAAATTGATGATCACGATTTAATCGCGCGATCATCCGCTCGAGATTGCACCATATTACCCGCAAATATAAACAAAGATAAATAGTCTCACATGATAAAAATTTAGGTGATTTGATGAGTATATAAGATATGCATGTATAATGGGTTAACAAAAATCTATAATAGATGCTTAACCACTAATTACTCACACGCTGCGCGCACACACACATGCACAAATGTGCACACACACATACGCTCACACAAGTCGCCACGTGGCGACGCTCTGCCACATCAGCTTGCGATATAGAAAAACCATTTTTAATTTTTTTAAATAGAAAATAAGTTTAAATAAATTCAAAAAGTTTTTATAAAAAAATCCCGTAAAAAAATTAAAAAGATTCATAAACTTTCAAAATACAACTCCAAATTAATCCAAATTTATTTTTTTGGATCAGAAATTAAATTATATATCATTCTCAAAATTTAAATTATTTAAATAATAATAGAATAAATTTTCATTTAAAAAATACACTCATTCCTCTTAGAAAATAAAACTAGAAAAATATATGAGTGTAAATAAAAATATTTTCTCTTATCTTTGAAACATGAAAATACAATTATGATCTCAAATATAGATGAGAATAAAACTATATTATTTGAATTATGCATAATTATCCCTAAAATGATACATTTTTATATCATAACTTAAAATTATATGAAATGATAGATAAGCACTCAAAATATGATAACATGCATACAAATGGAGTATTTAATGCCTTAATTTGCATCAATAATTATGTAAATTTATGTATAAATTGCATGTTGTCAGTAAGTTATTCAAGGAGTATCGTGCATATAAGGGATTATATAGGTATGATAAATATTGACAAAAAAGTTCCATGTGTGGGTAACATAATTCCATTAGCTTCTAGGCCATGGGTTATAGCTTGGCACCTTATGTGTTGAGGGCTTCACCTATCAATTTGATTAAATTGCTACATGATTAATTAATTGAACTTTGATATTAAATTAATTAATTGGATAAGCCAATAAAAAAGTTATCTAGCTTATTTTTAAATAGATATATACTTTGGCCTAGAGGGTTAGATGCATAAGGTTCTTCAATGAAGGGGTTATTGTATTATGATTTGGGTTTTTGTGGAAAATTTCAAGCTCTATAAAATGACCTTAAAGGGTCGAGTTTTGAGGATCATAAAACTTTCTTCTTCAAGCCACCAATATCTTCTCCTCTGTCCATCAAATCCATGAAAAGGGCGATGGTGTATAGATCAATATAGATTAAGGCTACATTGGCTAGCTAATAGCTTGCAATTTATACATGTAATTATGTTATTATTAATACAAATTTACGCATTAAACATTCCATTTGTATGCATAATATCAGACTATGAGTGCAAATCTATCATTTCATACATTTTTAAGTTATAATCTCCAAATGCATTATTTTAGGGATAATTATGCATCATTAAAGAATATATTTTAGACTATATTATCATCATCTAGATTTGAGATTATAATTGGGGTCTAATGTTAAATAATAAGAGAAAACACTTTTTATACACATTTATTTTTTAAAAGTTTTATTTTCTAAAATAAATGAGTATAATTTATAAATAAAAATTTATTCGCTTTTTATTTATTACATTTGACTTTTTAAAATGATAGATTATTTAATTTCTGATCTAACAAAAAAATTAGATTAATTTGGAGTTGTATTTTCAAAGATATGAATTTTCTAATTTTTAGGAATTTTTATGGAATTTTATGAATTTTCATGAATTTATTTAAATTTAGTTAAATTCATTTTGGATTAAAAAGAATAAAAATCAGATTAAAAAGTGTGCTGACATGGCAGCTGATGGAGCGAAGTAGTTTAAGTGTCGCATGTGGCGGACTATGTGCGTGCCACGTGGTGCACGTGTGTGTGGTTAATGGGTTAAGCATCCACTAATGGATTTTCATTAACCCATTAACACCGCACGTAATATATACATGTCTTTCGCTTTGATTTTTGTCATGTGGGACTGTGTTTGTTATTTTTATGCATAGGTGACGTGACAAAATCTGGAATGTGCGATCACGTGAATCAATCGCGATCTTTATTTTCACCTAAAATGAGGGGTACGTGGCGTATAACGGTCCGTCAATGAATCGTTTTAAAAATGATTTAATCTTAACCGTTCATCTGAATAGTTATAACGGCTGAGAATATGTCCAAACGATGGACTCCCATGGACATGTGTATGCATCCAGAGCGTCCAATAAAAGATCAAATGTCAGACGTTTCATGGTGTTTCTTCTTCACGCGTGTTGTGGCCAAATCTCATTAATCCATCTTTGATCAAATGGACATGACTTAAATTTAATGATTCACATCCAAGCATTTCATTAGAGCCATTGATTGAAGATAAAACACCAAATCCAACGACTACACCAAAAGTTACTTATAAATACATATGTTCTTCGATGATGTAAACCATTTAGAGGTGTTTTGAGTACTTGAACCCTATAACATCTCAATCCTTCAATATCTTGCTTTCCTTCTCTTCTTGATCAATTTTCACGTCCAAGGGGTGTTTGAAAGTAAGATTTCATGGAGAGAAATCATTGCTTGAATGCTAAAACTTGTCTTCGAAATTGCAGAATGAAGAGTCCTTTATTTGACGATCAATTGGATTATTTTGAATGCTATTTTGGGTTAAAATTCATGTATTCCTCCTAATCTCTCTTCATAAAACATCATATTTCAATTTTGAATCGTAGATTAGTCAAATTTTAGATTTAATTTTGGTTTTCTCTCTCTTCGCGTTCAGAAGTTCTACCTAATTTTTGCTCTTTGATTTCCCCGCAAATCTAGATGCAAATCAAGTGATTTTTTATTCTATGGATTCCTCTTGAGTTCATCCTTTGATTTTGATCAAATTTGAAGAACACCTTGAAAATACATTTATTCCCTATGGATTCGACCCTTATTAACCACTATACTCCTTCATTCCTGATTTTAATCTTAAATTGGTGGGTTTGGAATATGTTTTGACAATTATTCGTGTGTTTTTAATGACCGGGGGGAGTGACGATACTAATTCATATAATTGTTGAATGCACACAATTTAGTGTCAAAAGAATGTCCTAAACTTACCAATTTATGATTAATCAATTAAATTAAATAGTATAATGGTAATTAAGGGTCGAATCCATGGAGAATAAGGGAAATTTGAGATATACCTTTGAAATTCGGTCAAACCGGACGACGAATTGAGAGTTACAAATTGAGCAATTTATTATAATAAGAAAGATAACTCAATTGTGAATCCACGGAATCAAAAATCAGGTGATTTGGATGAGAATTCGCAGAGTAATCGAAAATTGAAGTTAGGAGAAAATTTGTATCATGAAATTGAGTTAAAATAGAAATTAAAACAAAATTAAACTTAATCTATTATTTGAAATGTAAAATTAACACTAAGATGCAAACACGTAATCTAACCCAAATTAGCCTTCGAAATGATCCAATTAATCGCCGGATGCATGGCTTTTCATTCCGAGTTTTCGAAGATGAATTTTGAAGTTCAAGATGTGATTTCTTCCTTCTCTCTCGATCAAACTTTGATTTCAAGTATTCAGTGGGTGCCAAAATGCATTAAGAATACTAGGAATCAAACGGCACATGAAACAGATGTCCCGACAGTTCGAATTTCTTGAAATTCCACGGGCAAGTTCTTCCGTCGCAAAGAACTGCATTTAAAGAGGTGATTTTTGGGCGTGACCGTCTGATGAAGGGGTGCATCTTGATCAATGGTCGCGATGAGCGTCCATCGATTGAAATGGTGCGATTATATTGCATCTGTTCGATCAACAATTAAAGGTCGAGATGAGTCCACGTATGGTGTGTGAAGAGACGCGTCGCTTCCTTTCGTTCGTCGGATCTTCATCGTGCGATCGTGATTAAATCAAAGATCCATCAGTCGTGAATGATCTCAGCCGTTATAACTCCTTTGATGGAGGGCTGAGATTAATTCACTTAAACTTCTTTTCAACCACGTGCATGATCATTGATCCCGTAGACCTCGATTCCACGTGATCTACATGTGATATTCCACATGGTATCGATTCAACGCGTTGGATGCTGCCACGTCGCCTAAAAACCAAATGAAAAAAAAACTAATAGTCCCACATGGGGAAATTTAAGAGAGAATGTCGAGTATATAATCTGAGGTGAATTAGAGGGTTAGCGATATTCCTCTATGGTACGTCTTATATGTACTATAACCTATGTATAATAAAATATATATATATGTATAATGTCACCTCAGTGCCACGCAAGCACTCGCGCGGGTCCGCGTGGCACTGCCACGTGGTCTTGCATGCCACGTTGCATCCACGTGGGCTCGCACGAAAAATGCCCCCTTTTTGCATTTATGTTAATTCATTTAAACCTTAAAAAATTCGAAATAAATTCATATAAATTCAGGAAAAATTCTAGAAAATTCCTTAAAATTGTAAAAATTATAACTTTCCAAATATAACTCCAAATTAAGTCAATTTTTTTTTTGTTGGATCAGAAATTGAATAATCTATCATTATAAAAAGTCAAATTATTAAAATTATAAGAGAATTAATTTTAATTAATTTAATACATTTATGTATATTATAAAATAGCTTTATAAAAATACATAAATGTTAACAAAGATCTTTTCTCTTATATTTTTAATCTCAAAACATGATTATGATCTCAATTATAATTAGGATTAAAGATTATAATGTCTAATTATGTATAATAACCCATAAATTGGTATATTTTTATATCATAACATGAAATGATACAAAATGATAGAAATATACTTAAAATATGATAATATGCATAAATTTGGAATGATTAATGCCTTAAATTGCATTAATAATCATGTAATTTCATGCATAAATAGCATGTTATCAGGGAGTCCTCTCGTCACTAGCCTATTTGATCGCAAGCAAGATGAGGGGATCCACCAAGACAAGAACCACATGGATACAACTAAAGGTTGGGTACATCTTTGCCATGCGGCATCACATTCAAGGAATCACTAAGTTGCAAATCCAATTTTGCACAAGGTGACATGATCACTTTTTTTTGTCTTGTTTTCTCATGTTCATTTTGATTTTCTCTTGTGATCTGATAGCGTTGATTTCCAAAGCATTCCTGCTACACATGAGATTCCATCAGATTTCATAGCTCATAACATTGTCCATGTCAAATTAGCTTTTAAAGTATGACTTACCATATAAAGCTTATGTTCCATGAATCATTAATGTTCTTTGGGACTAACTACATATACTTCATTTTTAAATGGTCATGCTTTTATCAATATCATTTTCAATGAAAAGCATGGATAAAAAAGTATATGATGAAAATTGAATAAGACTCAAAAAGGCCTGAAAAATAATGAAAACTGAAAATAAATTCCCAAATAGACTCAAAATCTCACATTTAAAAAGAGAGTTTAATATGGAAAATCTAAAAAAAATCGAACCTTTTGGAAAAAAATTTCTAGAACCTTTTGATTGATTTCTCATCCAATCTCATATTGAATGCAAGAAACCAAGAAACAAAGATTTAGAGAATAAATTGGAGAGACATTGCAACTTGAATGCCCTTACATGATAAAGAACATTTTGGTATGAAAAGCCTTTTGATCCCGCTATTAAGTGGGTTAATTTGCTGATGGATTTTCTCTAATATAGTGCTATCTAGGCAAAGATTTAATTTTGAAAAGCTTAGATTTAGTGATTTCATTGTTTCCCATTATTTTCTCCATTATTTTGAGCCGTCCAACTTAGTGTTTGATTCATTAAAAAGATCTTCGCATGTATATCTAAATTTCCTTTTTTTTTTTAATAAAAATTACTTTCATCATCCAATTTGATTGAAGTAAAGCTAACCTCTATGGATTTTGACCCTCATTCACAAATATAGTTAATTAATCATAAGATTGAGTGAGCAAGGAAAAGTTTTTTATGCCTAAAAGTGTGTATTCAATGATTGTACAATTTTGACCCATCATGGTCTCCTCAAAGGGTATGGCACAATCAGACTTAACCTTTCCCTTCCATTACATGATGTCATTGATGTTCCTAGTTCTTATGACAATAGTCCTTTATGTTCCATTACATTACCTCTACTCTTAAATACTTTGTCACTTTTTATCTTTCTATTATCTTTTTAGGATATGCAAATCAGATGGAGGACTATTTTGGGGAATGAATATGGACAAGGACTAAAAACTATCACTTATGAGTTAAGTATGATCACTTTTGAGTTGTTTTGATTCTTGTCCTCCTTTGGCTTGTTTTGAAGCATCTTAGTCATCTTTGTTTTGGAAAAATTTAAAAAACTTTATCATAGATTTCTCTAAGTTTTGTGTGAGTCTTGTCATCACAAGTAAATATCCCCATTCTTCCTAGCCATGTTATAATGTCATTCCTTGGTCAAAATGTTTCAATCTCATTCATTGTGACATCCAAGGGGGGCCCGTTATGCTTGGTATGTCTCTATCAAGCAATATATATTACATTTCTTTGTTGATTATTACTATACTTTCACCTAGGTCTATCTCCTCAAAATTTGATCTCAAGTACTTAAATTTGTTCAGCACTAATTTTTCAAAGGTATTATCTTTAAAAAATGGAAACTACAATCACCTATGAATATGTTTTTATTAATGGCAAAGAAAAGTTTTATATAGTAATTTGCACCACTTAACATTTGAAGTTATATATGTGCATGATATCTATGTTATATACTTTCATGTTGTGAGGAGATGAATCCATGTATTAAGCATTTTTCACTCTCTTATTTATCAAAACCAAAATTCTTATGAATAAAAGGCAACCACAAGAATATCACAAACTAATATTGCCGCATATTTCACTATATATTTAATTACTATTTTGGTTTTTATGTTTAGGCTACTTATTTAATTACTTATTTTTATGGTCAATCTAAAAAGAATTATATATTAACTTTAATATTCAACTTTAATCTAAAAAGAGTTATCCCATTTTGAGAGCTTTGATTTCTATATGTGTGTTCTCCCTGCTGAGAGTGCTTAAGTGTTTGTGGATTCAAGCACACCCCCTTGTGAATTCAAGGGTTGAAAGAGGTTAATTCTATGGATTCGAAACTCCAACCCTTCTTAAAGAGTAAGGTTTGTGGATTCAAGCCACTATTCTTCATTGTTCCTGCACTAAGGCTGTGTCACTTACTTTCTTAGTTTGGATTGCTTACTTTTAAAGAAACTTGTTGCAATGTTGATACAATTATAGTAATCATGCAATTTCATGATACTATTATGGGGTACTATAATAGTTTGATAATAATAGGAATTCTACATCCATTAAATCTAGACGAGTCAAAATTTTAAAATCCATATTTGAGAAACCATAAATTGGAAACTTCAAGTCATTCTATATGCTTACTCTTTCTAGCTCTCTCAAAGCATCCAATCATTCTCTCTCTAGAATTACTTTTGCCTTGCAATAGTTTTGAAATTATCCTCTTTCCAGAAAATGTTTCCAAATCAAGGAGCATTTGAGAAAGAGAGATGGACTCTTGCTCCCGGGCTCTTACAAGTATCAATGTTTAACTCTTTAAAAAAGGCACTAACAAGTTGAGGCATTCAAAAAGTGGATCAAAACGAATCTAGAAACTCAAGATTCAAAGAGTTTGGTATTTATCATGGATTGAGGACTGATCCCTACTAAGTTTTTTGAACTTTCATGGTTCAAATATATAAGAATTTGCTCATACGAAATCAATATTCAAGGTTCAAGAATGTTGACGACTCCTACTGGAGAGAAAGGCAGATGGAAATTCACAAAGACTTAAGGTTTTGATCAAAAGTTAAATAATCCAAGAATCATAAAAGTTTTCAGAACTTCAATTTGCTCTTGAAACCAAAAAAATAAAGAAGAGGTTTCGATAGGAGTTGACCTAACGAAGTTCACTACCAAATCACATGATCAAGTCAAAGAGTCCACAATTTTCCAAAATAGCAGATTCTATTACCTCAAAAGAGGTTATAATCAACTTCTATAGTAGAACAAGAGACAATATTTTCGTCTCGAAGTGCCAAGTGACTAGATTACCTCCAACATATGTGCAATACATAATACTCAATTCTTGGTCTCATTTGTCCCCCACCATATCTAGCATCAGAATATGGTCTCCTAATGCCAATAGATAAGCCCTTTGCCATGGGTTAGGCTTGATGTATATGAGAAGCCATTATCCATGCTCCTAGTGCACCATGCAAGGTTCTTGTATGAACTAATTTAGAACACATATAGCATAGTTAATATCGAGGCTGAATGATTCCCCAATAGATGGATCACTTCCCCAATAGATGACGATAGCAATTGGTATCCACACCATAAGTGAGTCAATATCCTAGAACTTAGGTTATGCCTCTAAGGAAGGTGTAGGTAGTTTAAACCCTAGTAACCCTATCTCTAAGAGAAGATCAAGGGCAAACTTCCTCCAAAGTAGTGCTAACTTATGTGATTGGGAAAGCAAACTCAATCCCTAAAGTAAATAAGGTGGTAACTCCAAGTCTCATGTCACGAAGTACGTGATGTTACAATGGAGTTTGGCGTCAAATAGAATGTGACCAACAGATTGTAAGGTTCAATCTAGGCCATTCACCACAGTGAATCAAGAATAAGCATCAAGGGCATTGATGTAATCATACAATTATTATAGAAGAGCCCGAGAGGGGGCTCATTAGAAGGTGCAATGATGATAGAGATGTCTGGAGAAGGCGACGAAGATAATGGATGAGTGGAAGGAAACCCCAAGATGGAAGTAGTCTAAAGGAAATAGATATGATATACTTTCTATGTACGCCAATAGCCAACAAAGTATCGTTTTTTGCACCTGAATAGTAAAGTTTACGTAAGGAGCGGGAATGATCTTGCCCAAAGGTGATTCATTCAAACACACTAGATGACAAAGGTAAAGATAAAAAGCATCTACAAAAGGATGAGTAAGAGGGATAGCACCACCCATAGGAGAGGAGGGCATACGATTGTCAAAAATTTAGTGTCAATCATCATGATTTCCAATTGCAGGTAGTGAAAAATCTGTATCTAATAAAGTAGTGTGCAATTGATGTCAAGTAGAACTCGGTGTTTTCTTTCCAAAACATAATTTTGAGAAGTGTAAATGAAAGTGGCTTGGTGGAATGACTTCATGTTCAATGCAAAATGTTTAGGAAACCATTTGGATAATTTTGTAGGGAATTTTCAATCCAATTTGATTTTGGGAGTGGTAGAATGTTGGGTGATAATTTCGTTTTGGTAAACTAGCAAAAAATGTCAAAAACTTACGTACAGCTTTTAACAAGATATAGCCAACCAACTTTAGTATAATCATCAATGAAAGTGAGATAATAAATATGGCTCAAAGGTGATGAATACACAAGAGGGATGTCAAACAATCCAATGAAAGAGATCAAATGTACAATGGATTATGGAATGGAGTAGTGAGAAGGGTAAGTGGAATGATGATGTTTGCCCATTTGGCACCACTCAAACATAAACTCAGATAAAGAGGTAAAGATTCTTTAAGTTCAGAAAAATAAGGAAAACAAAGTTTATGATGCAGAGAAAAGAAAAAGAAACAAAAGAATTGGAGATGAAAAAAAAACCAAGAAGCCCCAAGGTAGGGGTATCCAACATGAGCTCATAGGTTTCATGACTATTCTCACACCCTAAACCAAACCTCTAAAAACATGAAGGCTTTCGAAGACAAAATGGAAGGGTAAAAAAATGGTAATATATTTAAGGGTTCAAATATTAAGACTAATCATGAGAAGGTTAGTAAGACAAATCGAGAAAACATCAAACATTACCTAAGGCAAGGGAGGGATTCACTTTGGCCAAGCTGCATTCTTTAACAAAGCATGAAATGACCATTAGCAATGGAGACTAGTACATGGGCGATGGTGGGAATAAGAGAGGAGAAGATGGAAGGGGTTGTAGTCATATGAGCTGAAGCCCTATAGTCAATAACTCATGATTATCTAGAAACAAGAAAATCATATGTACCTAAAGTAGAAGCCAAGTTGGCAATCGATGTGGATGTGTAAGATTATATCCCGCACCTTAATATTTCACTAGGGTGAAAATCATCGGGATATTTTCACCTGACTAATGTTACAAATGAACTAGGGAGAGTCGAGCTCCAAGTAGTACAGGGAAAATATAGCCAAAGCCTATTCAAGCTTTCCGAAACTCCTTCCAACACTTCCAGGAAGCATGAGTAATCTTGTTGCACTAATTGCAAGATAGAAATGTTTACTTCTCTTAGTAGAAGAGCATCTGCCTTCAAAAAGATAAAAAGCTTTGAACTACACCCCCCCCCCAATCTCGACCACAGTGATTACTAGAAAGTACTTGACCACGAATCTAAGAAGCATTAGACCATCGAACTCCACTAAGATCAACCATAGCCGAAAGCTCCTTACATTATTGTTTCAATGTGTGCAAATATGTCATGTATGATTGATAAAGAGAGACCACTATTGAAGAAGAGATAAGAGATGATCAAAGTGATCCCAGAGGAACTGATCATCTTGTTTGTAGGCAAACATAGACCTAAAGATTTCCACTCGGAAATAGATGATCTTGTTTATGTTCATAGCCTCAAGGGTACATCATAAAACGCTTGCAAGCTAGATACAAGAGAGAGATTGAACAATAACAGGGAAGACACTTTGACTCATCAAAGATTGTATATGCAATGGGGGATAAGAAAATCCTCAGCCGATGGCCCATGAAGCATGATTTCAACCATCAAAAGGTATATGTCAATCTGATAAGGCAGGTCAGGATAGAAAGTCCACTAAAGGAATATATCATGGAAAGTGCTTCTACTCAAGCAAATTATTTGGAACCAACAACAGAGAAGGGAGACTTGGGGTGGAGAAGATAATGGCAGGGACTCATCAGACCCATGCGACAACATCGAACAACCCAACATCAGGTGGAGCAAAAACATAGCAGGTAAAGCACTATGAAAAGCTCGTTGGGGGTAATACCAAGGCATTTCGAGGTGGATCAGCACTTCTTGCAATCATCTCAACTCGTCCCTGGCTCAGCCTTGCTCAATCAGCTTGATCTGGCTCAATTGGCTCAACTGACTCGACCAGCTTGAGCCCACTTGGACTAGCTTGCCTGGTTCAGCTTGAACTCGGCCAGTCCTAAGAAATCACAGAGAGCAATTTCCGCCTGATACACGCAGCAGCCACCCTGAAAATGTCAATGCAAATGGCTTGAGGAGGGGCAGCAACTCCTTTGGAAGAGGCGGCGTCCCTTTTGGAGGGGGCAGTGCCCCTCTATAAGAGGGTGATGACTGCAGCCCTGAGGACAGGGAGAGTGGCCCTATGGGGCAGAGGTGACGGGAACTCTAAGGGGATGTCATAGTAGCCTTAAGAGGCGACAACAGCAGCCCAAAGGAGCAGCAGTGGCGGCTCAAAACGGGTGGTGGTTGCAACTCAAAGGAGCGAGGAGGGGAGAGATGATACTTTTAGCCATCTGAGGCTGCTGGCGGCAGTGGCAACATAAGGGCAGCAGATCGTCGATAGCCACTTCACTTGAGCGGCGGTGGCAGCACGAAAAACCCTAGTTTTCAAGGATAAAAAGGATCCATGTTTTGATACCATATGTACAGTCAATCTCAATGAGAATTGATGATAAAAAAATATATTACAAGCCCCTTATTATGTAGAGGAATAAGAGAAAGGGAAATATGATCCATGTTAGACTAATGTTCCTATCATGGGTTAAGCACCCTCTAATGCACTATATCTAAAGAGGCATCAAAGGACAATTTTCATCATCTACATTCGAAAAGGAGTTCACAATCAACCCCAAGGGATAGACTAAAGCCCCATGAGAAAAAGTCAAACCCCTTGGGAATAGAGTTAGGCCCAAAGCATTCTAAATGTGTTTAATGTTTACATTTGAGCACAGAATGTAGGGTCTGAATTATAAAAGATCTCAACTAAGATACAAAAACAAACTCTTTATTAGTTGGACAGGGATCATTGGTTCATTTAATCCTTGATCTGTCAACTCAATCAGCGATCAAGTTTGTCAAAAGTTCCATCAGTATCATGATTGTCAACAGGATTGAAAATCGATGATGCGATCAATGTGCATCAAGCTAATGAAATATTAGCCGTTCGATCAATTTTGACATCCATATCCTACCTCTCTGTCCAGAACTCTGATGGCTTACATGCTGATGCTGCCATGAGATGACTTAGAATCTATCGCCATGATCAATGATCCAAGATCTCAATAGTCATAATTTGGCAAGCAAACAGATCATGCATATCAGATTGCCCATTCAACCCCAATCTACCTTCCAAACTAGCAAGAACTCGATCTCAGAACCTTTCCAGCAGCAAATCTAGCCAGTTAGAATATGTGATCTCTAGAAGTCCATATCATTTAACTTCAAAAATTCTAAATCATCTGAATATTATATGAATGTCACTCTAATATTTCATTTTCTTCAAATTCAAGTTGGAACTTGCAAGGCCATTCTGGCATTTCAAGAACTCGGAAAATTCTCCAAATAGCAAACTACAAAAGTGCCAAGAAACTCATCAAAGGTTTGAAATTTAATTCCATTCGACATGAAATACAAGCCTGCTGGGTTAGAAGAAAAGTCAAACAAGAAGTAGCAGAGAGATAGAGAAAGAAAAGGAGGGGGAAAGAAAGATAGAGAAAGGTAGAGAGAGAGGGAGAGGGAGAATTTCACACCTTTTGGCTGCCACTTCACAGGCTTCGGGAAACCTTCTCATACAGGTCATGAGGCCAATTTCTGGCCATGTTGCTGGCAATAAAACTTGAAATCTGCAGAAGAAGAATATGAATTTCAATAATTCTTAAAAACTAGGAAAATCGGAAAATTCAAATAAGTAAAATTTAAATAAGTTAAATACAAGGGAAAATTGCAACAAAAATAAACTTTCATATAAAGATCATCCAAATAAACTCAACTCAAAATCCATAACATTGATACCTTTCAGTTCAGGCCAAATGAGAAGGAAATAGAGAGAACGAGAAATGAGAACATAAAGGGAGAAAAAAATGCAGTAAATAGAGCAGAGAAACTATTTTATAAATAAATTGGGCAATGAAAAATCAATACTCATGTTTCATCATATTTACGATCGTCAAAAACAAAGAAGAATGGCATGAACGTCTGCCATGTTTAGATCAAGGGAGAGAGAAAAAGGAAGTGTTTGGAAAAGAGCAGAATAAACAAATTGAAAGAAAAGTGAAATGAATAATTTGTTTGACTGAAATATAAATTACTCATGTTTCTACCACTAATTTGCAGAAAAAGGTAACATCAAAGAAGAATTAAAAAATTCTGCTGTAGTTTTTGAAGTCAACAGGAGACAGAAAGAGAGAAAAATTAGAACATGGCACAGAGAGAAAAATCAGACAGAGAAACTCATAAGGGACTGTTAATCAAAAACTCATGTTCCTTAGTTCGCCCTTACAATGCATTGATTCTTTCAAATTATTTGTACAGCTAAAAGTTTTGGAAATCGGTAAAAGATAAAGCAGGTGTGAGAGAGAAGATTTAAATGAACAGATCAGAAGAGTGTGAATCGGTGATTTCGCAGGGAAAGACACATGTATGTGTTAAGCATATTCCATAGTTCATGTTTCTACTCCATTGTCTTATCTAGATTATATCCTCCAATAAGATTACAGAGCAAGAATCTTTGTGATTCTTAAACCGAATAACACAGAGAAACATTAACATTTTGAACAGAAGAAGAAAAACTGTCACAGAAAAAACAGAGGGAATGTAAGTTATAACAAAATTTACAAAAATTAGGTTTTGGACAAAAATGATTAACTGCACATTCGCCTTAGAGAGACTGATGGAAACTGCACCAGAAATCCCACGTATTTGCTCAACTTACTCAATTAATTTTTTAATTAGATCGATTTCTTTGAGTTATCTATTGCTGTAAGACTGCCAAAAACAAATAGTTCCAGGTTTAGGTTTTAGAATTCAGGGTTTGTGTATAAAGTTTCAGAAGTTAAGGTTTAGGGTTTAAGGTTGAAGGTTTATGATAAGTCTTAATGGTTCAAGTTTTAAGATCATGTGTCAGCGTTTTAGGGTTTAATGGTTTATGTTTAAGGTTTATGAGTTAGGGTTTAGGAGAAAGAAAAAAAGAGGACCAAAGAGAAATCCACTAATTAAAAAAACGGAAGTTTCACCAAAATCTCTATCCTTAATGCGACATACCTTAGCTTTCATGGCACGGAGAGTACCATCGGTGTCCCGAACATTATCCAAAGAATTAAGTACAACTTTCAAGAGATCAGGAATGCAAGCTTGAACATGAGGAGATAGCTTCTGGAACGCATCATGGGGACCATCAGATCTGCGTGGATCCAATGGTAGGAATGATAGTCTCGTCACCTCCCTCAGGGCATCCACGTCATGGTTGGATCTGGATAATTTGTGCACGTGCAATATTGCCTCAAGCTGCCTTAATACCGTTTGTTTTTCCAACATGTTTTCTCTGTCTTGGAGACTGCAAATTTTGAGAAATTGATTTTAAGATGCGGAATTGTTAGAGGAAAATGATGCAAATAATTAAAATAAAACTTTGAATTTAAAGTGATGGCCCATTTTTTTAAAACCTTTTCGAGTCCGAACTCTTGACCCTAAATCTCAAACATCAGCCCCTAAGCCCTGAAACCTAATCTGGAAATATTAACCTCCTAAAACCTACCCTGAATGAAAGTTACAAATCTCTAAACTCTAGCACCATAAATGCTAAAACCTTAACCATAAAACACTAGACCCCCAAACACTGAACCCAAACTCTAATACACCAACACAAACTAAATCCCTAAACACTAAGTCATTGACCCTGAATATTAACCTGAGCACTGAACTCCAAAAGCCTGAACCGTAATCCCCAACCCTAAAACCCTTTAACCGAAAAATTAACCCTCGGAACCTGAAACGCAACACCCCCAAGAGAATAATCCTTAATACCTTAAGTCTAAAACCCTAAACGGTAATCCTTGATTTAGAACTTGTTAACCATAAAAACAATAAAATCAAGTCCTGAACCATAAACCCTAAATCCAAAAGAAATAAACACCCGAAACATTAACATCTTGAAACAACCCCCTTCGGAAGGTATTTAATAGTAATCCAACTTTGAATGTGATAGGATCCTGATAGGGAATCTAGTTGGTTGTAACCTTGAATAGAAGAATACATAAGATGGGATGAGGTGACGAGGGTGAACAGGGTTAGATGGGGTGAGGTGTCAGAGGGGAAGTGCCACCAAGCTATACGAATGCCTGAGAGGAGAAGTGCCCTCAGGGAGGGGAGAGGATGAGAGAGAATAGGGCAAAAGCCTAGGTCAGAAACAGACAATAATCAACATCTTGATACTTTCCATTTGCTAAAAGAAAGCACCTAACTCCCATACTTATAACCACAGGAAGTGCCCAAACAACTTCCCTCTAGTGAGGGTAAACTATTAAATGCCTAGCTCAGAGGTTCATATAAGAATGAAATGCAACTTGAACTTTCCAGAACGCACTCACATCTAAAACGCCTGGGAAATGATAGAAGTGATAGAAAGAGGTCTGACGGTGGAAGGGGAAGACAGGGTAAAAGGTGGAAGATAGGAATCTCTTCATGCTTCTTGAAAAGGATAGGACCCGCAACAAAAATGAGGAAGATTATGGCAAAGAGTTCTAAGAGAGAGAAGGGGAAGCTAGGATGACAGCATCTTGGATAATTCAATACGTCATTCCCTCAATCTACTTCGGCATTATGCTTTATACCCTCCCCTCTACCTAAATGGGTCATCTGAGAAGACCCACATAGAATAGGAGGGTATAGTATAAAACATTAACCCACTAAACCCATAACAGCAGAACAGTATCCCTCAAACCCTGAATCCTACAGGTGCAACCCTAACCAAAGCCTTCAAACCCTTAAACCACAGGTGGAACTAGTTTTCCACAGAAAACAAAGACAGAAGCATTTTTTTTTGGAAAGACAGAAACATAATTATAAGAAGGCCAAGAAAATCATTTGAACCTGGTAAATATCATGTAAATCAGATTAGCATTCAAAAATCTCAAGACGATACACTCTTCAAGTACAGATGGTTACTGGTAGCAAATTCATTCTACATAGCATATTTTAGGAAGAAAAGAAAACGAAAGCACAATACAGAGATGAATACGACATAATAATTTCAATTAAATAATGCTAACGTTGAGGGAGTGATTTCTCCCCAAATCTATCAGCCCAAAAAATTACACCAAAAATGTCACTAATACCTTTAACTCATTTAGCTACAATATCTAATAGCAGTATAAATTGCATTAAAAAAAACCCTAAAATGGCCAAAACTAGTGACAAATTTTAAAGACAAAGGAATATCTTTGAGAATGAACTGATACAATTCCCAGTAAGTACTCTACTAGCAGGGAAATAGAAATAAATAACATCTAACCTTCCTTCAGAAGAATACTTGTAAGCTTCTATGACTTCATTTCCAGAATGAATAAGACCATAGGCACGGCTTTCACCGTCCTCCCGGCCACGGGATAGAGCACAAATTGCTTCAGAGAGACACTTGTTAATTGTGTCCAATGCAAGTACAAAGGCTCCAACTCTCTTGTGAATCTCAACTGACTACAAAGTTAAGGAGAAAAAACAGATTAATTACTTGAGAAAGATATCGTTTCTATTAATTATAAGGCCAAAATCTAACTTTTAGCCAAGTTCTAACTTGCAAATAGAAGAGTGATTAAATATGAAGTCATGGAATATACATTATAGTTGAAAGATTCATGCAGAAACGTGTCAATCAGACCTGTACTTATCATGTGCAGCGCATTGTTGTGCAAGTAATTGCCAAAAAAAATGGAAACACTAAAAAGCCTAAAATGATAATAATGTGACATGGTTCTTGAAAAGGGATGTAATTTCTTGAATCGAAGAGAATTAGAAGTTACAACTCCAGCAGGGATGAGAGAAATTGGTTAGAAGCAAAGGATATCTTTAACTAAGTACTTTCATGTCATTTGTGAGCCTAGTTCAGATATTGCCACCACTGAATGAAATGTGCCAGTTTTGCCGAAATATGCTCCCAGGGCCGCGGCTCCTCCTGTCACCCTGACTCCCTATCTTTCCTCTCATCTATTAACTCCTCCAAATTCTAAAGAATTAACCAGAATGAACCCTTCATCTCTCTCTCTCTCTCTCTCTCTCTCTCTCTCTCTCTCTCTCTCTCTCTCTTCCTTCCTCTTCCATATCATGCAAAAATGAAACTAAAATTACAAACAAATTAAAAGGCAAAAAAAATAGAAATACACACCTTATCGTGAAGCCCAGATTCTTGACACTGAGCCGCAACTTCTATCAAAAACTGCATGCGACTCTGAAACTCAGGCAAATACCTCCTCAACAAACCCTCTTCACCAGCACCTCTAGAACCAAGCAATAGAGAAATCCCTCCATCCCACAACAAGATTTCAGAGAGTAGCTGCTTCAGCATTATGCTCCTCTGCCTTTGTTGATCTGCACTCCCTTGCCCTCCCCATGATATCTTTCCTCCTCCCATTGTTGCAGCAGCTTGCACATAATACTCCAATGCAAGAGAAAGATCTCCGTGCCTCAGATAAATTGACCCATAGTGTCGTATAATGCTAGCAACTTCTGCTGAAGCATTCATCACTGCTAACTTATGCCCAAAGCCTGCCCCCTCAGGAAGAACACCATGATCTGATAAAGCGATTGAAATGTGGACTGCATCAATATTGTACCCTTCATCCCCACTTTCCTTCGTCAGGTATAAGATTGCCGGAAGAAATTGAATACTTAGAAGCAAAACATAAGGGTACACAAATGGGTCCTTTCCATTCTTTGTGTAGTACGAAGACTCAAACTTGTTCAAGTAAGTCTGGAGATCTTCTAAAGTGTAGGGCACCAATCTGTCACTAAGCACAAGAGAAGGCGTGGATGTGGGAGCATCACGAACACAAGATAGCTTGAACCATAGGAAGTCTTCAATGGTGCTGAAAAGTGATTGCATGTCTCGAAGAAGTCGATCTACTTGGCGATGACAACCAGAAATGATAGAATAGAGAAGTAGCTTCTTTCTATCATAGCCAGGTCTACCTGCTCGATCTCCGATCCTTGAGATTTTATCACACTCTTCAGATGCCATGACAGCAGTTTCATGAGACACCACACCACCAGTGGTGATCCACTCAGCAAGCTGCCATGAGTATGATAAATTAATTGCTCTAAAAGGAGATTAAACATAAATAAACAGTACAGTACCATTGGTGCGAAATGATAGGCAACTCGAGATGATTGGGCAACATGTTTAGCTTCGTCATAGTAACCCGTCCGTAAGCAGAAGTATATCTGTGTTTGACAAAAAGTCAACCTCGGCAATCCAAGACACAAAAGAAACATTGATATGGATCTAACTATTAATAGATATATGGTAACCTGTTGCCATGTAGTGTCAACTGGAGGCTGCTTACGAGCATCAACAGAATCAAAGTCTAACACCCCATGATCCCGCAAACGAATCTGTAATCAAAAGAAACTCTACAGTCAGATATCTTCACTTTTAAATTTAAGTTCAAAAACAACACCTTAACTACAAGGGATGTAAGTCGCAGCTCTACTAACCCGAAGAAACGCTCGAACTTTATGCAAGTTTCCAACAATGCCTCCAAGAGCAGCCTAAGAGAAAAAAACAGGTTGGAACCTATAAATGCTGTCAATATGAGATACTTGGACTGTGAATTAATTCAAAAAAGCATTGTGCAATAACTCTAGAATCCAGAAAGGAAAAATAATAATACACTCGGTGTTTCTATTTCACAGCAGCATCGGCAAAAGGAAGAAATGCAATGGCAAAATTGCTAAGAAAATATTAAAAGAAAACTATTGAGACAATCAGAAATAAAGGGAAGATTATCTGAATGTCAATAGCGATCTAGCTTTATTTCATTCTCTGTTTGAGAAGTCTCCTTATTCAATGGTAGCACCCATTAGAAATGAGTGGGAAAGAGGATTGGTATTGCACAAAAACTGGGTACACTAAAAGACGGACAAGAACCAGGGAAAACACCTGCCACTACCAACAACCTAGGAAGATATTCAAGAGATCTTCCCAACTCTCCAATTGATGATGCCTAACTTTGGAATGCCCTTTTCTTGGAGCCGCCTGTCAGTTGAGAAAGCCTAGCAGCAAAGAGCTCTGTGCATGAGAAACACTAACAGAGGAAAGCTTGAAAATAGTTTATCCCCGTGACTTCATGATAGGGGTAAGAACCCCTTTTACATGGTTGGCAGTGGATATCAGATTATTTGATATCTCACTGACCAATAATCCCTCCATGTGAGGGTATAAATACAAATAAGAAAGGATACATAAGTAAAGTAAAAGTAAATAAGCAGTCAAACATAGGTCCTGACAACACAACCCCTCAAGTTGATGCATGGATGTTTTCCAACCCCAACTTAGAGATCAGTTGCTTAAATGCAGGTCCAGGCAATCCCTTCGTGAAGATATCACTGTTTGATCAAATGAGGGCACATATGAGATCTTAATTATGCAATTGGCCAGCTTCTCCCTTATGTAGTTTCGGTTAATTTCAATTGTAGTGCTTAGTTCTATCATGTTGGACTGGATTGCAAGCAATCTCTATAGCAGAATTATTGTCGCAGTACTGCCGGATGCATGTATCCTTCATCATGCCCAAATCCTTCAGAATTTCCTTCATCCATGTGCCTTCAGATATACCTTTATCCAAAGCCCAAATTTTGGCCTCAGCACTTGATAGGAACACTACTGTTTGCTTCTTACTCATCACTGTAGCCAAGATCTCACATAGAAATGAGCAATATCCATTGGTAGATCTACAAACTACAACTGAACCCATGAAATTGGAATCAGCATAAATCTCCAGGACTGATCTCCTCCTGGCTTGAACAGGAGACCTTGTCCAGCTGTTACCTTTAGATAGCTTAAGACTAAGTAAGATGCCCTTAAATGCTCTTCCTGGGGGTCTAGCATAAGCTGACTCAACAAATTAATGGCAAATGGAACATTTGGCCGTATATGATTAAGGTAAAGTATCCTACTGATTAATATCTAAGACAGCTCTCAATTTTGAATTTCCAATCTGAATCAATCGGAGTACTTGCCTGTTTACATCCAGGTCTTCCGGTGTCCTTCAAGAGGTCTCAAAAATATTTTTGTTGTGAAATTAATATGCACTTGGATGAACGAGCCACTTCAATCACTAGAAAGTATCTGAGTCACACCCAATGACTTTATTTCAAACCATGAGGCGAGTTGTATCTGCTCTGATACCAAGGCTGCTTCTTTTAGGAACTCCTCCAGTTGACCCTTGAGTTCCTCCATCTTCGCCACCTTCTTGACTATGCAAAGAGCATTGGCTCCAAAATAAGGATCAGTGCCTCTGATACCAAGGCGGTAGAACCCCCAAGAGATAAGCAGGAAAACCACTTACACTAGAAGAAGGATAAGAAACAGGGAAAAAACCCGCCCAGGCAATCCCCTGTGAAGATACTCAAGAGAGCTCCCCAATTCTTCACTAGATGCCAAACTTCTTGGAGCTACCCCTTCTATTCAAAGAGGTTTCCTGCTGGTTTGTCTCCTGCCCATTCATCTTCCCCTTGGGTTCCCTCCCCACTGTCTACCACGGTCTCAGCCAGTTCCTATTGAACCAGCTGACACCCATTCCTCTTCTTTTGCCGATGTATGATTATCAGCTTCTCAATGTCCAGTAGTCCATGAAGGGGTCATAGTAAATGCTTATCTTCATTCATGAAAGTTTATCCTTCATTGGGGTCACAAAGGTCAGTACTATTGTCCAATGTTTATTGAATTCACTATATCTATCAACCAACAAGATTCCAAATGTACAAGAGAAGAATACAGAAACAGTAAAAATGTTAGCCTCAGAACAATGATAACGTCAAACTTGTTATGAAGAACTGGATGATTCCATTGTTTATGGTCCAACAAAAAGTGAAAAGCAGTTTCTCAAACCAAAAGTATGTACTCAAATTTTAAACAAAACACAGTACAGAAGACACAGAACTTGAAGACTGTCATTATGTTTTTCATGGTTGCAGTCAAGAAAAAAAATTAACATTAAAGGAAGATCACCAGAGAATCAGTGATCAACTGGTAAAAGCACCCTCTTGTTCCCATCCAACAGGTCACCCATCCCTGGACTGCCCAAGCCAGGGCACTATTACCCGTGGGGTTCTTCTCACCCAAGCATCCCTCTTTTCAGGAAGTCATTCATTCCTGCACTGCCCAAGCCTAGGCACCCTTAACTCTAGAGGTCTTCACCATCCCGATGTCCCTCTTATACTTAAGAGGGACTTGAAGTCAAGAACATGCCAACCAGATACCCAAGAGCATAAACCTTCAAGCTCAAAATTTTGTGTTTTATGATCATAAATCTACAAATCCTTACAGAACAAATCAACTGAGAAATTCAAGATAGAAATATCAGTAAGAATGTGTTAAAGATTGCATACTTATGATCATGAATATATTTTCCTTTTTTTCGTGTTTCTGCACTTATAAACTGGGATCTCATGGATCCAACTAACGCATATCGGATTCAATTCACATAGAATCTCTGTATCTTCTTATGCTCTGAGTTTATCTCTTCATGTATGACAGCAACATGGATTAGGGCTGGTGGAGAAGAGACAACAATGCAAATGAACAAATTTAATAGAATGCATGATCCCGCCATCATTCAAAGGAACACCTTCACAGAGATAAAAAAACAGGGCCCAAACTGATCCTATGGTAAATGTTGAACCAGGATCTGCTGACTGAGAGAGAGTGATAGACTCTTTGGAAAGAGTTTAGAAGGGGAGAAAATGCTTTAGGAAGAGGTAAGAAGAAAGATAAGTTTCATTTATTAGCAAGTAGAATTTATACAGCTTCTTGATGCGACTGTTTTCCCAGAGTCACTTAGGGTGAACGGTTAGTAATTGACAGGGGGCATAATTACAATTATTTGAAACTTATAGGTAGTTATGTAATTAATAAATATAAATAGGCCTATTGGTAAAAATACTAATTGCTGATAACTAACAATAATTAGTCCTTGATCTCCTTAACAATAAACTCACTAGAAGGTGTTCTGGCAAACGTGTCACTGGAAGAAAAGAAATGGAGGCATGTGGTCTGAAATGAACCATGCTGGTTGTTTTCAATTAGGATTCTCCAAAATAATCTTTTCATTTCACTTATTCTACACCACTTTGACAAACATCTCGAGTAAAATAAGGGCTGTGACAAAGAGGGTAGAGAGTCTCGATGGCCCATGTAAGGAGACAAAAACTTGTAAATTTGCAAATTCGACAGGATCATGAAATACGTGAAAGAGTTAGCAACTATTTACAACAGAGCCAAAGAGAAAAGCACAAAGTGGTGGTCATAATACCTGAGTTGGATGGCTTTGAATTGTCTCGAGGATATACTTCTCATGACCAAATTCTAGATGCCGTCTTGCACCTATTACAAGTGACATCTTTCTAGAAACATTTTGATGAGTTCGCGAGTCTTCATTAACCATAGTCTGGAAAAAGTAACAGATATTGAAAACTTTCATGTTTGATGCTTACTAGTGCAAGTACATAAGAGGTGAATGCTGTCAAACCAACATGCCCAGACCTCTAGGATCAAATATATGAGCACATACAAGAGTAATAAATTAGGGTTTCCGAACCCTAGAACCCAAGGAAAATGGGATAGCCAGTCAAAGTCCCCAGGGATAGTTCATAGCCAGTCAAGGAAAATGGGATAGCCAATATGAGCTATTAGGGCTTATAAACACATGTTTAGCAGAAGGGCTGGGCCATAAACTACAAAGATGACAGAGCTCTAGCAGAATACACATGGGAAAGAATACAGCGTCTCACCTGAATTAAGTGCCAAATCTTCTGCAAGCTTACTGTTTTCCCAACAGAGGATTCAGTCCCCAGACGTTCATGTGCAGCCCTAAAAGCTGTAGCCGGCTGAGGATGAAAAAATTGAAATTCAAGATTAGGAAAAATTTCCAAACATGGAGGATCATGCCCAGCTATGTACCTTAAAAGGCAAACCACTCTGTCTAGCATTGTTAAGATCTCTCACAACTTCAGCATAAACTGAGGTTTTTGTCTCGGAAACAGGTCTTTGAGTTGCCTGCACGCGGTCTACAGTAGGGCGTGAAGGCTGAGGACTAAAAGATTGAGATGTAAGCCCACTGGGTGGGGCGCCGCTGCTTCTTCTTGGTAGCAATGCCACGTGGCTTAAACTGTGCAAAAAATCCCGCTTCTCCTTCTTCCAATCCTCCTATTGAATAAAAAACAAAATGAAAATTAGACGTTACAAATTATCTGACTCTGAAGGTAGCAAATGCTAGGTTTTCTGCCAAAGATGAGGATAACCTAGAGAGCGACAAATAAGAAAGAGACACGTTGTTCGATTTATTCACCATATCATGCCGTACATCACGCCAAAGATGAGGTTTTCACCATCTCTTCGCTAGGTGCCCTGTTGTTCAAGCGGTCTGGACGTCGACTAGAGTTGTTCGACCTGGGCTATCCTCGCTGGAGGATTTCTGGAGATCCATGGCGGCCGGACCCTACCGGAGGCGGGCAGAGTGGCAGCTTATCTTCGCCACGCTTCGGGTCATATGGAACCACCGAAATGAGGTCGTCTTCAGGGGGCGGACCCCCTCCGCTGATGCAGTCGTGCACAAAGCGGGGGGCCTGGTCCGGTCATGGAACCGAGTTGGCTTAGGCCTCTCGGAGTTCGTACCCCTATAGATCCTTACTTTGTACTCTTAGTCATTAATTCAATGACAACGGGGAGTTTCCATTTTGTGGGCCCTTCTTTCTCTTTTCAAAAAAAAAATCAAGTCGTACTTGTAATGGGCCATGGTAACATGGCCCATTAATCATAACGGTCACATTACACTGGTCCTACACTGATACAAACCACCTTGATTGAGTTTTGAGTCAATGATCCTGCAAAGAGATTTGAAGATGGTAGATGATGGAACCACAGAAAGAACGGTCCATAAGGCAGAAGTAGATGATGCAGAGATAAAGAAGATGAGATGGAGAGGAATGTCAGATGGGGATCAGCTGCCAAGAGGAGTGAAAAGTGAAAGAGAGAGAATCAGGGAAAAGAACAGGAGGCTATACTAAGAATAGAGTGGGGAGATACCTAAGTTCAAATTATAACACTTCCATACTCCAAAACCTTGGTTTCTAACCCTATCTAAAGCCTTCAATCAGGCCATAGGGGTGCTGCTAGATAAATTCCCAATGTGAGGGCTAGAACTGACTTAATCTAACTTGGTAGACTATGGGGAATGAAGTGATGCCAAAAGTAATAAATTTATTGCCGGAAACCTTTAAATTCTATCAATCCATTAAAGAAAATGAATAATTATGTTTACTCCACATCTTTCTAATATCATCTACTGAAATTCTCAAGGGCATGGGGAGTAAATAGTCAGGAACTAAAAAAGGCAACATCTGATTATCATGTCTAATAAATCTTCAACAAGAATAACTCTTAGATGAGCAACTGACCCTACAAAGTTATGAACATATTTCTGATCCATTTTAAATCTGAAATCTTTCACCATCACAGTGAAGCAAAGATAGCTTTGTTTGGCTGATCCAGCATGGGTATTGGGAGCATTGGCGTCAAGATGTACTGGACCATTTCATTTAAGAAAGAATTAAGGTGATAAGAAAGCATAACTGGTTATTTTTTTCCCTGAGAGAGAGAGAGAAGAAGAATCATAAATCCAAAACATAACTTGACATTGTGTTTTTTCCACAAAATAATAATAACAATAACTTGACATTGCGAACATGAATTTACCTTCAAACATGAATATTAACCCAGGACATTGAAAGACAAACCCTTACCACTGAATCCTTGATCCTGAACCTTGAAATCTGAACCCTAACCTCAGAATATGAGCAGTGAATCCTTAATCCTGAAAGTAAAATCATCAACTCTGAAACTGTAAGCCCTAAATTAGAGCCCTGGACGCTTATTCTCTGAACCTGGAACCCAAAAACCCCAAGCTCTGAACCGTGAGCAACAAATCCTAAACCCCAAAACCTACAATTGTAACCGTGAGCCTTATACCATGTACGTGAACCTACGGCCATAGAACTCTGAAACTTGGACCCTGAAACCTAAACTTTGAACTGTGAGCACTAAATACTAAAACCCGAGACTTTCCATAGTAAATCATGAACCATACATCGACCTTAATCATAAACCCAGGACCTCCATCGCCAAACTTGAACCAAAAATCCTAAACTCTGATAAGCAAGCATTAAGTCCTAGACCCTAGATCTTGCATTGTCAATCGGGTACCACACATGCCCTTCATATCATCAACCACAGACCTTCATATTATCCCCAACCTGGAAATCCAGAACCCTAAACTCTGAACCACAAGCACTGAACCCTAAATCTTTGAACCACAAGCACTGAACCCTAAAGCTTAGGCCTTACAACTTCAATCACGAAGCATAAGCCATGAACCTTATACAATGGACCCTTGTACCGAGAACCTCCACCTCTGTTATGTTAGACCTAAATCCTAAACCACAGTCCTTCAACTGCGAGCACTAAAGCCTAAACCATAAATTTCAACCTGGGACCACAAACTATTAACCTTAATAGCAAACCTGGACAAAAGCCTGAACAAAAAACCTCAACCCTAACCTTTGATCTTGAACCCTAAACACAAAGCCAATGAACCCTACACCCTGAATAGTGGACATTATTACTTCAATGTTGAATTCCATAAATATTCATGACGCAACCTTAACGCAGGAACAATGAAGAACAATGGCTTGAATCCACAAACCTTGATCTGCAAGAAGGGTTAAGTTCTAAGTCCACAGAACTAACCTCTTCAACCTTTGAATCCACAAGGGGTGTACTTGAATCCACAAGCATAGAGCACTCTCTAACAGGGAGAACACTCAGGAGAAGAAAGCACAGCTCTCAAAATGGGATAACTTCAAATTGTCTTCAAGTGTTACAACTGGGGGCCTAATATAGGCCTAAAAAGTGAAGGGTCGTCCAAGTGACAAGACCCATGAAAAGACAACACAAAGTCTTGAAAATATAACTCTGACAACATGCATCTGACAGAGACAAAACTGACAAAACAAAAAGCAAATCTTCTAAGCCTTGTCACGCCTCAGCAGAAAGATATTTGAAGATTCTAAGACCTTTCGTAAATATTTATGGTCCCTAGGTGATCTTCAACAGAATATGTCAGGTCTTTGGGATGCTCCCTTGGCCCAATAAGCTTTTAATGGGCCTCAAAAGTTAACTTGCCCAGAATAGTAGAAAATGGGTTCCTGGGCCACATTTTGGGCTACATCAATTCAGAACATAGAAACGGGTAAATTACAGTTAATCAGGGAAGGATGAGTTAAGACCCACAACTCCAGAAATCCTTCAGGGATACATATCGGAAGTCACAACAAATGTAAATGTGCATTAGCGCATGAGGTTGAGATGAAAAATAAAAAGAGTGATGACAGAATTCAAAATAGATGACTTCATTGGAACATTTAAAGGGCAAAAATAAGAAAAGAAAATGAAACCCAGGTTACTTAACTCTTCCAAAAAACATAATGAACAATATAAAAGTGAAAATATCAATAGAAGGACACCGAGAAAGTCTGAGAGAACACAAAAAACAAAGTACTTAAGATTTCAAAATCATTCCAACCTCTAAAGCATGTAACATGTAATCGTTGAAGCTCCTCAAGTTATCCTTCTGAGCTTCTTGAATAGCTGATACCATAGTCATTTCGTGAACCTGAGATCCAAAAAAGAACAAGGCCAAATTAGAGTTAGTTCTAAGGTTCAATTTAAATGTAGGCTCTTGAAAATCCTCCACTGGTAAGGGTTTGATGCAACAAGGAAAATATAAAAGAATTAATCAGAAAATTTTCCGATCAAATGAGAAAATGAAAAACAGAAGCTTGAGGAGAATCAAAACTTTACCTGCTGTAGATATTCTTCAACTGTCGTTGCTTCAGCAGGAAAAACATCTTCATATGTTGTCTTCAGGCAAACCAATAAAAACATTTTCATTAAAATCATATTGATAATGGAAAGAATATCTCGATTATATTAACTCTAGTATCTGTCAAAAAAAAAATTTTGAATAAAGTATCTGTCAAAAATAATTTGATCAGTGATGAAAATTCACCGACAGAATACCTTCAGCTCAAATGTTTTAAGATCCCTTGCAAGCTGTTCAGCGCTTAAACCTTCACGAGCTAACAACCTAAAACGAAAAAAATACATCCCCCGCAAAAGCATAAATCAGGATAAAAAAAATTAAAGTCACAAAGATATCACTAAACTACGGTCGGTCACTTAAATATCACTAGAATACTACTAAATTTAGCCCACTCGAATATCACTAGAATATCTCTAAATTTAGTTCACTAGAATATCACTAAATTTAGTTCATAGGAATTTTGCTAGATTTGGGTCACCAGAATGTCACAAGAATATCATTAAATTTTAGTCACTAGAATATGACTAAATTTTGGTCACCTGAATGTTTCTGGAATATCACTAAATTTAGGTGACTATAAAATCAGCCCAAAAAATTCACGTTAAAATTTTTCACTATATTTAGTTCCTTATTCACCTAGTCGCTGCGGTGGACTGACTCGGCGCTTCCGCAAGAAGAGTCTTAGCCTTCAATTTCTTCGAGAGAATCTCCAACTGATCCAAACTCCTCTGTGTCGCATCGAAAAAGATAAGAGAAAATCAGCACATGCGAGCAAAAAATAAAAAGAAAATGTTCCATAACATTCGCATGAGGTTTTGACCTGAAGCGGGGGAAACTGCGCCGAGGGAGTGGCCTGCTCGAGAAGCTTTGTGGAGGAGTGGAGGAGGTTTGTCCATCCCCCTGCATCAGGTTCGGTCCCCATACTTTTTCAGTGATTCGATTCAAGTTCGATTTTTTAGCCCTACTTTACCGTTGGCTCTCCTCGGAGTATAAATTGGAAACGAGCGCGATTCTAGAGTGCGAAAAATATATGTGTATATATATATATATATATATATATAGAGAGAGAGAGAGAGAGAGAGAGAGAGAGAGAGAGAGAGAGAGAGAGAGAGTCTGTGAGAAAGAGAGAGAGTCCGGGTGTTTGTGTGAGAGAGTTTGTGTTTGTGTGAGAGCGTATGTGTGTTTTAGTGTGAGAGAGAGAGTCTGTGTGTTTATGTGAGAGAGAGAGAGAGAGAGAGAGGGTCTGTGTGTTTATGTGTGTGTGTGAGAGAGAGAGAGAGAGTATGTGTGTTTATGTGTGAGAGAGAGAGAGTCTGTGTGTTTAAGAGAGAGAGAGAGTCTGTGTGTTTATGTGTGGGTGAGAGAGAGAGTCTGTGTGTTTGTGTGTGTGAGAGAGAGAGAGAGAGTCTGTGTGTTTATGTGTGGGTGAGAGAGAGAGAGTCTGTGTGTTTGTGTGTGTGTGAGAGAGAGAGAGAGTCTGTGTTTAAGAGAGAGAGAGAGGGTCTGTGTGTTTTATGTGTGTGAGAGAGAGAGAGAGAGTCTGTGTGTTTATGTGTGTGTGAGAGAGAGAGAGAGTCTGTGTGTTTGTGTGTGTGTGTGAGAGAGAGAGAGTCTATGTGATTGTGAAAGAGAGAGAGAGAGAGTCTGTGTGTTTGTGTGCGAGAGAGAGAGAGAGAGAGTCTGTGTTTGAGAGAGAGAGAGAGAGAATGTGTGTTTGTGTGCGAGAGAGAGAGTCGGTGTGTTTGTGAGAGAGAGACAGAGAGAGTCTGTGTTTGTGTGAGAGAGAGAGAGAGAGAGTCTGTGTGTTTGTGTGTGTGTGTGTGTGAGAGAGAGAGAGAGAGTTAGTGAGGTATACAAATAACGGTTACTCGACGATGAGAGTGAAAGGGGTGAGAGAGAGATAACTAAAAATGATTTGATTGGCGATTAGATCATCAATCAAGGTGATGAGCATTCACAGAACTCCATAAATAATCAAATCGATCATATATTCTAAGATCACTGATCGGGTCACCCGAATAGATCACGGATATCCAATTCAATCACGACAATTCGATCAGTGATCGTCGTTCCCTAGTTGGATGGGCTTCCCTTCACACTTGGCTATGGGACAAAGAAGGCACACTTCTTTAAATAGAATTATATTTCTCTAGGGTTTCTAATCATTTCATGAAGATAAAGGGTGATGCTAGTTTTAAACATTAGCATCACAAAGTTAGGTGATGATCTTTGTTCTAAGCAAAAATTGGAAAGGATCACAAACTATAGAGAGATAGAGAGAGAGAAAGAAACATTAGGAGTGAGAGAGAGAGAGAAAGAAAGAAACATTATGAGTGAGAGAGAGAGATAAAGAAACATTATGAGTGAGAGAGAGAGAGAGAAAGAAACATTATGAGTGAGAGAGAGAGAGAGATAAAGAAACATTATGAGTGAGAGAGAGAAAGAAACATGACGAGTGAGAGAGAGAGAAAGAAACATGATGAGTGAGAGAGAGAGAAACATGGTGAGTGAGAGAGAGAGATAAAGAAACATTATGAGTGACAAGAGAGATGTCATATGTTCTTGCATCGGAATATCTCTATGATGTTTGTGGTTGTTAGATATAGCTTATTAGAAGGTCTTAGATATAACTCATTATAAGGTGTATTGCACTAGCTCTTAAAAGAACTCTATAGTTAAGCGTGCTTGAGTGAGAGCAATACTAGGATGACCTCTTGGGAAGTGCTCATATTAGTCCCGCATGGGTTATATTTCTATATTTCTCTCTTTCTTCTCTATAAATAGAGGCTTGTAATATCTTCTTTACTCACTCAATACAATTGGGCTTTACCATTCATAGGGGTCATTTCGGATTTTCTTGGACTTTGATTTTTTTTCTTATTTCAGCTTGATTTTATTGTAAGTGCCTAACTTTTTATCAAGGTACACTTGTTCTTGGAAGTGTCAGCTTTTCTATTTAGCTTCACTTTCGATCTTTAAGCTTCTTTTTTTTATCTTTTTAGGAGATATAAGATCATTCTTTTTATACATTTTGAGCTTCTATTTCAAGTGAAATGAGAATTGGCAATCAAGTAAATAGTTTAGTACAAACGATCATCTTACCAGGTCATCGATTCTAAAATTTCAATTCAAAATTTTCTAGGTTAGATGTGCACCCATGAATATTTTGAGAACCTTTTGCCTTAAAATTCATAAAACCTTGGAATTTTTCACAACAAATTGTGCAATTTATTATATATGTCTGATATCTTGATGGGCATTGCCATCCTTAATCATATATTATCAAAGATCTCTAGTGAAATTCATTGTTCTATGGAAATTCATTGTTCATCTTTGCAGCATTTCTTGATTTTGATGACATTGATCATAGTTGACGATGCCCTAAAATCTACGCCATCTAGATTGAGAATAATGTAAGCTTTGATTCTTTCTTTGTCGATCGACTTGAGCACACTATGAAATTAATCATCATTTTAATATGTTTAATAATGAATCTTCATGAAAGTATAAATAAGAAGCTGATATTAATGAGTCGAAATTGTAGCTACATTACCAATAACATCGAGGAACCTTCGATCTACCATGGTAAGTAAGAACAGATAGATATGGATTTATGATCATCATGATATATAGTCTGGTGCATGGCGCATCTTCGAAATGGGTAAATTGGGATATTGGTGTATAAATGATGGAGTTTGATGCCGGTCAACCTCTTGAATTATTACTTTTTATTCATAGATGTAGATTTAATGGGAAAAGTGTAATTCAGAACTCCTGAAGGCATAAGAATGCATGTTATGATGATTTTTTATGGCTCGCATGGTGTTTTCATGATTTTGTTATTCATATTCATGATAGATAAGATTTTATGACATGTTTTGCATAAGCACTATGAGTCACTCTGCACATGCTTGATCTAAAACATTAATCATAAATAAAATATTCATCATTTTATGAAGAAGATCTCATTTTTTCATTAAACAATCTTTAAAAAAAAGTGTTCATCATTGTTCTTCAGAACTTACTTTTTAAGGAAACCTTCAAGGCGGCGAAGCCAGTCAACATACTGGCTCTGCTCTTTCTTGCAAAGATGAAGGAGGATGAAGTTTGTGAGCTCAAAGTTTACCCCTCTGTCGACAAGATAATCTGTGAATGCGTCCTGAAGATCTTGATCCAATGAACTGAAAAGACAAAATAACGATACTAGGGTTAAACATTACCAAAAAAATATCAGAAGCAATGGTCAGGGATGGAAGAACACCAAGTTTTCCCTAAAATGCAACCATTTCATGTCCTCCATCAAGAAACCAATGTGATCATACTGGAACTTGAAAAACAAGATCATGAAATAAAAAAAACTGTAAAAGAAGAATTAAACCTGAAGCTGGGTCCCCTATATCTTGATTGCTTAGAAAAGCCAAAGGAATCAAGATACTTGACATCATCAATGACAAATTCCGAGTCCCCACTATCATCCTGTCGGAAAACTGTACAATTAAACAGCAAAATAGGCTCCGGATCGGGCTTTTTTACGCAAACTTTCATCAAGAAATGGCGAGGGAGTGGATTATCCTCTTCATAAATTAAAGGTCCTAGAACAGCAGATAATGCAATCTCCTCTCCAGGTTCGAATTTCCTTCTTAGAACCAAATCTTGAGTATCTGCATCATCCCAATCGACAGAAAAGCTTCCAATTTTTCTATCATTGTAATCCTGCAAGATAAATAACTCCATTATTATTGCATTACAATAACAATTATAATTTTTTAGTTTTTGGGTAAATTCCTTAGGACGAATCATTAATTTCGATAAATCATGGGTCTAATTTTAGGGCAGAATTTCACAAGCTGTATGATTCTTTCGGATGAATTATTAATTTCAAACAATCACGAGTCTTATTTTAGGTCGCATTTTAAGTGACATTTGGAGGACAGACATTCCATCATTAGTGCGTTAAACGAGGATCCATGGTTCTTTAGAATGATTAACTAATTTCGAACAGTCATTGGCCTTTATTTTAGGGCACAATTTTCAAATTGAGTTCGGAGGAATTTTGCCTCTGAAAATTAAGGAACGTCGGCCAATTCCTTTGGCGATTAAAAAAGAGAATATCCAAATAAAGAAACGAAAACATTGTACAGAATAACGTGAATTCTATGTATCCGTAGTATTTTATTCGTTTATCTGCTTTCCGATCCGTCTGCTATTTAAACTACGAGAATGATAGATACGCTCCTAAATCTCCCTCGCAATCAGCGAAAAGAGAAGGGAAAAAACACCGCGCTGACCAGTCAACGCGGCTGATACGCACCTGCACAGATCGCGGCGGATTCGAAGACAGCTCGTGTTGCAGCTCTGAGCGGAGAATGCTGAGGAGACCTCCATCGCGATCACGGACGACGCTCGCGCTCCTTCGCAGTAGCAGACGCGACGCCATTTCTACCTCATTCGTCCCCGAATGGACTCTTCGATGGCTGTACTGCTGATTCTTGAGTCCGACGGGAGCAGATATTCCTTGTACAGTCAGAGACGGACTACACTGCTAGAAAGGCTAGGCACTGTCCACGGACAGTCCCGCTGTCCGTTGACCGGTAAAAATTAGGAATATTTTTAAAAAGTTAAAAAATGAAAAATAATTATTTTCAATTTAATCTGTAAATGAATAAGGAGTTAATCTTATAATTTAACTAGCATATTTAGGTGAACATGTTAAAATATATATATATATAAATAAAAAATAGATAGTTGCTCAAGTAGTGAAATAACCAAAGGACATAAATATAATGAAACTTTCAAAATGCCATCAACCCTTGTCCTTAGTAGGAAACATCGAGCTAATCAGATTGCCCTCATCATGACTGAAATCGGTTGATCCATGGGATCTAACAACCAATTTGGATCGTGATTGGATCCATGGTTGCCAATCATTTAGACTATCAGAGAGATGAAGAGAGAAGAGATATATTTTATAAAAAAAATTGATCAGATTAGTGATCTAGCTGTCAGTCGAGTCAGTGATTGACGATTGAACCTCGATGGATGATCAAATTGATCAGAGATTCTTTGCTCGCTGATCATATTGTCTGCATCAATCTTGGAGATCCATTTCAATCACAACGATTGAATCACTAATCGTTGCTCCCTAGTCCTTTGCTTACCAATTTTCCGTGTGTCAGACGCTCCCAAGCATTGCGTTCTTTGGCCCAACACTTCATCATAATGAGCATGGAAATCATATTGACTTCCAAATCTGCCCCCTTTATGAGTGTTGATCTATATTCTCACTATGGAATTGGTGTTCAAAGGTCATGCTTGTGGCGTGCAGACAATTTATTTCATTGCATCTATTGCAACCTTAGGATAATGATTCTTGTTGATTTGCTTCCATCAAAAGAGTGTCTAAGCCACGATTAAAATACAAACATAATGAAGGTATTTATTATCATCTTCTGTTAGTGTTTTCTTTGTCCCACTTGTAGTTTGACGCAATTTTGAGATGATATTCAAGAAACTTCTAGTTTTCTCATAAGAGCCAACAATCTTTATCAGCCTACCATGAACCACCTCAATGACATTTTACCTCAAAATCCAAAATTCTTGATCATATTTCGTCTAACCATGAAGCCATATATTTCACATTATAGTACAAAAAACCCACTTTTTGTAAAAAGTTTTTAATGTTTTATTGTTTTCCCACGTTTCTAATCTAGATGTAAAGGGTCATTAAGATAAAAAATATTAGACAAACATTTTGCTTCTAGATCCACTTATAATTTCTTTCTTTCAATAGCTAGATCCATTTCAGTGCAAAATTTCTGCCTATTTCAGTTCATTAAAAATCACCTATTGAGATTGTTAACGACATACCCTCTTAAACATGCACAAGGGGGCATCTTACTAGTTTCTCTAGGCCGCTCTATTGTTCTATATATGGCCACATCATATTAAGGTTTCCCTGATTAAGTATTTTGGGCCAAATAGTGTCACCAATGTTATGTGCACATGAGCACCTACCATGGGACTAATAATAAAAACCACTTTAGTGTCCATAGAAGTGATAGATATTATGTGGTGTACAAGCCAAATTACACTTCCATATATCATTTAAATTAAATTTATTAAGTATTACTAATGTTTGATGTTTGCAATGAATTCCATGAGCATCTCTAATGACTAAATTAATAATGATGAGATTAGAATACATTGATTACTTGTCATTATATATATATTATAAACATGCTTTTGAAGAATATCTAAGAATGACAACAAAAGTCTAGAAAGAATAACACTATATGATTTGACTCATATCATACTATTGTTGATTTTTGTGACCATCAATGAAGAAATACTGATGATAGATTTGGAATACTCTTTGGAGAAAGAGTTCAATGAATTGATTTATATGAATGCATAAATGGTATTATATATTACTATCAATCAAGTTGATTTGTGTCACGGTTGTGTACATGGTCCATAAACTTGAGACACTAAAGACATCTTATGACTTACAAACCCCTAGACATGAGATCTCTAAAACATCATATATTGGATATAATATGAAGTCTTCAACGGTGATTGTGAGGTCAAGCTAGGATTATATATCCTTGACATTGGAGGAGATTGACTCAAGCAATGAGATGAGTTGAAATCTGTGGACAAGATAGTAGAAATATTGGATGAGTTCTCGATGTTTTCCTCCACACATTAATACTAACTTGAGTGATTGGCTAAGATTTTACAATTAATCATACCCCAAGTCATTTCATAAATTGCACGGATAAGAGATTATATGTAGATAGTAACCGATGATGAAAATGTTCCATTATAGAGTTTTTATACACTCCACATCTCTTAGAGAGCTTGTGATGTAGCTTAATATCTAAGGGGCTCACAACTCGACCCCTTCATTGGGTTGAATTGATCCTTGATTAATTAATTTATATGTGTTGGGATCTGATGCTTGATAGGCTTTCAAAATTTTGATCAAAACATCAAACGTATTGGAATACCTTGAATCTCATATTCAAACCATTGAGACACTAATAACCGATGCTCATATCATCTAATATATATATATATATATATATATATATATATTATAATTCATATTTATAGGGTTCTCGAAGTTCTTCAAGTGTCTAACCCCTATAAATCTTTACACGATCACCAAATGGTTGGATATGTTCTTTAATGTTCTTAACCGAGAGATAAAGTGAATAAAAGAGAGAGTTTCTATAAGGCTTGCATGGGCACCTTGAGTTGTGGTCATTCTCTCCTTATTTATAGATACTGGGTATGAGAACTTTTCATAAAAATCATCATAATTATGTATATATCCACTAATGTCTTCAGACCTTATGTGTGTAACCCTATAGGTCCATATTTCTCGCTAATTAATAACTCCATCATCCCAATAATATTTTATTGATGAACCTTAACATTAGATATATGAACATATCAATTAAGTAATTATGAATTTAATCGAATTGACAAATTGAGTTGCCAACCCATTGGGTACTAAGATATATCACGTGCCCTAGGAGATATGGAGTATATGAGAACTCTTGTATAGGACCTTCTGATCATTTGTTACCATGTACGTATAATCTTTCGTCCACGTGAGACTAATGAATGACTTAGGGTATGGTAAATAGCCAAACTCTAATTGGTCACTTACGTTAGTACTAATGCGTGAAAGAAACCATCGAAGACTCCTCCTTCAATATTTCCACTACCTTGGCTAAGGATTTTATTGTATTTCATTCCTTGAGTCAATCTCTTCTATAATCGAGGGCATATGATTTCATCTTGACCACACTATCACCTTTGAGGACTTCATATCCTATCTAATATATGATGTTTTGGAAATGTCGTGGCTAAGGATTTATAAGTCATAATCAAAACATGGGCATCCCTTCAGAAGACAATAACATTGTGACAATACCAAAGAAGTCTTTAGTGTATGTAGTTTATATATCACATAGAAAATACCATTGTGACATGAATCAACCCCATTGATAATTAGGTATAATACCATTTTGGTATTTATATAGATCAATTTAATGAATTCTTTCTCTAAAGAGTACTTAGTATCTATTATTCGTGTTTTCATACTGATAGTGATGGGATCTGAGGTCGATAACTTTATGAAATTTTGATCAAAACATCAAATGTAGCAGAAAACATTGAATCAGACATTAAAAATACCAAGCCACCAAGAACAGATGATCCTATCATCTAGTATGAATGAGAAAACATACTTACACGGTTTTCTTGAAGGAGTTCTTGAAGCTATTCAAGTGTCTAGCCTCTAGCGGTATCCACACGGTCTCCGGATAGTTGGATCTCCTCTTCAAAGCTCTTCACCAAGAGAGAAAGAGAAGAAAGGAGAGAATTCCCACAAGTTTTGCATGGGCACCTTGAGTTGTTGTCGTTCTCCCACTATTTATAGACATTTGGTATGAGGTTTTTTCATAAAAACCCTCATAATTATGTCTATATCCACCAACATCCATTAACCTTATGTGTGTGACCCTCTAGGTCCATATATCTCACTAGTTAATAACTCTATAGACCAAATAACACCTAATTGGTCAATATTAATTAATTATCCACATCCACTTATAGATTAATTAATCAAGAATCGATTTAACCCAATCGATAGGTTGAGTTGCCAGCCCGTTGGGTGCCAAGCTACACCACGTACACTAGGAGATATGGAGTATGTAAGAACTCACTTATGGAACCTTCCCGTCATCGATTACCATGTATATATAATCCTTCATCCACATTAGACTCATGAATGACTTAGGGTATGATCAAATGTCAAACCTTAATCGGTCACTCAAGTTAGTACTAATGCGTGTAAAAATCATCGGGAACCCCTTATCTGATATTTTTACTACCTTGGCCAAGGATTTCATCGCATCTCATTCCTTGAGTCAATCTCCTCAAATAATGAGGGTGGATGATCCCATATTGATCACACAATCATCTTCGTGGACTTCATGTCGTATCTAATATATGACGTTTTAGATATCCCGTGACTAGGGATTCGTAAGTCATAATCAAAACACGATCATTCATCCACAAGATGTCTTTGGTGTCTTAAGTCAAAGGACCACATACACAACCATGACATGAATCAACCTGATTGACAGTTAGGTATAATACCATTCAGGGATTCATACAGATCAATTCAATGAACTCTTTCTCTAAAGAGCACCCACTATCTATCCTTAGTGTCTCTAAACCGATGGCTATAGGATCAGTCATACTCATCATATGAGATAGATTAGATAGTGATATTCTTTCCGGATAATTCGATGTCCTTCTCGAATATCTCATAAATAGGAATGTTTAGAACATATGTTTAAAGACTAGTAATCACTATATTATGATCTCATCATAATTCACTTAGTCATTGCATATGCTCATGGACTTCATTGCAAACATCACACAAGAATGACAATGAATAAATTTCATTTCAATAAACATAAACAAGATAAATGAAAGTGTGATTGGCTTATAGGCCACATAGTATCCATCAGATAGCAATAGGATCACTCACACTCATCATATGAGTTGAATCAGATAACATTATTCTTTCTTGATAATTTGATATCCTTCTCAAATATCCCATGAATTAGAATGTTTAGAACATATATATAAAAGACTACTAATCACTACATATTATGATCTTATCATAATTCACTTAGTCATTACATTCTTATATGATCAACATTATATAAGAATGATAATTGATGAACTCGATTGGGTGTGTTTTTCGTCATTGTTGTTCGTCGATTTCATATAATAAACTATAGTTCCTTAGTATAGTTTCAGCAAGGATCAAATTCATAGGGAGCTAAAGTAATGAGGTTATGTGTTCAAAAGAAAGATGAGGGCAGAGGAAGACGTTTGAGTTGAAATGGAGCATGTGGAGATGAGTATGAGAGATAATTATGAGTTTCTCTTTGAATTAAGATATAAATTAGAAAAGAGATGAGATAATTAGATTAATAGAGATGAAAAATAGAGATAATATGATGGAAAGATGAGAAGAATAGATGGTGGTAGCAATGGATACATGCACAGCGAGGGTGAGAGTGAGAGATGCACTTGGAGATGATGTCAAAGCTACTACAATAAAAGAAAAAGAAAACACATATCTACTATATATGAAGATGTTTATAAGCCAAAATCTAATATAGATCTTTTCACAAACCCCGTTGGTGTGCTCGTCCTAGGCCAAGGGATGCTCGATCCGCTCCGATCATGATCTGTGCTTGCTCCCTTCTCCACCACAAGATTGAGCATCAAACAATGCTCCTCCTTGGGCCTTGACCTCCTCTCACTTTCCTTATGGTAGCTTGATGCTAAGAGAGCCAAAAAATGTAAGGGGAGAGAAAATGAGGGCTTTTATACGTGAGTTCTTAGGGTTTGAGTGTAAAGAAGGGTAAAAGAGTCCAATCCAAGGGTATGGATGAAGAGAGGGTTAAAAGATGAATCTTTTCATAAAATTTTAGCTCAAAAATCTATCTAGATCATGAGATATCATGATTTTCATTTAGAGAGATCTTAGCCGTTGATTGAGATCATGCAATAAAAGCATGCCACATGGCACCCTCTTATTACACCCAGAAAAAGGTGTGTCAACCTTTATAAGTGTGGAGGGGAATTTCTATAAATTTCCACTTAAAAAATTAAATGGGCATTTCTATAAATTTTCACTTTAAAAATCGGAGTGACATTTTTGTAAGTATGCTTAAAAATCATAAAAGTCCCTAAAAAATTTAGAAATTTTCCAGAAAATCCCTAAACCTAGAAATTAAATATCTCACAAAATATAACTCTTTTTTTCCATGAAATTTCTCAATTGGATCAAGATTTTAATCCTAATCTTTTCATCAAAAAATATCTAAAATCATGAGAAAAATTAAGGTCTCATTTAATAAAAATTAAGTTTGGTCTAACCTCCTTAAAAATAAGGAGGCTGACGTAATATTCACTCTAAATTAATTTTGGATCATCCTAAAAATCTTATGATGATCCCTCTACCAAATCCAAACCTAATTTATCACATTTCATAAAATATGATTGGTTGGGTGTTCAAATTTAGTGGAGAGTTGTTTCCTCTTCCCTCTTATCGTCATTCATATCCATGCTTCCTACTTGTATACCTATGTCACTACATCCATATAACTCATAGAAATTGTGAGAATTCAACCACTTAACTTTGAAAGAGTTAAATGGGGTTAGTCTCATAGTATAAGTGATTGAAAACGATGATGCATGATAAAATATATTTATTTTTATTTTTCACCAAATTAGACCGAAATATATGTAAGTTGAGTATTTGAGTGGAATGAAATGATGAATGCAAAAATATCATAAAAACATGATAACGTGCATTATATTAATAAGAATTATGAGCTAAAACCCATTTATAATAATGAAAATGAGTACATCGATGACACGTTATCAGTAATGACTAGATTTAATTTGATGAATATAAATGAGATAAATGTTAAGTGTAATTTGGCTTATAATCCATATAATATCTATCATATATTGATTTATATAATTGATAAAGTTGATTGATAAGTGTTATTAGGTTTATAGAGTTATTAACTAGTGAGATATATGGACCTAGGTGATCAGATACATAAGGTCGGTGGATGTTGATAACATGCTAAATTAACATGATAAAACATGATTATTCATACATATTAAGGCATAAATGATTTTATTTTCATGCATGTTATCATATTTATATGTATTTTTATCATATTATGAAAAAGTCATTATAATCTCAAAATATTTTAAATTAGGGTTAAATATGATGATTTAAAGATAAATAATTTAATAAACCATCTTTACTTGAGATTATAGATGTTTTTAGAGTTAAAATAATGAGAGAAATCATTTTATAAACATTTATTTATATTTTATTAAGAGAAAACACTTAAAGAATAATTATATTTGTGAAATAAAAATAAAAACTCTCATTATTTATCAATTTTTACCTTTTAGAATGATAGATAATTAAATTTCAGATCAAATGAAATAAATTTGGATTCATTTGGAGTTATATATTAAAAGTTATGAATTTTCTAATTTTTAAGGATTTTTCCAGATTTTTCTGAATTAATTTTGTGATTTTTAATGTTAAAAATGATTTAAAAATAAAGCAAAAAGGGTTTTGTTTTCGTGCGCGGGACCCACGTGAGTGCGACGTGGCATGCAAGGCCACGTGGCAGAGCCACACAAGCCCACGCGGCTCGATGTGATGTGTGCATTATTTATATATATCGTAAGTATATGGTTTATAGTACGTATAAGCCTTCCAATTATCAGAAATACGCTACCCCTTATTTCCGTCGCATATTATAAACCTGTTTTCTTCTTCTAATTTAATCTGTGTGCGACTAAGTTCCATGGAGTTTTAATTACGCAGGACACGTGGCTAAAGGATGAACGTTGGATCAAACGAAGCGCGATCGAAGCGCGTCGATCGGGTTAGCTCACGGTCCATTGGATCGCATCACAAGCACGTGCGTTTTATAGAGGATTATAACGGCTCTGATGAAACGCGCGGGGAGCGCATCTTGACCGTCAGATCGTGATCCAAGGGGCGCAATCTCATGCGTTTTTATAACGCTTATCAAAGGTTTCATCCGGACCCTCCATCAAAGATCCGACGGTTGCGATATATTTGAAATGGCCCACGATGGACCATTTCATCGTAACCGTCGATTGTTTCAATCGGACGGTTACGCCCAAATACCCTATAAAAAGACATGTTCTTCCAATTTGTAAAGCATTCGAGAGAAAATCAATCCAATTGATCTATTTAGACACCAATACTCTTGAATCTCTTGATCCCATCTTCTTCTACACTCATTTCCGCACCTTCGGAGGCTTTGAGATCGAGATTTGGTTGAGTAGAGAGGGAGAAATCAATGCTTGAATCTCCACATCGCAGTTTTCTTCGGATTTTCGATTATCGGCGATTAATCGAGCTAATCCAAGTGCAATTTGGGATCAGTGGAAGCGGTTTTTGCTAATATATCATCCATTTATGTTTAATTTTGATTTAGCTTAGGAATTGAAGGTTAATTTTGTTTAAATTTCGTTAATTTTCGCGATTTACTCGTTCGGAAATATCTCCCCACTTCGATCTTCAATTTCTCCATGAAATCAAAGTCAAATTTGATGATTTTTGATTTCGTGGAAACGATTTGAAGTTCTCTTTCATAAATTACAATTTTCCCCAATTTCTATCATCAATTAATCGTCTGATTTGATCAATTTCGAAGAAATCATCATAAATTTCCTTATTTCCTTGTGGATTCGACCCTTATTTACCATTATGGCCCTCAATTCGAGTTAATTTCATCAAATTAGTAAGTTTGGAATTATTTTTGACACGAGACCGTGTGAAATCGACGACCTTGCGGTTTCATCTTGTCAGATGTTGGTAGATGTAAACATGATTGTGAAGGCTTTTGTTAAAAACTCACTTACTAATGTCTATAAATAAAGAGAAAATGACCAACACTCAAGGGGCCTATGCAAACTTTGTTGGAGCTCTCTCTCTTTTTATTTCTCTCTTTATCGAGAACATTTAAGAGGAGTTTCAATGTGGATATTGCTAAATGTTAGATACTAAATTGTGCGGATATTGGTGGAATAGTTTCAAGAACACCTTCAATGAATCGTATGAGTATGAATATTGATCTAGACTAGATGATAGGATCATAGGTTCATGGTTCCTCAATATTTTGAATGTTCAATTCAATGTCTTCTATTGTGTTCAATGTTTTAATCAAATTTTGAAGTCTTGTTGAGCCTCATTTCCTAATATGAACAAGATCAAAATGTTTTTGCATTAGGAATAGATTCAAGAAGAGGGTAGGAAGAACATAGTATTTCCATAGGAATATATCCATAGTTGACATGACTCACGCTGAAAAGGGGAAGTAGAAATCCATGGGAGTTCGAAAAATTTTGGAAACATCAGGTACCCCAATTGGCGGTGCCACTGAACTAGCTTGATTGGGAGAGAGAAGGTAACAAAGGCCAACCAAAAGGTGGTTGAGAACTAGCTTATAAAGGTCACATCTAATCTCACATTTAAGCCAATGCTCTTACCCATCTTCAAAGCATGAAAGGTAAAATGATAAGGAAAGAAGATGCTACAGAAAATAAGGCTTCATTAAACCTCTCAGAAGAGGCATATTTTGAAGAGAGATAAGTCAAACTATTCGTTGATTATAGACCAATTATGATTTACCGATGTCAATTTTTATCAAGTGAACTGCGAAGATTGCCCTCTATGTTCTTTATTGCCTTCACAACCTTTATAGGATTGTTGGCATCATGGGTAATTGATAACATGCAATTCTAAGATTATTAATGCAAATTAAGGCATAAAACATTCCATTCTTATGCATATTATCATACTTTGAGTGCAGATCTATCATTTCTTGAAATTTTACGTTATAAGATCAAAATACATTATTTTAGGATAATTAGGCATAGTTACAAGAATATATTTTAGATTAGATTATTCTTATATATGTTTGAGATTATAATTGGGTTGTAATGTTAAATAATAAGAGAAAATATTTTTTATACACTCATTTATTTTATTTTTCTAAATTTTATTTTCTAAGAGCAATGAGTATATTTTTGAAATGAAAATTTATCCAATTATTACTCATTAAATTTGACTTTTTAAAATGATAGATTATTTAATTTCTGCTCTAATAAAACAATTTGGATTAATTTGGAGTTATATTTTGAAAGTTATGAATTTTCTAATTTTTATGGATTTTAAAAGAATTTTTTAGAATTTTTCTAGATTTGTTTTAATTTATTTCTATTTAAAATAATAACAATAATTTTTTTATTTATCGCGCTGGCATGACATCGTGCTTACGTGTCGACATGTGGCGGCGTATGCATGCGCCATGTGTCGCACAGTGATAAAGTGGTTAAGTATCTTGTTAAGGGTATATGTTAACTGTTAAACATCGTGTATACTTTTATGCGCAATATTTTCTCTTATTTTTCTTTTGTGGGACTATCTTTTTGTTTTTATATGTTCGCAGGTGATGTGGAGGGCTCAGAATCGTCTGATTCGGTGGAAATAAAACAGATTTAATCTCAACCCCTCATTTTCACTTAAGTGAGGGGGTATGTGGTAGCATCTGAGTGGACTACAATTCGCTTTATTAAACATATCAATTCTAGTTGTTCATCAAAGAGTTATAAGAACCAGGATTTGAAGAGTCATCGAAGAATATGAAACATAGATTCACAATTGGACGGACGAGATCTCTGACAAAGCGAATCCGCGAGGTCATTGAAAACACACAAACACGTCAAAACAATTACCAAACTCATCAATTTTAAAGATTAATCACGAAGTAAGTAGTATAGTGGTGAATAAGGGTCAAATCCATAAAGAATTAAGGTATTTTTGATGTATTATGTGAAATTCGATCAAATTGGAAAATGAGATGAGGTGAGAAATTGAGGAATTTTAATATTTTTTTAAAAAGAGCTGAATGTGAATCCACAGAATCAAAAATCACATAATTTGGATCAAGATTCGCGGAGAAATCAACGAGCAAAGTTTAGAGAGAAATTTAGATCGTGAAGAGAGAGAAAAATGAAATTAAAAACAAAATTCATTAAATCTACGATTCAAAATTGAAATCTAGTGTTATAGGAAGAAATATTAGGACGAAAACATGATTTCTAACCCAAGATAGCGCTCGAATTGATCCAATTTCTTGATGGATCATAGGCTTTTCATTCCATGAATTCGAAGACGATTTTTGACATTCAAGAATTGATTTCTCCTTATTCTCTCAACAAAATCTCACTTTCAAAGACTCATTGAATGCGGAAATTGATCTAGAAGCGAAGGGAAGAAAGAGATTCAAGGATTGTGGTGTCTAGACAGTTCAAATACTCGAAAAGCCTAAGAATACATTTTTTGTCAAAAAACATTTATCTAAATAGGCAAATTTGGGCGTAACTGCCAGATTTGATGTTTCATCTTTGATCAACAGCTCTGATGATACGTTGGGATGCGAATCGTTACAGTTAATTCGTGTCCATTTAATCGAAGATGAACTGTTGAGATTTCACCTTATCGCGCATGAAGAAGAAACGCGTGAAACGCTCGCCGTTTGATCTTGATCTGACGATCTGGATTCATCCACGTGTCCATCGAGCGGTTTTAAACTCATTTAATCTCAACCGTTATAACTCCTGAGATTAACGGCTGAGATTAAATCATTATAAAACAAATTGTCGCCCAATAGGAGTGTGCCACGTACCTCCTCACTTAAGTGATGATCGACGATCGCGATTTGAATCGCTCGATCGGACGCTCCACTGGCTGCCATGTCACCTGCACATACAATAGAAGCAAATAGTCCCACATGAAAAAATTCCAGAAATTCAATGAATATATAGGTGATATGCAATTCAAGAGATAGTAAAACTCCTAAAAAGGGTGCTTTCTCATTAATAACACACACATGCACACACGTGCGCACATGTGCACACACCCGCACTCACACGCATGCATGTGTACATGTGTGTGACACGTGACGTTCTCATACACTATCACATGGCGCCACAACTTTGTCCGCCCCACGTTAGCTGCCATGTCACCACGTGATAAAAATATAATTTTTTATTCATTTTAATTCAAAATAAATCGAATTAAATTTATAAAAAATTTGTAAAAATTCCAAAAAAATCCCTAAAATTAGAAAATTCATAACTTTTACAATATAACTCCAAATTAATCCAAATCTACTTTTTTAGATCATAAATTAAATTATCTATCATTCTAAAATATCAAATCATTTATATTGCATGAAATAATAGATATGCACTCAAAGTATGATAACATGCATAAAAATAGAATATTTTGTCTTAATTTGCATTAATAATCATATAATTACATGTTATCAATCTCGCGAGATTATAACTTAAAATTACATAAAATGACAGAAATGCAATCAAAGTATGATAACATGCATAATAATGGAATGTTTATGCCTTAATATGTATTAATAATCATATAATTGCATGTTATCAATCTCGCGATGCTTTCTCTTCACGCGATCACGTGACATGATCCTGACACTCTGATGAAGATCCGACATTCACGACTTAACCATAATGATTTGCCTCTTCAGATTTCATCGCAACCGTTGATCTCATTAATGAGAGGATGTGATGGTCACGCCCAATTTCAAAATATTATAAATTCTTTCTCTTCAATGGGAAATATATTCTTGGATGTTTCGAGCTATTAAACTCTTTAGAAATCTCAATCCTTCAATATCTTAATTTCTTTCTCTTCTAGACTCATTTTTGCATTTAGGGAGTGCTTAAAATCAAGATTTTGTTGAAAGAATAGGGAGAAATCCCCTCTTGAATGCCAATTTTTGTCTTCAAAATTGGAAAATGAAAAGCCCTTGATTCGGAGATCAATTGGATTAGTTTGAGCACAAATTTGGGTTAGATTATGTGTTTTCCTAATCTTTTGTCATATATCATTATCTTTTAATTTTGAATTATCGATTAGCTGACTTTTAGATAAATTTCCCAGATTTCTCTCTCTTCGTGATCGATTTTTTATCTAATTTTTCCTTTTTGATTTCTTTGCAAATCTTGATCTAAATCGAGTGATTTTTTATTCCAGTATACTCTCTAATTCATGATTTTTATCTTAAATTGGTGCGTTTGGAATATTTTTTACACGTCTCTGTGTGTTTTCAATGACTGCACGGATTCATTTCGTTAATAATGACACTAATGGATAAAAGATTAAAGGTAAGTTAGGAACATAAAGGATATTAGATAAGATAAGTGGGGATGTTAACGTTGGGTTCTTAGGTCGATAAGCCTTCAAAAATTTTGATCAAAACATTGAATGCAGCGGTATACATTAAATCAGATATTCAAAGTAGCAAGGCGCCAAGAATAGATGATCCTATTATCTAGTATGTATGAGAAAAACATACTTACATGGTTTTCTTAAAGGAGTTCTTAAAGCTATTTGAGTGTCTAGCCTCTAATCTCTGGCTAGTTGGATCTCCTCTTCAAAGTTCTTCACCAAGAAAGAATAAGAAGAAATGAGAGAATTCTCACAATGCTTGCATGGGCACCTTGAGTTGTGGTCATCCTCCCCATTTATATAGACACTTGGTATGTAGATTTTTCATAAAAACCCTCATAATTATGTCTATATCTACCAACATCTATATACTTTATGTGTGTGACCCTCTAGGTCCATATATCTCCCTAGTTAATAACTCTATAGGCCTAATATCACCTTATTGGTCAACCTTAATTAATTATTCAAATCAACATATAGATTAATTAGTTAAGGATCGATTTTACCTAGTCTATAGGTTGATTTGCCAGCCCGTTGGGTGCCAAGGTATACTATGTACTCTAGGAGATATAAAGTATGTAAGAACTCCCTTATGGAAATATTTTCATCATTGGTTACCATGCATATATAATTCTTCATCCGCACTAGACTCATGAATGACTTAGGGTATGGTCAATTGTCAAACCCTAAACGATCACTCAAGTTAGTACTGATGCATGTATGAAATCATCAGGAACTCCTCTAATATTTCCATCTCATTACTTGAGTCAATGTCCTCAAATGCCGAGTGCGGATGATCCATCTTGACCATATAATCATCTTTGAGGAATTTATGTCGTATCCAATATATGATGGTTTCGAGATCCCCTATCTAGGGATTCATTTGTCATACTCAAAACATGATCATCCATCCACAAGATGTCTTTGGTGTTTCAATTCAAAGGACCACATACATAACAGTGACATGAATCAATGTGACTGATAGTTAGGTATAATCACTATTTAGGAATTCACACGGATCAATTCAGTGAACTCTTTCTCTAAAGAGCACCCACTATCTATCCTTAGTGTCTCCAAACTGATGGATACAAGATTAGTCATACTCATCATATGAGTCGGATCAGATAGTGCTATTCTTTCAGGATAAATCGATATATTTATCGAATATCTCACGATTAGGAATATTTAGAACATATGTTTAAAGACTAGAGATCATTGTATTATGATCTCATCATAATTCACTTAGTCATTGCATATGCTCATGAACTTCATTAAAAACATCACACATCAATGACAATGACTAAATTTCATTTCAATGAACAAAAATGAGATACATGGAAGTGTGATTGGCTTATAGGCTACATAATATCTCCATCAATCATTTTGGTCACACCCTTGCCCATGACATGAGATGCACAAACATCTATGATGAAACTTAAGTAGGGCCAAGTAAGTCATACAATCAAGAAAGAAGAAATGCGGTACTTGACATCTAGGTGGGTGCCCCCGAGTCAATGATGCAAGATATGGATGAAGAGGCAAGTACAATTGTACCATGAGAAAAAGTGGAGGAAAGATTAGATGAATGAGATCTGTCAAAAGTATCTAGCTTCATTAAGCAATCAAACTCTACCATGGGAAATGATCAAGGTATATGGGGAGGAGGACACATTAGTTGACACAAAGTGGGAAACCACATCATGTTTTCTGAACTTTTGGAAACAATGGTCAAAGCAATGGAGGTACCGATGACAATGCACACAAGGAGGGTAGGGTTTGCCATTGAGTCCACGACCATGCCTCTAGCCATCACAATGATGGTTGCATCCATGATTAGATCAATGCCCCTCACCATGAGGCTAGATTCCAAGATAGTTGTAAACTTAGTAGAAGATGGAGGAGTAGATGTAGGTGTAACCCCGATAGAGACTTGTAGAGTGGTAGAAAAGGTGTCTATGAGAGTTGATAAATGTGTCACACCGAAGATCGGACCCTTGATTTGCTAGTAGATAAAAGAGTTGAGCTCAACAAGGAAAAGCGCGACAACAATCTCCTTTGTGATAATGATGCTATGAGGTAAGGTGATTCATACATGGTTGATAAATCTCCAACTAGTTAAGGAGACCATGAAGTGAAGCATAGAAATCTTTAAGATTGAGGGTTGGCTTGCTTCATTCAAAATAATTTCTTGTAGACATCCACGATGCAAGAGATATTGGACTTGTAACCTTACATACAAGCCCACTCTTCCCAAATGTCATAGGAAGGATATATAAGTTTTATTAGCTCACTAATGGAGGGAATCACCATCCTAAGAATCCACATGGTGATGGCTTTGTCATGAACAAGCCAAAACTTCAGTTTAGAGTCCTCTAGTGGGGTAGGGCCGTCTGTGATGAAGGGGAGACAACCACAAATGTGAAGGAAGCTAGCAAATCGTGTAAAATAATTGGAGTCATCAAAGATCTTGTATGAGCGTTGAAGATTATGAATGAATGCATTGTCATAGGATAATTAGAAGAGACGACTAACTATACTCCCAAGGAGTAGCAAGGACTAGTGGAATAAGGAGCAAGCGTGAAGGCCAAGCTCTGAATATTGTGGACCAATGCACGTGTTGAAGGAGATAGAGAGGAAGTGATTGAGTGAACTTCAAGATGAACAATGTGGATCGATGGTGAGGGATCGGGTAGCAAGGCTGAAGTGTCCTCATTTGCCATAAGTTAGCAATGTGATAAGTAAAAAAAGAAAGGTGGCTAAAAAATTAAGAGAGCAACATGAATTATAGGTTGAGGACGAGCATGGAACCGGACGCTAAGGAGGTGATATTAGGAAGAGCACACAACCCTAGCTAGATGTATGTGCAAACAAGGGCTATTAAGTAGGGTGCACAGAGCAAGACGGTCATAGTCAGAGAAATGGTGGGCGAAGTGCAAGGTAGAGTGACAGTGAAGTAGGCATTGTAGATCAGGGTGCTGCAAGTCAAGGGTATACTGGCTAGGGGCAGCCCTAGAGCAAGCACCAAATCAGCATGCACTAGATAGGGTGGTGGTGGGCAAGGCACGCCGAGAAGAGGTTGGTGGGTTCTGAGGTAGATAACTTTACGAAATTTTGATCAAAACATTAAATGTAGTGGAATTCATTGAATCGGATATTCAAAACATTGAGGCACCAAATGATCCTATCATCTAATATGTATGAGAAAACATACTTACAGGTTTCCTTGAAGGAGTTCTTGAAGATATTCAAGTGTCTAATCTCTAGCAGTATCCACACGGTCTTGGGATGGCTGGATCTCCTCTTCAAAGCTCTTCACCAAGAGAGAAAGCGAAGAAAGGAGAGAATTCTCACAAGGCTTGCATGGACACCTCCAGTTGTGGTCGTTATCCCCCTATTTATAGACATTTGGTATGAGGTTGTTTTCATAAAAACCCTCATAAATATGTCTATATCTACCAACATCCATAGACCTTATGTGTGTGACCCTCTAGGTCCATATGTCTCACTAGTTAATAACCCTATAGACCAAATAACATCTTATTGGTCAACCTTAATTAATTATCCACATCCACTTATAGATTAATTAATCAAGAATCGATTTAACCCAATCGATAGGTTGAGTTGCCAGCCTGTTGGGTGCCAAGCTACACCACGTACACTAGGGGATATGGAGTATGTAAGAACTCACTTATGGAACCTTCCCGTCATCGATTACCATGTATATATAATCCTTCATTCACATTAGACTCATGAATAACTTAGGGTATGATCAAATGTCAAACCCTAATCGGTCACTCAAGTTAGTACTGATGCGTGTAAAAATCATCGGGAACTCCTCTGATATTTCTACTACCTTGGCCAAGGATTTCATCGCATCTCATTCCTTGAGTCAATCTCTTCAAATAATGAGAGTGGATGATCCCATATTGATCACACAATCATCCTCGTATCCAATATATGACATTTTAGATATCTCATGGCTAGGGATTCGTAAGTCATAATCAAAACACGATCATCCATCCACAAGATGTCTTTGGTGTCTTAAGTCAAAGGACCACATACACAACCATGACATGAATTAACCTAATTGACAGTTAGGTAAAATACCATTCAAGGATTCATACGGATCAATTCAATGAACTCTTTCTCTAAAGAGCACCCACTATCTATCCTTAGTTTCTCCACACCGATAGCTATAGGATCAGTCATACTCATCATATGAGTTATATTACATAGTGCTATTCTTTCTGGATAATTTGATGTCCTTCTCGAATATCTTATGAATATAATTTTCAGAACATATGTTTAAAGACTAGTGATCACTATATTATGATCTCATCATAATTCACTTAATCATTGTACATGCTCATGGACTTCATTACAAGCACCACACAAGAATGACAATGAATAAATTTCATTTGAATGAACATAAACAAGACAAATGAAAGTGTGATTGGCTTATAGGCCACATAATATCCATTAGGGGTATCCTTGAAGCAAGCACTACATAGTAGATGCCGCCAACACAACATGTTAGGCAAGGTCACCTAGAGAGTGGCCGTGAAGGAGATGTGCTGACGCTGCCACATACAGCTCTAGACAAGGGCTCTGATACCATGTAGAAAAACTTCATTTTTGGAAGAGAAAAAGGAGGGATCAAGAAAGAGAAGAAGAGATTCCAATCTTTGTAAACCCCACAATTGAGAGAGTTAATTATAAAAATTTCACTAGCAGTAGATGTTCACTCACACCATACATCATCTCCCTCTTGAATCCTCAAGCAACAATGTCTCTTCTATCAGCCTATAAAATTAGATTATCTCATTGTGAAAGATACCTTTATATGAGTTCAAAAATGCATGTACAAATACATACAAAAACAAACCCAAAGAGACATCAGGAGACCATTATCTGCTATCACCCTTGTGTTGGCATGTAAATGCTGCTCGTCTCCAACTTTTAAAAAAGGACACAAGACTTGAAAGATAGTTGATGAACATACCCTATTAAAACTTGAAGGTATAAGTCTACAAAATGGAGAATAGCCATGCAACACCTTATTTGCTAAATAATTCTAATTGAAAACATGAAATCTATTTGTGAATTTACGTAATTAATAAAAAAAAAGTTGATTACAAAGTTAGATGATTTTCAATCAGGGTATTATGGATTATATGTGCTTTTAGTAACATCATGGCATGTCACCTATATTAACACCATACTAGATTTTATAGTTAATTTTTGTATTAACCATGTTTGAACTTTTTTTCAAGGTTAGTTATCTTGAATCTTATCATCCTTTTGAGTTTTAATGGTTATATGACTTAAGGTTTCCAGAGGGGAAACCCTAACAACCAACTGGGCTGGTAGACAATTGTGACAACTAGGTTGCTAATCCATATGATCCGGACTAGCCAAGTTGGACAATTCTTTTCTAAAAAAGAAACTCAAAAAAAGGAAAGAAAAAAACTCAATGGTATGATATTTTGAGTCTCATTCTTAGATAGAAATAAGTTAATTGATAGAGTTCATAGTTAAATAGTTCAATTAGTTTCATTCAAATTATTTAATGCATCAATCATATAATTCAAGACAGCCATTTTAAATTCATTAATCTGAAAAAAAAATTATTTTGAAAAAAATATTTAACTATGAAATATTATTCAATAATGTACCTAATAATACTCAACGTATACATTTTCAAGGTCTTGAAATCATGTGTTTCCAAGTATTCATAATCTTCATGTACCCTGATTATGTTTTCAATGAGAATTTGTTCAAAAAATCTTTCACTAAAAAAGTGTGTACAACATGGCCCATTTTATCCTCTCATTATGACATCATAAATGAGAAAAGTATATACATTATCTCTTGACATCAACACATCCATATGCTTGATAGATTAGCCTATGTTACTTCACTTCACCTATATATTTTTTGCATAAATATTTGATCTCATGAAATGTATTGAATCACCATTTTACCATGTTAATGGCTCATTGATGCATTATGATATGTTTGAATTGAATTCGGGTAAGTTTTCCTGATAATTTATTGCAAAAAGACAATGGTTTTGGAAATGACATAATTCACTTTGTCCATATAAATTCAAGTGATTTTGGTACCCTTTGCATAATTTAGAGAATGATGATAGATTGCATAGGCACATAGATCTTGATGACACTCATCCACTTGTAATTGTGATGACTCAAGAAGTTTTATGTGCCATCAATTAACGTGGTGATACTCCATAAACCAATATGATATTTCCATTTAAATCAAAGATCGATGATGCTTTGAACGATAGCCATGGACTAGAATTTGAAAGGTGAATAAACCCAGACAAAATCCAATGAAGGCACGCCAAACCTTCAAGATGAAATGACATAGCACAACATACATACCTTAAAATTATGTTCATACAATCATACCACAAACAGATAATGGGAACTAAATAAAATGAGAAAGTGCCGCCATTACAACCTAAAAAATCTGTGCCATAAGACACATAATGGAGGGAAGAACCATGTCCATTCCGTCATTCCTTTCAGAAATTTTCTCCATTCTCTTTGTTTTCCATGCAGATAAAAATCTAGGTGTACAATAAAACTCCCATTTCTCCAGAACATTGGTAATGAAATGGTCAAAACTTTCCGGACGCTGTGATTCCATGAAACATGTCTCTTCCGGAGGAAACATGAACTTATTAAAGCCCAAACTCTATTTTCTGATCATGCCCAAACCTAAACTGATTATCTCCAGCATCAAATAAGTAAAATTCAAGCCAATTTCTATTTTCTGTATGTTTAAGTAAATTATTTACTTGAGAACAGAAAATAATTCACTGATTAATGCCCACATTTGTATCTGCCTCCCTCAAAGCTCTTATAAGGTGTGTTATCCGGTACTGAAGCTTTGCGTTCTCTGCTACTAGTTTATTGATTTCCTTTGAGGCCTAAGATAAAACCAAATAATCAATTGCATTGAAATTGCCAAAAGAGGAAATTTGATTTTGAACTGAAGTGCGCACTTTCTCTCTCTCTGATGCAAGCTCCAGTTGGACAATCTCTAACTGGGAACGGAAGTCGTCAGTCAAATGAAGATCCTTTCCATTGGCAGCATGTTCATCTACACCAGGGAAACATAAATCTATAAGAAAATACATCTACAGACCCTAAATAGGAAAATAATTGTGGAATAACCCACTTGAAACTGCAGCCTCAAGTCGAGTGATGCGCTCCTGAAGTTTGAAAAAAAATATAATCAGACTGATTTTGGATACTAAAAAGAATAAAACAAAGATATGTGCTACAGGATATATAGATAAATGTCTAAATGTGGTTCAATACTTCGAGCAATTGATAGGTTTTGATTCTCTTCCCTGTAATTCAAGTAGCAGAAACTTTGGCAGTCATTCCCAGGGTTTTAAATGCATAAACCGTTTTTTTTTGCATAAATGGACTCGCAATTTACTCGCAAGATATGTTGGTTAATAAAGATCAATATCATTACCACCACCATTGCCATCATCATAGTCATCATCATCATCTTGTTGTTGTTCTTCTCTATTATTAATGGCTTCACTTTCCAACAGCATCAAGCAAGTTTATACAACATAGGCCCTTGATTTTATTCAGGGATATAAAATTTTAAACCATTTATCACGCAGAAAATGGGATTACAGATATCTGTCTGACTGCTAGTAACTAGGAATGCCAATCAGGATTGATTGAAAATCCGATCCAGATCAATCTTCATTTGGTCGGCATCAAATCAACGTTGACAATTGCATTGAAAGGCTTTTAAAGCAATCATGCTTGACGATTGGACCAATGGTTCGACAATCTGTTGATCTGATTGACATGAATTCTCGATAAATGGCCAATCTTGGCCATCAGATTACATCCAACGGATAAAAATTGGCCTAAACAATCCAGATCACCTAATCGTCAATCCATTGATCTGATCAATGATCTTGATTGACAGGGCATTTCTGAAGATCGAGATCATTGATCAGATGGCAGGATCAATAATCCAGAAATCATTTTTCCCTTCCCTAGTGGTAACTTGCTCTCATATTAATGAAAGGGCAACTGAAAACTGAACTCGGGTATCAGACAATAGAATCTGAACTCATGGGCCTTAGTTTCAAGAGATTGCGATCTTGACCTGAAAAAAAACTCAATAAGTGAAGACTAATACTTATGGACCAAATTATAATCTTTGGTCTCACATTCTCTGAGAACAACATTTTCAAAATAATCAATTTCACAAAAACCTAATTCCTCTTGTTTACTTAGTTCTCCTATGTAAAAAACGAGGAACGGAACTACTCGAAGGAAAGTAGGTCATCATCGAAGGAAAGTCCCAGTACAATCTCGCAGTAAACGTGCTGAATACGTTTATGAGAACAGTTCAACATAAGAAAGTTCACTTCGAAAAAAATTGTATATGATAAGATAAGATAACATCAAAACCATCTGAGAACTGCATAATGCATCAATCCTTAGATTCAAAAAAAGCTCGACCATTTGATGCTTGGTCAAACCATAATCAGCGGCCCCACATTCTTTGGAAGCAATATTTTTAGCAAAATTGCTTCCCCCAAAACTAATTCCTTTCGTTTACTTCAAAGTTTCATCCTCCCATCAAAATTATGATCTCACGTTTATTTAACACAATTATATTTACCTACAATCACTGCCTCCGAAAATTATTTCCCTCGTTTACTTGAAATTTCAGCTTTCCGCATGAATAGCCAGAAACCCAAAAAACTTTATCATTTTCAAAATTCACCACCGAAGGAAATTCTCCAGAAGAATCTCACCGTAAACGATCGATGTTGTTAGTTTCCGTGAAGGAAAGAATAATAATATATAGAGAGACGGAAGTAATGGACCTCAGCTTCTGCCGCTCTCTGAGAGAAAGCCTTGAGAATCTCATCCAGGGTGCCCACTCGACCGTCTTCCATAGCTCCCAGTTACAAGAGAAACAGGCGGCCGCGAAGAAACCAGTATGAAAAAGAAAACCTCACTGTTCGAGTGACGTCATGTCACGCGCGTTTGCACGTGCTGAGTCACATATTCGATCACTGATCGGATAATCGTGATCGAACAAGACGATCTGATCAACGATTAACGATCTGATGAGTTTTTTTTAAATGCAATAATTTAAAAACTTTGCTTTAATATTTTTTTGTCATGTTCATAGGAGTGGTGAAGGACAATCAAACCCACGATCATTGATTGCTGATCAGATCGATCGCATTCGATTGATGAATGATCTCCGTGACGATAAGATTGCTACGGCGATTAAAGGCCACTGATCAGATCAAGATCATCATTGGTTGATCAATCAAATCGATCAATGATGATATCATTGATCATATCGGATCACGTTAACCATCAATGATGGCTATGAAAAGTTTTTTTCTTACCTCGAAGATATTAAAGGGGATGAATTTTTTTCTTTAACTTTTGATTTTTCCTCAAATGGAAAATGTTCTTTCAAGAAAACATTCATCAATAAAGGATCAGGGTTGTGTTTTACTTTTTATTATTTTGATAAATTAATTTATGACATTATTTGTTCATACATAAATTTTCATTTACTCATTTATAGAGCTAGGCGAAGACCTAGTTGTTCATTTTATCAAAGGATTTTCAAATCAATAATGAAAAAATTGGATGCAAAATATTTTTCAAAAGATTTATGATATGAAGTAGATGCTTCAAGAGCATTTGATGATGGTGAATGATACCTTTAAAAAAAGGATACTATCATGTATCTCTATGTTTGATCAACCCTATGATGTCAAACAACTAAAAGAGGATTTCATTCAAACTTTGAAACATGATGGGTTATGATATATGTGAAGATCGTAATTCTATACTTCAACCAACTCAAAGAAAGCAAAAATGACAATGACAGACATGAATATTGAATTGAGATAGTGTGATAAATTGAAGAGTTCCAATTTGGCTTGCTAAATTAGAAAGGATTCTTTGATTACCCTAAAGTTCTTAAAATAAAATCAAGCTTGGCTTGCCCCCTACAATCTAGACTAATTCATGACAATGGTTGGAATTTAGATATCCACAGACTCGGAGACTCTTAGAATTGGTTTATAGATTGACTTGAGAAAAATTATAATGAGGTATAGATTTTGGGCTTAATTCAAACTAAGGAAGACATGGATAATTTTTAATTACCTTTGTTAGAACAACTAATTCAAGGAATCAGAGAGTACTTGTCAACCCTTGTATGGTCTTCAAAATCTATGAGAAAGGGTGCCTTTGGATTTGTTCAAATACCACAAAAGAAAGGAAGTAAAGGTAGCCTTGTTGGAGACTCAAGATTTCATGGGATATTGAGTTGGTTCCCTCTTGATAAAATTCTACTCGTGGGAGAAGAGTATGCATGGATGGAGTAGAAGATTGAGATAAAGAGAGACATAATGAAAGATATAGTGGGAATCATGAGAATTAAGGGGAAAGCGACCAAAGAGAGCAGTTAAAAAAAAATCTTTAACATTCAAAAGCTTTGAGGTCACACATTGTTCCCTTTTATGTGAAGGATGGTTACATTAAAGATGGGATGCATCCCCTCGAGAAAAATTGTGGAGGAGAGATTGGAGGGATGGGTTAAAAGTTGGTTTGGTTGACTCATGCTCTCAATTAAGGCAAAAATATGTGAAGTACGATGATCATGGTATAGGTAATGTGGTTGATGAAAAATGGTGGGTTAAGGGGAATTAGAATATAGAGGTAGTTATAGGAAAATAAAAATTTAGGGATGAGTTTGAATGAGACAATTGATTGGTAAATGGGGTTAACTTAATCAAAGTAGTTGTTTAAGAGACGATAAGGTTTAATGCTCACTAGATGTCTCCTCTACCTTCATAAATTCATCTCTTTAATTTTGTCTCTCCTCCTTTCTTTCATTTCTCCTTTGATTCAAATTTGATTTGCATCATTTTTTTATTCATTGGAAAGATCTTTCTGTTTGACATCTTAATACTAATTTTTCCCAAATTCTCATCTTATTTGTCATTTAATTTCAACGAACTCTAAACCCTCTCAAAGTCAAGCCTAATCCTCCTTGAATTTGACCCTTATTCACTAATTATACTTAAATCAATAATAAATCAAGTTTGGAATTTTTTTGTCCATGATTGTGTATTTCGTTATATTTACACCATATGAAATAAAAATAAGAAAACATAAGTTTTGTACTTATTGAAATTTCATTAATATGCACCACTCAAGCGCCTCGTGTGTGGGCAACTGTAATGGTGATCACTGCCACTCGAGCGTTTCACATCGACACACACTTGTAAACCCCTAAAAATTAATTTTAAAGCTTTTAAAATCTCAAAAAATAAATAAAAAATCTAGTAAAATCCCTGAAACTTAGAAAATTGATATTTTTCACAATATAACTCATTTTTAATGATAAATTTCTCCATCGTAAAAGAAATTAAATTCTCAATCATTATTTGATATTTAATTTAAGAAATAATAAGTGAATAAAATGTTATTCACGAAAGTTTCTAGTTTAACTTAGAAAAGTAAAACTAGGGCAAAGTAGATATCAATTTAAGAGGAAATTTTAAATTATTCTCTTCATTCCAAATTACATATGTATAACTAAATAAATAAAATTCCAAATCTCAAGAAATTAGGGATAACTTTAATTTTGACTCAAACATATGAATCACGCCAAATTAGTTTAAAATGATGTGTATTGTGACTTGAAGATGAATGACATAGAATACATGAAAATGCACAAACATCATGATACGATGTCTCATAAATGCATGCAATATGCATTCAAATCAACTAAGAATCATATAACGTCAAGCACAAGTTGCGTGTTATTAGCAATGAGGTGAGGTTGATTCCACAAGGAAGTAGGTTTAAACACAATAATAGAGGAACATTCATAAAGAGAAATTCTTAACAAGAAATTCATGAAATATCATAAAGAGAAGTTAGCGGGAAAATATTGAACAAGATAATGAAATAAATCCCATCCATCTGGCTTTTCAATGGATTTACCCTTCCCTAAACTGAAGATATTGAATGATCAATTTGATTCACTCCAAATTCAGCCTTTTCTTACGAAATCATAGAAACAAAACTCCAAGGTTGAGGAGACACTCTTCCACAACTGAGTCCATAGCTTTTTAAAGCTTCCTATCCATCAAAATTCATGTTCTTAGGGTTTCTTTGAACATGATCAAGAGGGGTTTTTAGCTCAACATAGGATTGATAAGCACTAGGAGTCCACCAAAATATAGGGGCAAAATGATGATGGCAACATAAAAGTGGAGAGATAGATGAAGAATTGATGTCAACCATCTCTTCTGCACAACATTATACGAGATGGCATGGATCTTGTGGCATGGAGTGACACGAATATGGCAGTCCCCCAGATGAAGAGGCTTTCATTTTCATTAAAGCTATGGTCGAGTTGCTGAATCCCTGTCGGATACAGTAGACTTGAAAAGCTCTCTATCTCTCTCTCTATCCACCCTCGCTCTCGACTCCTCCTCCCCCAGCTCTCCCTCACTATCCTACCCTCTCTCTCTCTCTACCCCCCCTCCCCGCAGCTCTCTCCCGCCATCTCTCTCTCCTATCTCTCTCTCTCTCTCGTCAGCGACATAAGATAATGAGCCAAGTGATCTGCTGTGGATTGAGGGGTAAGAGTGGGACCAGACGAATCTGAATGCAAACAGGACCAATGAGAAGGAAGATGTAGATATCAGACGATAAGCTCCCCACCCTCACCTCTTCCCTCTGCCCTATATATTCATGGCCAACGCTTACGATTTTTCATACTTTCTACCACTTTTCTCCACCGACTCCAATCTCGAGCAATGGCCGCCGCCTCCATGGCCCTGTCGTCCCCGGCTCTGGCGGGTCAATCTGTTAAGCTCGGCTCCGCCTCGACTCAGGGCGATGGCAGGATCAGCATGAGGAAAGCCGCAGCCAAGCCCAAGCCGGCTTCCTCGGGCAGCCCATGGTACGGCCCTGACCGCGTCAAGTACCTGGGCCCCTTCTCCGGCGAGGCCCCCTCCTACCTGACCGGCGAGTTCCCCGGCGACTACGGCTGGGACACTGCCGGGCTTTCCGCCGACCCCGAGACCTTCTCCAAGAACCGCGAGCTGGAGGTCATCCACTCCAGGTGGGCCATGCTCGGCGCCCTCGGCTGCGTCTTCCCGGAGCTTCTGGCCCGCAACGGCGTCAAGTTCGGAGAGGCCGTGTGGTTCAAGGCCGGGTCCCAGATATTCAGCGAGGGCGGGTTGGACTACTTGGGCAACCCCAGCCTGGTGCACGCGCAGAGCATCCTGGCCATCTGGGCCACCCAGGTCATCCTCATGGGCGCCGTCGAGGGATACCGCGTCGCCGGCGGGCCGCTCGGCGAGGTCACCGACCCCCTCTACCCGGGCGGCAGCTTCGACCCGCTGGGCCTGGCCGACGACCCCGAGGCCTTCGCGGAGCTCAAAGTAAAGGAGCTCAAGAACGGGCGGCTGGCCATGTTCTCCATGTTCGGCTTCTTCGTGCAGGCCATTGTAACCGGAAAGGGGCCGCTCGAGAACCTCGCCGACCACCTCGCCGACCCCGTCAACAACAACGCCTGGGCGTTCGCCACGAACTTCGTTCCCGGAAACTGAGCTGCCATGAACAGTTTCTCGCGGGAGGAGAGAGGAACTGTTTTGTAAATTGATGGCTTATGTGAAGCATGATTCATTGATTTATTCAGATTGAAATTTTCCTAATCTTCGTCTCCCGTTTTTCCCTAGAATTCCGGCGAATCATTCAGTGGAATTCTTCATAGCTCAGGAGTAAAATCGTAGCTCAGGAGTAAGATATCCAGTGGAATTGGAGGATCTTGGGTGGTTTCATCTCTCTCTCTCTCTGTCTGTCTCTCTATAATTCTCAATTGCATAAATCTCTTTATCTAAAATTTTCAACCTCATTTCTTTCTCCCTCCCTCTCTCTCACTCACTCTCAAATTCTCAACCTCTCCTCTCACTCTTTAGTTTTCAAATTCTCAACCATTTCTTGTCCAATCTGATCAACTTTATTGAAATCTAAACCATTTCTTGTCCAATCTGACCAACTTTATTGAAATCTGCACCATTTCATGTCCAATCTGATGAAATTTGTCCATGTGCCAAAGATTTCTTTGTTGGAAACATAATTCTCTTGGATTTGACCCTTGCATTTATACTCAATTTTTCATAAATTGAAGTCATTTTAGTAATTATTATTGAAACACTATTGCATGTAGTAAATGATCACATGATTTTTGCTTGTAAATCGAGGCTAGTCTTCGGTATACTTTGAGGTTTTAAAAAAACATTGGGCAAGACCAGCAACATAGAACCCTTTATAGAGCCAACTAATCTTCCTCTACATCAGAAAAAAATTTAATTTTTCTTCCTTGTTTTGTTGTCATTATTGTGCTTGCAACACTTTTTGCTATGTAATGACCATTTTTAAATGACAATTATGAAGCTTGAATTTTTGACTTATCTTTAGGTTTTTTTGGTCACTATCTTGCTTCAATCTCCAACTTTCATCCATGGCCAAAACCCCTTTGTTGCATCAACAATAGATCTCGCCTTCCTCTTTCTTCTTTGATTTTCTCATACCTTGGGCTGATCTGATTTGCTACTAGTTTTTTTGGTTTGACACTCCCAAAGTTTTTACTTTGTAGATTTTCAAAGATTTATGGCCTCCAATTTTGTTGAGCCAATATTTTTTTAATAGCTCAATGGATGTCAAGATTCATACTTCCATGGTATTATATGGAGTACTTGTTGAGATTTGATGTTTGACAAGCCTCAAAAATTTTTGATCAAAACATTGAACGTAACAGAAGACATTGAATCAAATATTGAACACATCAAGGTACCAAGAATGGAACTATTCATTTTTTTAAAGATGCAAATTAAGAGCATGAAATTTTTTTTAAAGGAATGAAAGTAGATTATCAAAACTAATGCTAAGCTGAGGGGGGTTGAGAAGCACATAGAAAAGGATACTTTGTCTTTCATACATGTTCATGCCTAAACTATGACAAGAACTCTCCTCATAAAAAAAAAATTATAATCATACTAGTTGAATCCATTTTTAGGGTTTATTTCTAGGTCAACAATATGAACAACATACTAACCCCCATTTGGCTAATTCATAAAAACGAAAAAAAAGTCTGCATAGTAAATAAGATAGGGAACAATGTGCAAGTCATTTGAAATACTAGTATCAAGTTTTTCAATAGGCAATGATGAAATTACATAATTTATGCTATGTGTGGATAAGTCTTGGTAGCAGTATCATGCATGTAGATGATACTGCTTATGACAAAAATATCCGCATAAAAAAAAATTATAATCACAATAGCTGAATCCATTTTTAGGATTTATTTCTAGGTTTTTCAATAGATAATGATGAAATTACATGATTTATGCTATGTGTAGGCATGATGCCAGTATCATGCATGTAGATGCATGTAAATGACAAGTGTCCAAGTACAATCTCCAATACATTTTAGTCTAATATTTTAAATTAGATCATAGTTCATCTTTCTTGGAAATTGGCAGGCATTTAACTTGGAAAAGTCTAAAAGGCCCTTGTGCCCTCCACCATCATCGTAGAACTTCAAGTAAGACAAACTCTGCAAATTTCTAGAAGAGAAACGGAAAAATTCAGAAAAGAAAGCCACTTCAACCCCGAGGGCATACATCCTTCACAGGCAAGATGACCCAGAATATTCTGATGACACTGTCGGAAGAACGGTCTCAAAAGCCTCTACCAGAAGCTCTACCTTTCTTCTCCTTTGCGGATCAAGCTTTTCAACTGCTTTCCTTAAAGCAAAGTCTATCATCCACTCTTCGGAATTCCTTCTGTCCTCCTCCTCCTGGTGCCTTAGATCTACTTTTTCATTCTCTTTTTGTTCTTCTTCCGGAAGAAAATTTGGTGCCCTGAGCTGGACATCACCTGTTGCACTGCTTATCTCCATTGATGCCCTCGCGTGAGAATTCTTATCACCTGCTTGTTCTTCCAGAGTTTCTACTTTATCTTTGAGATCAATACCCAATTCAGAGATCGAATCGTCTTTGGGGTAACTCGAGTAGATTTCTATGGGAAAATCCTCCTCAATCTGTTCATCTCCTGAAGAGGAAATCTCCTTCACAGTTAGGGTTTTGTGGTTCTTCACAAGACGCCTTCCCGAAGAGATGAAAGATTTAAGAGGTTGAGGAATTTGGCTTTGGCCGTTCAGGGAGCAGTACTTGTAACGACAGACTCTGCGAAGATGAGCTGGGAAGTTTTTGTTCTTCATGGTGGATGAGCAAGTGGGCATGTGTATCGAGGATGGAATCGCCAAGTTATCTTCAGCAGGTGTTTTCACCGATCTGGAGCTTGATTTTTTCATCTGGGTTTTCTCTGGATCTTCTTCTTCTTCTTCTTCTTCTTGCTGCTGATGAAGAGAACAGATTGAAACAAAAAGATTATGGCGGTAATCAGACTTTTTAAAGAGATCTCTTTGCGTTGGAGGGTAAGTAGGGAATTTTTAAAAAAATACACCAACTGAATTTTTTTTTTGCCGTTCATTCAAAATCATGTACTAAATATTCAAGAAGAACAATATTCAGATTAACTGGAGGAGAATGTTCATCCATATCTCTCCCACTTTTAAAGATTCCAAAACATGGATATTAAATTCAATACTTCTAATCTTTTCTCTATTGAAAAAGGAAATCTCCCCCATAAAATCCAATGCATCTGAGGGGTTCTTGCATTATCTTTCAAGCTTGTTCTTCGACACTAATGGCGGAGGGTATTGCGTTGGGCAAGCTGTCAGCTGAAGAAAAAGAAAGGCGTCGCATCTTTCGGACTGGAAGCTCTGGTGGGTCCCCACGTGGCCGAAAGCACAGACGAAAGCCAAGCTTGCGGACGTAAGCATCTCCCTTTCGGCTGGCAGTAGACGCCCACTCGTTATACATAAATGACGTCGTCGTTGCTAAATTCATTGATGAAATTGGAGATATTTCTGAAACATTTAAAAAGAAATTGCAACCGAAATTCAAGGGAAGATTCCTTCAGAAATCTTATAACTTTTACGCGGCCTTCATCTTTCTCGAGCTCTCTCCATGCATCTCCTCTTATCGCCCATGAATACGGCGAGAATTCCTTCCTATAACAGCTCATTTTATGGAGTATTATTTTTTTTGCGCGGGGGGTGGGCGTTTTTCAAGAACCTTCAGGCTTCTTCTGCTGAAAATAAGCTCTAAATAGAGGCCTAATTCTCCAATTGAAATTACCCCGATATAAATAAGTATTGGAAATTTTAGGGTTCTTCTTCATCTTCTTGCAGCATCAATGTGAACTTTATTTCTTCAATCTACTCCAGATCAAACTGTTTGACGAAATGCCGGCCGATGAATGCATACCAACAGCTGTTCAAGACCGTTCAATAACCACTCTACTAGGAAGATTGAGCAATTGAGTTCAATACGATTGATTTTCTCTCTTCTTTGATTATTTTTTTCTTTCAGTTAGTGATATTTTCTTTTATTTGTCAACGAGTGATCTTTTCTATGAAAATAGTTTGATGCACATTAAGAGTTTACTTTTTTGAAATAAAGTTATTCATCAAAGTGTATAATTTTTTCTTTAAGAACTAATGTCTGAATGAAAAATTTAAAATAATAATCTGAAAATATAAAGTAAGAGAGATTTTAATTTGGTCCACGAAATTTTTTGAAAATTTATGTAATGTGTGATATTCCCATATCTCCAACGGAGCCAAATCTTCTAATACCCATACCTTTTACACTGGCTAAGCTATAATTTTAACATATCTCCAATGGAGTTTCTCTATGAATGATCAAGTCCATAGTAACCTCAGGGCCAAGACCTCAAGATCTCTACTGATTAACTAATGAAAAATGAACAATATTCTCCATTCTCTTATTCTTTTCCGTCAATGAATTGAGTTCCTCAAGATGAATTTGAACTTCTCACATCAAATATTGATCAAAATATAAATATCCTACTTTATATGTCTTTCACTCTGAGTTGGCTGTTGACTTGCCTTAGAGAATTGTCAATCTCAAGTATATTTCTTCAGCGTGATTTCTAAATTTGTATATTTGCATTTATTTTATCTTTGATATTAATTAAAAATATGAAAAATTATATTTAAAAATAGAGAAGTTAATTAAAATTATATTAAACTTATGATTTTGAACATTCATTTTACTTTTCTCTTGAGTTTGAAATTTACTTGAACAAAGACTGCTTGAGAAAATTTTATAATCTTTTTTAAAAGCACTGGATAATTTTGCACAAATCTATACCTTATTAACTTCTTAGAGAATGTGAGACTTTAGCCAAATGAAGAGCCATGTTCTTTCTTGATAAATTTGATCAAGAATATCAAAACTCCTTGGCATAAATTTTAGTAATTTAATAATACTCAAGGACTAATTTATTGATAAGAACTACATGTTTTAGGACATTCTTGAACACAAATTCATGAGAATTTTTTTAGTCCTCTATATTTTCACTCTTGATCTCATAATCTCATTGAACTCAAACTAGTATTCACATTAGAGTTATGACGTATTGAGACCGTATGGTCGTTGAAAACACACGGTCAAGAGTTAAAATAAAGTCCAAACTTACTAATTTTAAGATTAGGTATAATGGTAAATACGTGTCCAATCCATAGGGATTTAAGGAAATTTTTTATGATCTCTTCGAATTTGATCAAATCGGATGATGAAATGATGATAGAAATTGGGTAATTTGATATTTTAATAAAGAGGACTCGAAGACGAATCAACGGAATCAACAATCACTGAATTTAGATTTGATTTTGTGGAGAAATCATCGAATGAATAGAGGTAAAATTTTCGAAAATAAAAATCGTGAAAATCTAAAATTAAGACTGAAATTAAATTAAATTATGATTCTAAAATAAAATTAAAAGCTATACAAAGATAGATTAGGATGAAACACGATCCCTAACCCAAAATTGCGATCGAATTGTTCCAATTAATCGCCCGAATCAAAGTCATTCATCAAAATTCAGAAAATCGCGATCGTAGAGTTTAAGCGTCGATTTCTTCCTCGTCGATTGTTGAAATCTTGACCTCAAGCACTCTGTGGATGCATAAATGAGTCTAGAAGCGATTGGGAACAAGAGATTTAAGAGATTTGGTGTCTAAACAGTTCGATTAAGTCTAATTTCTCTCGAATACTTTACAATCTCGAAGAACATCTCAATTTATAGGGCGATTTGGGCATAACCGTCCGGTCTTCATTTAATCCACGATTAACGACTTTGATGAAACACATCGGATGCGAATCGTTACTATTAAGTCGTGGCCGTTGGATCTTCGATCGATCGCTGAGATGAAGCCACGTTGCAAGCGTTATAAAAACGCATGTAACGTCTGCCGTTAGATCTTGATTGGACGCTCAGATGCGTTTTTCGTCGGTATTAATATCAATTGTTATAACTCCTCTTGATCAACGACTGAGATTAAAACAATTCCCGACGAATAAGATCACGCCACGTACCCTCCCGCCTTAAGTGAAGATTGACGATCACGATTTGATCACGCGATCGGACGTCCCACAATGCGCCACGTCACATCTGCCTGTGATCATCGATCGCGATCGATCGAACGCTCCAGATTGCGCCACGTCACATCCGCCTGTGATCATCAAGTGCAATCGATCGGACGCTCCAGATTGCGCCAAGTCACGTGCGCGCTTATAAAAGTCAAAAAAATCAATTTTTAATTAGAAAAATCAATTTTTAATTTCGTAAAATCCTTAAAAATTCAGAAAAATTCAGAAAAATTTCAAAAAAATCCCTAAAAATTAGAAAATTCATAACTTTCAAAATATAACTCGAAATTAATCCAAATTTTTTTCATTTGATCAGAAATTAAATTATCTATCATTCTAAAAAGTCAAATTTAATAAATAACGAGAGATTTAATTTCTATTTCAAAAATAAATTCATTTCTTTAAGATTTAAAAACTTAGAGAATTAAATGAATGTATATAAACTGATTTCTCTTATTATTTAACTTTAAAAACTAATTTTAATCTCAAGTAAAGATGAGTTATGAAATTATTTATCTTTAATTTATCATAATTAAGCCTAAATTAAAGTATTTTGAGATTATAATGACTTTTTCATAGAATGATAGATAAATACTCATAAATATGATAACATGCATAGGAATGAAATCTTTTATGCCTTAATATGCATTAATAATCATGTATTATCATATCTATTTAGCATGTTATCAAGTTATTTTTTGGATTAATTGCAAAATTTAACTTAATTGCACTCTCAAAATATTCAAGAAACCCAAAGGTTACTTGTACCTATTCTAGATCTTGTATACATACAATATCCATCAAGCACTACATAGATTGGCACAAAAGATATTGAGAGAATAAAATTGAGAAATAAGATTATGAAATATATTGATTTCGACCATCTATTTACTATTTCACATCCATATGTTATGGTATCTTAAAATTTTTATCAAGAAAGCCATTGGCATTATTGGCATCAACATAATAATTAGAAAATGACCAAGACCAAGTTCTTCACAAAAGTGGGCTATATTCTATACATGGGCTAATGACTAGATTGACTACTCTAGAACAAATCTTGAAGAATAAGTATCCGACCACTTCAAAGAAATGATGCACATTGTGAGAATATTATCCTAGCTCATGGTAAAACTCCATAACTCTACTTTCATGAACATAATCAATTTAGAAGCATATGATGAAAATCGTATGGCTAAGGAAAGTTATATAAATATTATTCATGTCCAAGTTCCTCCTTTCTTTGTCATTAGTTGGATAGTTGTTATTAAAAGGTTTGATATTTAACTATTTACTTTCATCAAATACTTAAAGCCCATTTCAGGGGTCTCACACCAAGAGGCACTCAATAGAGATTATCATGACAACCTCACAAACTTTGCCTTAAGTCATATGGAAGGTCACCTTCCTACCTTAGCATGAACAAAAAAACCCTCTTGTTCTAGGATGTGTGCTTTGATTCACATGAGCATCCCTTAAACAATCTTCCATGGTATAACATTATTTAATTTTAAATTATGTGAGTTGATGATCATTAACTTCTGTTTGGGGGGGGGGAGGGGAGGGTAAAATCTGTAAATTTTTTATATATTTTTTATTTTACCCTTGAAGTTAAGATGTTGAAATACTTATTAAAGATGAAATATTTTCTGTATTGATTAAGACTACCCTAAACTACACATGAATTAAGACATACATCAGTACACTATTTTCATGAACATAACATGTAAGAATGTGATAAAAGGCCAATATCTACGAGGTTTCTCATTAAATTATTCATATGCCACCATGAATTTCATAAACATATTTGGAGTACCAAAGGCTCATCTTTTATTCTAAATGAACGGCGAAGACTCCAATGAAATAAAATAACACTAAAACATAAATACATTATAAATATGCACACATTTTTTGGCCAAGTGATGAAACATATACCATCTTGCATGTATGCATTTTCTTCGGATAATTTCCTAGTCCAGAGGCTATTAGCGCTGATGGAAAATCCATAGAAGAGTTTATAAACATGGGTAAGATGTTTGAAAATTATAACCCTTTTATGGTTGGCTAAAATATAGTTATGTCAAATCTGTTGGATGATTGAATATTTAGGTGGAGAGAAAGACCTCAAAAATGTTCCTAGCCTTTATATGTTAATAGAACGTAAATATATACTTTCATGGGGAGAAATCATTGGTACCATCTTGATAACATGCAATCTTAACATGATAAAACATGATTAATAATGCAAAATAAGGCATAAAACATTCCATTTATATGCATGTTATCATACTTTGAGTGCATTTCTATCATTTCATGCAAATTTATGTTATAATCTCAAAATGCTTTAATTTAGGGTTAATTATGATGAATTAAAGATTTTATAACCTATCTTTAATTGAGATTATAAGTGTTTTTTAAAGTTAAATAATAAGAGAAATCATTTTTATGAACATTCATTTAATTTTCTAAAATTAAAATCTTAAAGAAATGAATGTATTTTTGAAATAAGAATGAAATCTCTTGTTATTTAAATAATTTGACTTTTTAGAATGATAGATAATTAAATTTCAGATCAAATGAAAGAAATTTGGATTAATTTGGAGTTGTATTTTGAAAGTTATGATTTTTACAATTTTTAGGGATTTTTCTGGATTTTTTCTGAATTAATTTTGATTTTAAAATGATTAAAATGATTTAATAAAAGGGCAAAAAGGGGTTGATATTTCGCGTGGGTCCCACGTGGATGCGACGTGGCACTCAGGGCCACGTGACAGCGCCACGCGGGCCCATGCGGTGCCTACGCGGCGTATATTTATATTTATATTATAGTAAGTTCAGCCTTCCGTATATCGGAAGGGTATTCAACCCTTAAAACCGCTGCTCCTTATAAACCCGTCAATCTTCTTTAATATTTCCCGTGTGGGACTAAAGTCCCACACAGTTTTTAAAGTGCAGATGACGTGGCCACTTGAGGTGCGTTGGATCGGGCGGAGCGCAGAAAATCCGCACGTCGATCGCGTGGACGCGGACCACCGATCAATCATCGCGCACATGCCCTTTTAAAAATAGTTCTAACGACCATGATTTCACGCGATCAAACGCATCTGCAGCGTTAGATTGCGATCCAACGGGCGCCGTTTGATGCGTTTTATAATGCATATCGTGAAGATCGAATCCGGAGCGTCCATTCAAGATCGGAAGGCCTTAATGTAATGGTAACGGTTCGCCGTTACGCGTGCATCTGGACTGTTGATGGAGCTTGAAACGCACCGATCGGACGGTTACGCCCAATTTTGCCTATAAAGCGAAGTGTTCTTCGAAATTGTAAGATATTCTTGGAGGATTTTGCTTAATCGACCCATCTAAACCCTTCCTCTCTTGAATCTCTCACGTCTAATCTCTTCTAGACTCGATTTTGCGTCCACGGAGTGATTGAAAGTGAGATTTCGTTGATCGATCAAGGAGAATTTGTCTCTTGAACACCGATGTTCACGTTTGAATTCGCGGAATGAATAGCCGTCGATCCAGCGATCAATTGGATCGATTCGATCGTTATCTTGTGTTAGAAAACAAGTTTTCCCTCTAATCTATCATCATGTATCACCAATTTTTAGTTTAGGTTCTTAATTTTGCTCAATTTCATTTTCAATTTCAATTTATGTTCTTCACGATTCGAATTTACCAATGGTTTTGAAAAATCTGCGTCTTCATGTGGGTAAACCAGCTCATCCACTTAATGAAGTGGCATGAATACTTGACATTGAAAACAAAAAATTATTTGCATCTAATGACTTGATTTCTATATCATGCATGATATTGAATGCAACATTGTCCTCAACAATCCTAGAAAAATGAAGTCTACACTTGAGGATAATGGGTGACAAGGGAAATGTCGAAGGAAATTGTTATAGTATATACAATAAAAAAAGTGAAGCTCACGCAACTAATAGATGGAAATGAAGAATTGATATGAAAGTGTACCTAAAAAATTTATTTCTTTGGAAATTATGCCCAGGGGAAAGTTGATTTTATAAAAGAGGGATTTTTAAAAAGGATATTATTAGCTTATTTGATGGACGAATAGTAGTTTTTACATGCTTAAATAGTTCTACGTGAATTCTAACGTATTATAACTTTCAAATGAGAATTATGTCTTGAAAATACTCTTATTTTATAAGTACTTTAACCTAAATTTTAGGATTAAATTTGACTACTATAATTTCCTATTTATTAATATTTTGAAGCAAACTATGAAGAATTGTGGTGGTCAAGGCCCTTCATGGAGTTAAAACTAGATAAAAAAGTCAAGATGTTCCTTGAACACTTGATAGTATTTCAAATCCTCCATAATTGAAAGATCAACTTAAATTATGGATTAAATTCAAGGTTCTGGACATTAGTCAAGTTATGGCAAAGTAAAAATGGGGGGAGGCCTCAAATTAAGAGGCCACATGCATTCTGAGCTAGAGGTAAGATGGAGCTAACATGAAGGAAACGGGTAAAAAATTCTAAAATCATAGAATGTGGGAATGATTTTAGCAGACATTCATTCAAAATGTATCTCCAATGAAAAATTAAAAACTTCTAACTATTTTGTCGCTAAAACATGGTTTTAGGAATTTGAATTTGGGAGATATTTAAAGAGGAACCCAATTCATGAAATATATCTCTATCCACTCTCTATTATTCTCTCTCTAATTCTATTTCAGTCAATATATTTTAGAGGAATTATTATTATTCTTCTCCCTTTGTCTCTCTCCCTACTCTCTCTACTTTCAGTTGCATTGTGATTTGATCTCATCACCTAGTCTAAGCCTTTCTCATGCTATTCATAATGTTTCCTCACCTTGAGAAGTGGTTCCATCAAAGTGGCACCAAGGTTTCCTTTTTGTAAATGTGATCTTGGATCTTGTCAAATTTTAGCACTGACTTCAATTTTGAGTGACATGTGAGATTAAGTCTATACTTACTAAGAGACCTCTTTCTCTCTTCTCTTATGTCTTTGTGATACACCTCTTCTGAAATTATCATGCTTTTATATCTCTTGATTATTTTAAAAATTAAGAGATCAGGCCAAGGATTTTAAGAATGCCATCTGCTCCATCTTACTCATGTATTGGCTAGATAAATTGGGTGAAATGATGAGACTTACTTCTTTATCTTCAATGAAATTATCAAACAACTTAAATTTTTCTTATAATACATGTTCTCTTCAATTTTGTAATAGATACTTAAAATAAATATTAAAAATATTTTGAATTTTTATTGATTCCTTCGATTAACAAAAAAAATCATTGAGTTTCCTTTTACTAGGTCAGCTAGTAAATATTAGAAGATGGATATCTTTCTCATTTCCTAAAATCTTTGAGTTCTACTTATATTTTCCTCCTCTAGAATTAATCCTCAAATATATTTGTAGTGATCAAATACTGCATCTAAGTGATTATACTCATCAAGGATCACAATGAAATTCCCTAATTGGATGGTGATTAACTAAGAGGATGGATGATATAGTTTCTTTTGCATATTTATCTTTTCTAATTATTTTTATGAATTAGTTAATTATTCGCTCAAATGCTTATGTCACTCATACAGTAGATTTTTTTTATATTGGATAGAATTTCCAAATCACCTCCCACTTGTCCTAGGAGGAACAATCCCCATTAGAGTTCTTATCTTATTAGTCCCCCAATAGAAATTACTAATTGGTTTGGTTTGTTAGATCAAAGTCCAAACTAAAACTTTTCATCTGACCTGCTCACACTCTCAATCAATGACCTTACTTTTTTATCCCATAGGCCGACTCCTAGAGCTTTGCACACTTCTCCCTACTCGCCTTCAGGTCGACCTGCCTCTCTAGAGTCCTTGAGCCTTGTCTCAAATCCACACTCCCCCAAGTAGGTCGCTCATCACTGATCCCATGTTATCCTAAAGGGTAAAAAACAAATATTCCTTAAGTTCACTTCCTAGTTAAATCCCTAAACTCATCCCATCTAAAACCTATTCACCAAAGAATCTCCCCCTTACCCTCACAAGTGACTAAAACTAGTCCTGAGTTAATCTAGCGTCTATGATGTTCCCCTGGTTCTTTTTAGCACTCTCCGTTCTCTGATCCCTCTGTTCTCATTTTTTTCTCACTGTCATTAGTTCTGATTCATCATAAGCTGAGGGGGAGTTATCTAGATTGCATTGACGGGACCCCGTCTCCGGTTCTTTTTGAGTTATTACAAAAAGGGGGAGAACACTAATACTTTTTAGAGCATAGGTTGAGGGGGAGCTGGCCAAGTGTCAATTCAAGATTTTAACACTAATACCTTTTAGAGCATAGGTTGAGGGGGAGCTGGCCAAGTGTCAATTCAAGATTTTGTAATACATCAAAAAGGGGGAGATTGTTAGCGCACGTGTTTTGATATAAATTTGTTTCTTGAATTGACAGAGAGATAATTTCAGTATTAACTTTATTTCATAAGTTATCAATTGACCTGTTCTCATTTTACTATTAGATTAATATTTTACTCATTGTGATGGTGTTTGGTTTCAGGAAATGCAGCAAGAATCAGATCATATGTTCATAAGTCCACTTTATATTTACTAATATTATTCACTTATATTCATAAGTCCATTAAGGGCTTTATTGTCACTTTTATCCTTTCTTATCCTCTCTAACCCGATAAAATATAAAAGGGGTTCGGGTTTGAAAAATTAGGGCATCAAGCGATAGACGAATTTTGACGACAACCCTGATGACCTAGCGAACTGCGATCATCTTCTCCTCTGCGATTCAAGTGAAGACAGAAGACCGGTGCGAAGAGAGATCTTCATCTGGCATACGGTTCTTTTTTTTTCATCCTCTGCATCTTCAACGATCCGTGAGGAATACACACCATCGAAAGTTTGATCTTGTTTTTGCCAACACGCTGTCAACGCTCTGTTTTGTTTGATCCAGTGAATAGAACTCCAGTTAGATTTCGTTTTTGATTCGTGTTTTGTTTTGGGTTTCTCGTTGCATCTTTCAAATCCGTCTTTAGGTCAACCGAAAAATTTTGTTTTAGGTAAAATTCGTGTCTGAGGTAATTTCTCGTTCTCTGTGAGTCTAGCGTTTGATTTCTTGCAGAAGTTTAGTATTAAAGCTTTCATCCTCTTTAAATCGTTGTCGTGATTAGATTAGTGATCAGTAGGATTTGCGAATCCAAGTGTTTCTATTCACTCTGTTTTTGATATCGATTATTCCTGTTATCAATTATTGGCATAACGTTAATTAAAGCATCTCTATTTTCGTTCAATTAAAATAGTCTGATTACGTGCATATAGTCTTCCTATCATTATAGACTCTGTTATCTTATAATCTACAGCAGGTTGAGATTAATAGCGACAGACGAGGTACCTCGTGTGTTATTTTAATTAATTTCCTTTTAAAATTATATAGTGATTAATTTATTGTTTAGATTGTCCATCGATTAAATTGGTTTGACTGTCGACATATAGCGATTCTCTGCTGTTATATATTTGTTAGTTCAAAAACCAACAGGTTGAAGCCATCAGTGGCAAACAAGAGGTATTGTGGTGATATATTAATTTAATTTTCTCATAATTCACATAGGTTTTATAGTTTTAGTATTTTAATTCCCTGTGGACTAACACTGACAATTAGGGAACGAGGAACTCCAAGTAAGCTTTCTTTTAATCTCAATCCAATTTGAAATATATATATATATATATATACATATATATATATATATATACATATATATATATATACATATATATCGTATATTGTTCTCTTTCTGGTCTATATACTTCAAGCTGAATTCCACAGTGACGAATAGAGGTAGTTTGGTAAATCATATTAAATTAGTTTTGAATCATTGTTTTTGTTTGGTTTAAATTGCTAGTCTAACTTGTATCACATTCATTTATTGTTGTTATAATTTCGATTCTCTTGATATCCAGAATCCTGAGTTCGGTAGGTCAAAGGTCAACCAAAGTCAACTCGGTTAGAAAAGTCAACTTTGTCAGAAAAAGTCAACTTTAGCAGAAAGTTAATTTTAGATTAGAAGTTTGTCCTGAGTCAATAGAAATAAGAAAGGTCGACTCTAGGTCAAAGGTCAACCAAAGTCAACTCGGTTAGAAAAGTCAACTCTGTCAGAAAAAGTCAACTTTAGCAGAAAGTTAATTTTAGATTAGAAGTTTGTCCTGAGTAAATAGAAATAAGAAAGGTCAACTCTAGGTCAAAGGTCAACCAAAGTCAACTCGGTTAGAAAAGTCAACTCTGTCAGAAAAAGTCAACTTTAGCAGAAAGTTAATTTTAGATTAGAAGTTTGTCCTGAGTCAATAGAAATAAGAAAGGTCGACTCTAGGTCAAAGGTGAACCAAAGTCAACTCGTTTAGAAAAGTCAACTCGTAGAAAAAAAGTCAACTTTAGCGTAAAGTTAATTTTTAGATTAGAAGTTTGTCCCTGAGTAAATAGAAATAAGAAAGGTCAACTCTAGGTCAAAGGTCAACCAAAGTCAACTCGGTTAGAAAAGTCAACTCTATCAGAAAAAGTCAACTTTAGCAGAAAGTTAATTTTAGATTAGAAGTTTGTCCTGAGTCAATAGAAATAAGAAAGGTCGACTCTAGGTCAAAGGTGAACCAAAGTCAACTCGTTTAGAAAAGTCAACTCTGTCAGAAAAAGTCAACTTTAGTAGAAAGTTAATTTTAGATTAGAAGTTTGTCCTGAGTCAATAGAAATAAGAAAGGTCGACTCTAGGTCAAAGGTGAACCAAAGTCAACTCGTTTAGAAAAGTCAACTCTGTCAGAAAAAGTCAACTTTAGCAGAAATTTAATTTTAGATTAGAAGTTTGTCCTGAGTAAATAGAAATAAGAAAGGTCGACTCTAGGTCAAAGGTCAACCAAAGTCAACTCGGTTAGAAAAGTCAACTCTGTCAGAAAAAGTCAACTTTAGCAAAAAGTTAATTTTAGATTAGAAGTTGTCCTGAGTCTACCAAAGTCAGAAAAACCCATTTATTTAATTAGCTAGCAGCAGTTACAGCCACACATATCCAGAGGACGGGAGTATCTCATTTGTTGAGACGAGGAGAGGTCTAGACCTCAAGAGCAGGAAGACCGAGTGAAGCCTGAAGACGAGGTGTCACTTTACCAGTGATCAACGGTACCAGCAGAAGAGGCACGACAGGGTGTGGAGGGACGAGCGATTGCGTGGTGATCGACCTGAGGGAGTCAGAGTGTCCGGAAGCCAAGGAGGTCGAGGCCTAGTGGGTAGTACCGTAGGGAAAGGTAAAGGTGAGAGTTAGGATTGCCGTAGGGGGCAAACCTAAAATCTTGTATTTAAACATTGTCCTTCACCCTTTGAGTGGTGAGAGGATTAGGTTTCATTCGGTGAGGAGGAGGATCCGAGTCTATAGTACTCGGGACTGGATTAAGGGACATTAGGTCCCCCAACCAGTATAATAATATCGGGTGCATCGAGAGCACAAGAAGTGAGTGATTAAACAACGAATCTTAGTAAAAGAAGAAAAGTAGAGAATAAAAGTTAAAATTAACATTTAACCTAATTCACCCCCCCTCTTAGGTTAAAACCACCTCCCTATTGGGACTTTTCATATGAGTGATCCTAACTATCCATAATATTAAGGCTCACAAATATAATGATAGCTAATCTATTGAACTTAATGATAGATATGTAACAGATGTCAAAAAGTGAACTATTGAACTTAAATAAAAAATGTGCGTAAATAGAAGTAAGTAAAAATCAATATATGAGTATATTTCCCTATTAAGTTGACTTTGTTTTTCAAGATTTGACTTTGAATTTTTTAAGTCAACTTTTGAATTTGTAAAGTTGACTTTGATTTTTTGGAGTTAACTTTGACTTTCTGGTAAGGGCTTTGACTTTTGACGTGTCGACCCTTCAATCTTATAATTATGTAGAAAAATGATCCAATATGTGTAAATGATCATAAGAATGAATATAAATGATGGCCCTAAAACTCTAGGCGCAATTTGAATCCATTCATCTCAAGAAGAAGCAACAGAAGAGAAGAACCTCAACTATTGAAGAGAGAGAGGAACCATCAATGAAAAAAAGTCCTACAAATTGAGGGAGAGAAGACAAGGAAAGCTTGCGAGATGAGAAATAAATGAGAGCAATTATAAGAATGCCTCCTTAAAGGTGCATATGTACTCACACTCCCCCTCAAGCTGGAGCGTCGATATCAAGTAAGCTCAACTTGTGAGAAACAAAGACCTATGAAGTCTTTCTCAGACATTTGGTGAAGATGTCAGCAAGTTGTGCATAGCCTTGTGTATGGGCTAACTAAGCTCATGAAATAAGGAGTGTACCCATAGCATCTTGGAGACCTCATTGGGCAATCAATGCTCAAGCATCTTGGAGCTTCTTCCATAGGATATAAGTGATGTAGGCCAAGGGCTTCTATTGCCCACTTGTGACTCACAAGCCCAGAAACTCACAAGGCCCACTTATGAGGCCCAATTAGAGCTTATTAGGTCAGGAGAGAATCTCGATGAGCTGTCACTATCTGCAAAAGATCACCTAGAGATCACAAATATTTTGTGTCAAATTCTACAGTTCCCAGAATCTCTAAAGTGTCTCTTGTTAGGCCTAGAAGCTTCTTTTTGTTGTGTCAGGCCTATCCCCTGACACAAGCATGGTGTAAGAGTTATAGTTTCAAGACATTGAGTTGTCTTATCAGGGGTCATGTCACTTGGATGACCCTTTACTCTTTTAGGCCTATATAAGGCCCCCCATTGTAACTCTTGAAAACACAATTTGAAGTTATTTCTTTTCGAGATCTTTGCTTTCTCCTCTTGAGTGTTCTCCTTGTTAGAGAGTGCTCTATGCTTGTGGATTCAAGTACACCCCCTTATGGATTCAAGGGTTGAAGATGTTAGTTCTGTAGATTCAAACACTAACCTTTCTTGAAGATCAAGCTTTGTGGATTCAAGTTGCTACTCTTCATTGTTCCTACGCTAAGGCTGCGTCAATAAGTTGCTCTAATACCAAGCTGACAGTGTTATTGCAGCCTGTAGAGGACAATTGTTAGGGAGGCCCATTGGCACCACCGCATATATCCCTAGAGCAATTTCTCTAATACCATTTGAAAGTTGAATCCAGTCATCTCATGAAAAAACACGAGAAGTGAAGAAGCTCGAGCGTTGAAGAGAGAAAGGAAACATCGGTGATAGAAAACCCTATGCATCAAGGGTGAGAGAAGAAAGGGAGATCAATTACTAGAATGCCCCCTAGAGGGGCATATTTACTCACACTATATGATGAATGAATGAATGATTACTTGACAATATGCTGTAATTGATATGAAATCAACCTAAAAATAGAGTAATTAATTGTAAGATAAAAAGTAACTAGTTTCCAAATTAAAATCTAATCAGACTCAATCAAAATCTACTCTGATAGAAAAATAATTCTGATTTTACAATATAATTTTGGTTTGATCATGCCTTAGCAATCAAGTTTATAGAATCACCAATAAATGCTTAAAAAATGAATTAGATTTGTAAATCAGACAGAAATTTGACAAAGAATATGATTGAAATTTCTCAAGAATACAACAAAAAATCGATAAAATACCCTTAGAGACCACGAGTATAGGTGATGGTTTCGATCTCAGTTAGAAAGGAAAACAAATTTCCAAACATCTCTTGATGATGATGATCATTCTGGTTTTTAGAGAGAGAAGTAAGTCGTTAGACCGCTGGAGATGGGGAGATGAAGTCGCTGCCTGATCTGGAGATGAAATCGCTGATGAAGAATCGTGATGACGAATCGCTCGCTCATGACGAATCGTTGCTGATGACGAAACAATGAAAAAAAAGAAATTGTCGATGAAGATGAACTTGTCGCTCATGACGAATCGTCGCTGAAGATAAAACAGCGGAGAAAAAAAAATCTCTGATGAAGATGAACTCGTCGCTGTCTCGCTGACGATGAATCGTTGCGGATGATGAAATAGTGGAGAAAAAAATCGCGGATGAAGATGAACTCGTCGCTGATGGGAGATTGATCGTGAGATTGAGTCGTTGGAGATGATCGCCGTGAGAGAGAGAGAGCCGCTTGCTGAGAAACCTTTGATCTGTGAGAGAACGAGAGTGGCATCACAAAAAGAGCCGTTGCTTTTGTATCTCCGGAGAGAATTTTTTTCTTTTCTGGGTACCTAAAAAAAGAAAAAAAACCGTTAGATAATATTCAATAAAACCGAAAAGAAAAATGAAAATAAGAATAAATGCAAAAAATGGCAAGTTCTATGAATAAACATAATTATATAATAATGGTAAATAAATAGCAGAAAATGATAGAAGTAAAAAGAAAATTATGAAAATGAACCCTAATATCTAGATATATTATTTTCATTATTAATATCCATATTTATGAGCATCTTTATCTATTTTCTTTAAGAGAGAACATGAGTATCTACGAGATAATGATGATGATATTCAAAAGTTTGAATAAAATGTAAGAAAGTCAATAATAAAGAGCCTACTCTTCACGATGCCCTAGTTCCGATATCAATGCATGTCGATATCGATGCCGATATCGAGCCTTTGATACTTGCACTTGCAAAGATGTGATTTTCTCACATTATTTTGGCTAAATATCGATCAAGTTCTGAAATTTGTTGATATAATCTTGCATAAACATTAATAAGCCAACAATGTAAATTGTCAAACTCATATTGACCTAACACACAGAGTCAAGCCTCCTATCAAGGTAGGAGTTCCCCCTCTCATCTCATTCTCCCTTTGGAGAAAATTTGACACGGAATATTTTGATCATGCGATGGATACTATTGATTTGAGAGTTGTATAGATGCTTATTGGGCAGGATGCATCCATGATCAAACATCATACTGATAACATGCAATCTTGACATGATAAAACATAATTATTCATGCAATTTAAGGCATAAAACATTACATTTATGTGCATGTTATCATACTTTGAGTGCATTTTTATCATTCTATGCATATTTATGTCATAATCTCAAAATACACTAAATTAGGGTTAATTATGATGAATTAAGGATAAATAATTTTATAACCCATCTTTACTTGAGATTATGAATGGTTTTTAAAGTTAAATAATATGAGAAATCATTTTTATGAACATTCATTTAATTTTCTAAAGTTAAAATCTTTTTAAAAAAATGAATGTATTTTTTTGAAATATAAATTAAATCTCTTGTTATTTAAATATTTTGAATTTTTATAATGATAGATAATTAAATTCTAGATCCAATGAAAGAAATTTGGATTAATTTGGAGTTGTATTTTAAAAGATATGATTTTTACAATTTTAGGGATTTTTTCTGGATTTTTCCTGATTTTTTTGATTTAAATTTCTATGTAAAAACGATAAATAATAATAAAAATAATAAAAAAAGGGGCCGCGGGGCCCGCGTGGATGCGACGTGGCAGCGCCACGCGGACCCGCGCAGCGCGCCTACGTGGCGCGTTTATATATATTATATATATACATTACATAATCTATAAAATGGGTCTTTGTCCTCCCCATATAGGGGAGGGTCATACCCATATAGATCGTCGGGTATTATAAACCCGACGATCGCTTATTTATTTCTCCGTGTGGGACTAAATCCCACACTTTACTTACCTTGCAGGCGACGTGGCGCGACGACGAGCGTTAGATCTCGCCGACGGGCGATCGACAGGCGTCGATCACGTGAGCGCCGGACCACTGATCGGGGATCAACGCACGTGCTAAATAGGAGAGTTATGACGGTCGGATGAGGCGACACGTGGCAGCATCACCACGCTTCGATCGCGTGTACGCCGGGTGCACCAGTGATCATCGAGACACGTGCGTTAATTAAAGTATTATAACGGTTCTGATTTAATCGGGCGCTACTCATCTGGACCGTTGGATCGCGATCTAACGGACGACCTCTCACGCGTTTTATAACGCATATCTCAAGATCAATCTGGAGCGTCCATTCAAGATCGTGAGGCCCATCTTCAATCGTAACGGTTCACCGTTACGAACGCATCGCAACCGTTGATCAAGCCTCAATTACACCGATCGAACGGTTACGCTTTTTCGCCCCTATAAATAGACGAGTTCTTCGTCGTTCTATGTATTCGAGGAAGATTTTCACTTAATCGACCTATCTACACCCTTCTTTTCTCGAATCTCTCATGTGTAATCACTTCTAGACTCGATTCTGCGTCCATGGAGTGTTTATATGTGAGATTTCGTCGATCGTGTGAGGAGAATTTGTCTCTTGAACTCCGACTATCACGTTTGAATTCGCGGAACAAATAGCCGTTGATCCGGCGATTAATTGGATCGATTCAAGTGTTATTTCGGGTTAGAAATCATCTTTTCCCTCTTATCTATCGTCATGTAGCATCAATTTGTAATTTAGGATCTTAATTTAGCTTAATTTAGATTTTAATTTCAAGTGTGTTCTTCGCGAGTTCCGAAAATTTCTCTCCACTTCCATCTTTGATTTCTCCGTGATTACTAATCCAAATCGAGTGATTTTTGATTCCACGGATAGATCTTTGAGTCTTCTTTCCAAAAACACCATTTTCCCTAATTTCTCACCTCAATTCATCGTCCAATTTGACCAAATTCCAAAAGATATCTCGAAAATACCTAAATTCCCTGTGGATTCGACCCGTATTTACCATTACACCCCTCAATTCTCTCTTAATTCCCCAAATCGGTAAGTTCGGTATTATTTTTGACACGAGACCGTGTGAAATCGACGACCTCGCGGTCTCGTCTCGTCACATACACCCTTAGAAATGAAAAAGAAATTCTATGTCATGTCATGCTTCATGGTTGAAGTTGGATTTGAGCTTTGGATCATCGTGTTTGTGAGATGTTATGCCCGTGAATCTTGATGTCCAAATTGAAATTATTTAGTCATAATTTCAGAGATATCTGCCCTAGGGGGCTCATATTTCACTCATACTTCTTCATATCAAAGCAAATAAATATTTGTGGTATGTTTCGACCAAGTCAACCTTTTTTGTTATTCATGGATTGAGATCAATTGCCAACTAGTTCTATGCTCCAACTTTTATCTCATGAAAATATGTATCTATGATTGGAAATCATTGGCTCTTCAAGATCCATGATATTTAAGCCAAGATGATGATAATGTTGAAGGCCCATTTGGAAACTAAAGAACAAATAAATATAATGAAATGGGTCATTCTATTTATATAGATGGATATCAATTTAAAAATCTACCTCTCTCTCTCTATTCTCTTCTCTTCACGCTCTTTGTTGTAAAATATTGATGAATTCAGAGTCCTTTAAATCCAATATGAACGAATATGGTCCAGATGTAGAAGAGATGCTAATGGATAGATGGTTTGAAAAACTCCAGTATCCATAAGGTCCTGCGAAAGCAACATATTCACTCGTTCAGACTCGTCTCTCTCTCTCTCTCTCTCTCTCTCTCTCTCTCTCTCTCTCCCTCTCACCGATGGGCAGCTGATGGCCACCCTTGATTCCTTGTCTTCAAAGAAAAAGGGACGAACGTGACTAGATTTCAAGAGGTAATGACCAAAAATAAAAATAAAAATAATCTTAAAAAGGTATGGCTATAGTTCTTTCTTCCTCCCTTCTTTATGTTATTCATCTCTCCTTTCTTCCTTCTTCCTTCCTCTCCACACTTGTTCATACTAGAAGTCAATTCGATCCACAACGAAGTTTCATCATTGGTTTTGCTGGGAAAAGAATTCAGCCCATTGAAAAGCTTCCAATGTTTCCTTTGTCGTGAAACACACAACAAAAAAGGCCTTACGTGTAACTCTAATCTCTCAATGGCGTACGCGGCTCTCTTCTGAAAATGCCCACGTTGTCGGCCAGAAAAGGTCCATGTTCTTGGTCTCCTGCTCGTGCCCACCTGTGAGCAATCGTAAGCGCTGACGTCAGGAGCTGAATGAGAGAGAGGCGGTAGAAAGAGAAGACAGAGAGGGATCAATCACACACACACACTGAGAGAGAGAGAGAGAGATCACATAGCTGATAGATTATTAAGATCATGGGCTCGCAGAAAGCCGAAAAGTTAACAACATTGAAGTAAAATCTTGAAGTTCTCAAGGCCACCTGCCCGAAAATTTCCTCTCTTCATCTCTCCGTTCACTCACTGGACATCATACGAACAAAGTCGTCAAAACAGACGAACCCCTCACCTCTAGGAGCAACTATACTTATCATACTACTACAGTCTTCTACAGTACACCCGCTATCTCCCAGATTTAGAAGAACTTCCTGAAGCTCCTTAGCCGATATTTTTCCATCTCCATCGGCATCAAACACTCCAAATGCTCCTCTCAGCTCCTCCTCGAAGGAAGAAATTCCCTCAAAACTTTCCACGCTAGCTGAGTCTAGAATCATGGCTTCCTCTTCTGGTTTCAGATGGTCTGAGTTTCCAATCAACCTTAGAACGAGCTCCCAGTCTTCCTTTTTGATATTGGAAGAGTTTATAGAAAATGGGGAGAGGTGCGCGGGGGACTTCATGGAGAAGGAACCGCTGGAGATGGAAGAATTGTCGCGAGATTTTTTGCCCTTTTCTTTGAAAAATCTGGTGAGAATTTTCATGATGAAGGAGAGAAAGAGATAGAGAAAGCGGGTACTCGGGTTAAACTTGTAAGCAGCTGAGGGGCGTATTAAGTAGGGGAGTTGTGGGAGGAGTGAGCTTCCTGGATGTTTCCTTCGTAGCGCTTTTTCCTGAGGTCAGTGTCTTGGGATTTTCAGGGGATTTTTCCTGCCGGCCACTCGAATAAGTTATCTAGGGACGTTAAGAGTGATTAATCAAGGGCTTATCCTTCAAAATCTGAAGTTCACAGCGGTGGAAGTGAGGTCAACGAAGAAGATTATATAAAGAGAAAAAGGGACGGGTTGGGAGAACTAAACCAATAGCCATTGAGAGACCTAGAGTAAAATGACTGTTAATGGTGAATGACAATTATAAACTAGCGATTCTCTAATTTTACATTCCAAGATTAGAAAATGAAAAATAGACGAGTGCAAATAGGAGGAAAGATTTCTTCCCTAAGCAAGGTATATATTTCACTTCAATGGATTTCAGTGATAAAGGTCCATAAAATAAAGGATATAATGCTTGGTGCTCTCTAATGGCTATACCTTGAAATTTTTGGTGTGCTAGTGAAAAGTTAGACTTTTGGCTATGAAAATAACACCCTCATTCTAAGAGTGCATATGCATGATAGTTTTAATTGGGAAACCTTGCTCTTAAAGAAGAGATCAAAGCCACATTTATTTGGAAATCGTGTGAGTCTATGATTTGTACTCTACCTATGTACCATATCTTGAAAGCACATTTTGCTTCTTAGACCACCAAATAATGACCAATATCAGTACAATTCCATAAGTACACTTCCATTAACCATTAGAAAAATGCCACTCATCATGTTAATGAGTATTTTCCCTAGACCTTTATTCACATAGGCAATAACTTGAAGAGAACTAGTTCAATGAAGTTGTATACATTTTTGCATAAACAAGCTCAACAACTGAACAATGAATCAACATATAAGAATGAATCAACAAGAATGAATCAACATCTCAAATATTTATCCTATAGTAGGGAACAAAGATGAGTGATCATATAAAGTAGATCGGATCAATTGACTAGATAGAATGGGTTGATCTGATCATCAATCACATAAAATATCCTCCAATTGGTCGATGATCAATGCCAAAAAATTGATTAAGACAATGACTGATTATGAGATTGATCAATGATTACTCTCTTGAAAATAATGATTTGATCACAGATTAGATCGAGGTATTATTGCCAATTTCTTAAATTTTTGTATCTTTTTTAATTTAGTTTTAAATTAGTTAGATTCAACTCACCGTAGAGCTCTAGGGGTATCCCTTACCTGCATATTTGCATAGCATATATGCTATGGGAGATATGGAAGAGGCAAAATTCCTTGATCGATGATTAATGTCAATAAATTGATTGAGCAAGTGATCGATTATGAGATGATCAATGATCAAAATCACTCTCTTAAAAATAGCAATTTGATCACTGATAACATACATATATAACTTCAATTCTTATCTTATTTAACTAATATTCATGCTTATTTTTAATTAATTATGATGCATGTTATCATAGTTTTTATGAATTTTTCTCCATTGGTATGCCATTTTACTAAAGTCCATGTTTTTTGCATTATTTAGGATTAATTATTTGCTTTATTGATGTTTAATCTTTTTGCAAGGTTAAATGATTAGAAATTAATCACTTTCCTTAAGTTATTTTGAATTTAGAAGATGATTAAAAGAATTAATTTCAAGAAGAGAATGATGGGATGATATAAAATAGAATTTGTAAGGGATTATTTAAGATTAATTTGAATTCACCCTATTTTCTTGTTTGAATTTATATTTTTAGGTGGCATGACATTAAATATGAAGAAATTTGTGATCCAATGGAGAAAATTCGAATTAAAAAGGAGTTATATAAATGAAGATATGAATTTCTTAATTTTTCAAAATTTTTTAGATTTAATTTTGATTTTTCAGCTATTTTTCGGATTTATTTCATTAAAAATAGCATAAAGGGGCTATTTAATTGCGAGGGACCCGCGAGCTGATGTGGCACACGACGCACACGTGGCGGAGCCATGAGAGGCCACATGGATGCCTACGTGGGTGCCTACGTGGTGAACAGTAACTGGGCTGGCAGATGATGGGCCCACGGGTTAGTGGGCCAGGGTTAGAGCATTGGGGCATACTTGGCCCATATGGGCGATGCACCCCTTAAGGGGGTTCCACCTTTTATACCCACCACTCTCTCTTCTTTCTCTCCATGTGAGACTATGTTCCCTTTCCTTTTTGCAAGTGACGCGGCGGTTGGAGAGGCGTCCGATTAAAACGAGTGGATCGAAGATCATCGATTGCATGATCTCGGGTCCACCCGATCAAAGATCAACACACGTGATAAATGCGCACCATCGATCTCATTAATGAAAATCGACAATTGCGATCTCTCAAGGCACTCGACTAATCGAAGGACACATGGCTGCTCAAGGAGACTGCGGTGAAGATCAGACGTGCGATAAATAAGGAGATCGTGGGATCGTGGCCCATCGAAATCGCGCAATCTCAGCTGTCAATTGTCCTTCTAGCGACTCGGACGGTCCACATTTTTCGTGCAATTTTTCATATAAAAACGATGTTCTTCCCTTGTAAACAGAACTTTCGATTGAATCGTGAAGCAATTAAGCGATTTTCAAGCAAAATCTTAAGTACTTCGTGATCCTCCTGTGTTCTAGACTTAATTGCAATCATATTGAGACAGAATTGATCACGAATCATTGCAAGAATCGATCGGAATCTCTCTTTGAACGCCGAACGCATGCCGAAGAAGAAATCGAGGAAATACTCTTCAATCAACGCGAACTGAAGCCAAATCTTCGCGTCAATCGGGTTAGTAGTGTGATCCGATTGTATCCCTTGCAATTTATGTAGTTTAGATTAGATTATATAGGTAATTTCATTTTAGAAATCGAATTGTTCATCATTTCGCCCCAATTTGGGTGCGGCTTTTTGCTGATTTTGAAACAAGGATTTCTCTTTGATCTTAAGTCCAAATCCTTTGATTTTGGTTTCATTGAATTCCTTATTTCATTAGCTTTCCATGAATTTCGTAAAATTTCATCATCATTTGACCCTTCAATTTGACGTTTGACCATCGAATATTCATTTTCAATTCGAATTTGGGCGTTGACTTGCGGGGCAATTACTTTTAAAATACAAGATAAAATTTAACAATTTTGGTCTCTTTGAAATCCTCTGATCGTTCGCTTTCTATTAATATGTGAATTACTTGATTTAGATATCATTTGATTAGTCAGTTAGATGATTTTGACCTAGGTGTCATTTCATGATTTTTCTGATAATTAATTTTCAATAAATTATAATAAATCCAATTCTTCTCTAAAAATCACGAATTCTATATTTTAAAATTTTTTATTTTCTCTCTAGTTTTTAATACAGAATTTTTGTAATACTTTTCCCTTTTTTCTTCTCTGATTTTACATAAAGTCAACATCTGGTCAAAGTCAATGCTTTGACCTTGACTTTTGACTTTTCTTCGTCAAATCATTTTCTAAATTGTTAAAATATCTTATCTCATATATTTATATCATTTCCATTAATATAATATCACTTTCATTTCTTAAAATCCCTAATTAAACCTAAGTTTAACCAGGTCAACCCTTCGATCAAAGTCAACCGTATTCTCTATGGATCGACTTGATCTTTACACTATACTTGATTTTATATTTTTGTTATTATGAGTTCGGAATTATAAATTTTTTTGACCGACGTTTGTGTGTTTTCAATGACCGCATCAATCGTTACGTCAATCACTTATCAGACTATGAAGTATTTGATAACATGCAATTTTAACCTACAATTATACCATTAATAATGTAAATTAAGGCATAAAACATTCCATTCTTATGCATTTTATCATATTTTGAGTGCATATATATCATTTCATGCAATTTTAAGTTATAATCTCAAAGTGTACTATTTTAGGGATAATTTTATATTTTTAAGAACATATTTTAGAATAGATAATTCCCATCTATATTTGAGATTATAATAGGGGTTTAATATTAAATAATAAGAGAAAATACTTTTTATATACTCATTTATTTTTCAAATTTTTAATTTTTAAGAGAAATGGGTATATATTTAAAATAAAAATTTATTCTCTTTTTATTTAAATCATTATAATTTTTAGAATGATAGATAATTTAATTTATGATCCAACAAAACAAATTTAGATTAATTTAGAGTTCTATTTTGAAAGTTATGAATTTTCTAATTTTTAGGGATTTTTGGTAATTTTTTTGAATTTTTTATGAATTTAATTCGATTTATTTTGAATTAAAATGAATAAAATAATTTTATATCACATGCTGATGTGGCGTGGATGAAAAAGGGAGTCGCCACATGGGGCCGCGTATGTGTTCATGCATGTGTATGCTTGTGTGTGCGCATGTGCGATGTGTGATTAGAGAGATTATGCATCCTTTTCAAGATAATGCTAACTCTCTAATCACACGTACCTTATATCCGAGTTGAATCACGTGATTTTTCATCATTTGGGACTATGTTTTTGTTTTAATATGCACAAGTGACGTGAAGCCGTATGGAGCGTCTGGTTCACGCGTTAAATGAATATTGTCGATCTTCACTTCAGGTGGGGGGGACGGTACATGGCGCACTCTGGTTTGTCGATGAATTGTTTTAAAATGATTTAATCGTAGCCGTTTATCTAAATAGTTATAACAGTTGAGATTAAAACTGATGAAATGCATCTGGAGCGGTAGATCAAGATCAGACAAATGACATTCATGCATTTTCTCTTCACGCGCAACTTGGCGACATCTTGGCAATTCATCTCCGATCCAACGAACTCGATTTAATCGTTCATATATGTATTTCATCAAAGCCGTTGATCGAAGATTAAATGGCAATCCAACGGTTACGCCCAATTTTCCTTATAAATTGAGATGTCCTTCGACGATGTAAATCATTCTTGGATGTTGTTGAGTAATCGAACGATCTAGACACCACCATCCTTGAATATCTCACTTTATTCTTCATCTAGACACATTTCCACATCCACGAAGGGGTTGAAAGTTAGATTTTGTCAAAAGAATAGGGATAATTTACCTTTTGAACGTTGAGGATCGTCTTTGAAATCACGGAATGAAAAGCCTTTGATCCGGCGATCAATTAGATCATTTTGATCGCTATCTCGGGTTAGATTATGTGTTTTCTTCCTAATCTTTTGTCATGTATCATTAGATTGTAATTTAGAGTAGTAGATTAGATTAATTTTAGATTTAATTTTGGTTTTTCTCTTCCCTCGCGATCTATTTTCTACCTAATTTTTGCTCTTTGATTTCTCCGCGAATCTTGATCCAAATCGAGTGATTTTTGATTACGTGGATTTGTCTTGAGTTCTTTATCAAAATCCCTAATTTCTCACCTCAATTCATTTTCTGATTTGATTTAATTTCAAAGAATACCTAAAAAATACCTTAATTCTCTGCGGAGTCAACCCTTATTCACCTCTACACTATTCAATTTGTGATTATTTTATTAAATTGGTGAGTTTGGAAAATATTATTGACCCATATTTGCATGTTTTCAATGATCTCGCGGATTCACTTCGTTAGTATTTTTGTCACTTTTTAAAAAATGTATTATTTTTGTATTCAGTTAGATTTAGTTAGATTTGACTCACTGTAGAGCTATAGGGGTATCCCCTACCTATATATTTCTATGACACATAAGCTATGAGAGATATAGAAGAGGCACAATTCCTTGAAATTTGCAGGTCACTTGAATTCTTAGTCCAGTTATATTTGGGCTGCGTATAGCATAATTGGTCGTTCTATTTGGTACTAGTGCAATTGAAAATCATAAGAAAGTTATTTTATGTTATTTCAATTTTCGTCTCGGTCAAGGACTTTTGTGCAATATTTCCTTGGGTTTGTTGGCACAATCACCTTTGTGGAAATCTTTATCCATCACAAGTTAAATGGCTTGGAATCGTGTTGTTATAGACTTGCAAGACAAAGTCAAAATACACTCGCCAATGCACAAGATGTCTTTGGTGTATCTATTCTAAGAACCACCCATATAATTGTGACACTAAATCATCCTGATTGACAAAAATTATGTAGAATATAATCCAAGGTTTCATATTTATCAATTCAGTGAACTCTTTCATACTAAAGTAACCCTACAAATAGCCAAATGATCAACTATGTTTATCATATGAGCATGACCTAGCATTGCTCATCCATCCAGATACTCAATGTCCTTCTCAAATACCTAATGAACATGAACATTTAGAATATATATTTATAGATAAGTAACCATCGTGGTATAATCTTATCATAATTTGCTTATTATTACCCATATCCTTGGACTTCATTATAAATATCACACATATATTATCATGAATATAAGGTTTATAATAACAAGAATAAGATGTATAAAGTATGCCGGGCTTGTAGGTCTCTTCTTAACTACGAAAAACATGACAATTTTTTGGTGCTTCAACATAGTAACTATGGAAAATTTGATGAAAGTAATGCAACCTACTGAATTAATTCAACGAGCGACTAAGAACTATTTAGCCATTTAAATTCTGGAAAAAAAAATCCTTATTTTATTTATTCAAAATATTCCATGCAACCAAATGCAGAATATCCAAAGGAACAGAAAAAAAATCAAAATTTGACAGGTAACCCAAGCAGAATATTCAAAGATCAGAAAAAAAAATTCATCTGACTTTCCATTCTTCAAGGTGACGGGGAAAAATTCATTCATGGGAACTCCGGCTCAGAAGTCAATGGCGTAAACGGGCTTCATGCTGGGGTAAAACAGTCCAAAATTCTGCTCCACACCCGGCGCCTTCTTGTTCTCGTTGAACGCAGCAAACAAATACGTCTCGATCTCCTTCCCCGGCCTCCTTGGAGTCCCATTAGGCACGTGGCGAATAAGATTCTGATTATAAACCTGCGCGTTCGCAACGGCGGCGGCGACGCCGCCATCCGACGGCCACCCGCTCTCCGCCACCACCACCTCCAAATCTCCCGCCCCGATCTTCTCCAGAGCCACGTAGACAGAGTCAACGACAGCATCGAAGAGATTCTGGTAGTTGAAAGACCCGTCGGCGACGACAGTACCGGGAGAGGAGAACAGCGCGAAATCCAGGCTGACGTCATGAGGGTTTCCGACGTATGAGAAATACGGGTACACGTTGATGAGAAGCGGAGATCCGTTGACTCGCAGGAACTGGGCTATAGGTTCGAGGAAATCTAAAGCTTCTTTAGTGAATTCCGCGGCGGAAGGAGGATAGGACGAACCCAGAACGGCGGTATCTATTACAGTGGAAACCTTAATCCGGTTTTGGAGGTTTTTGGCGGAGATGACGTTCTGGAGGTTTTTCATGGCGGGGAGGACGAACTGGGCTTCTGGGGTATTAGGGATGAGCTCGTTGCCGACGGCTAAGTAACGGAAGGTCACGTCAGGGGAGAAGGGTGCCACATGCAGGGAGATCCAGTTGTCCGCGGCGGAGGGGTCGGTGGAGAGAAGTTTGAGGTCTTCTCTTGGAACGTCGAGAGTGAGCTCTATGGCGGAGCGGCGGAGGGCGTCGAGGGTGGCGTCGGAAGGGGAGTAGAGGCGCATGCGGGGGATGTTGTGGTGCTGGAAGAGGGAGACGACTTGGGAGGGAGGAGGGAGGTCGTCGCCGAGCATTCCGTAGCATACGCCGACGTGGGAGTCTGCCGGAAATTAGTGAGAGAGAGGGTAGAGAATGTAACGAGAGATATGGATTTCGCACCACGGAATGAATCGAAGAACTGAGGAACATGTGGAGAAACAGATATAGAAAGAGAGAGCGAGAGAGCGAGAGAGGGAGATAGAAAGAGAGAGCGCGAGACATATTATATGTATATGTATAGATATACAGAGAGAGACCAAGAGAGACCAAGAGAGATATAGCGAGACAGAGAAAAAGATCAAGAGGGAGATATAGGCATAGAGACAGAGAGAGATAGATCACGAGAGTTATAGAGACAGAGAGAGATAGATCACGAGAGTTATAGAGACAGACAGAGATAGATCAAGAGAGTTAGAGAGCCATAGAGACAGAGAGAGATATCAAGAGAGTTATAGAGACATTAGAGACAGAGTGATAGAGATCGAGAGAGTTTAGAGACATAGAGACGGAGTAATAGAGATCAAGAGAGATATAGAGACAGAGAGACAGAGAGTGATAGAGATCAAGAGAGATATAGCGACAGAGAGACAGAGAGTGTTAGAGATTAAGAGAGATATAGAGACAGAGAGATATAGAGAGTGATAGAGATAAGGCGAGATAATTGGGACTGAGAGACAGAGAGTGATAGAGATCAAGAGAGATATAGAGACAGAGACAGAGAGACAGAGAATGATAGAGATCAAGAGAGATATAGAGACAGAGACAGAGAGACAGAGAATTATAGAGATCAAGAGAGATATTGGGGCAGAGAGACAGAGTGTGATAAAGATCAAGAGAGATATAGAGACAGAGAGACAGAGAATGATAGAGATCAAGAGAGATATGGAAACACAGAGTGATAGATAGAGAAAGACAGATGGGGAGAGAAAGAGAGACAGAGACAAGGATAGAGAGATGAAGAGCGATAGACAGAGAGACAGAGAATGATAGAGAGAAAGAGATTACCTGCTGAGTCGAGCAGTAGGATGACAGAGAGAAGAAGCATGAGAACCGCCGAAGGGGACATGGGAAAGATGATCCGATGGAGAGCCATCCTAACAGAGAGGAATATGAAGTGAAAAGGGGAGACTAGAGCATAGGGGTTCCATATTTCTTCATCTATTTATAAACTGAGTAGGACGGAGAAGTAGATATACAGAAAAGACAGAGAGATCCGCATTGGAAACTCCTTAGCAAGAATCATCGCGTCCGCTAAAGATACGCGATAATGTTTCCTATTCTCTGTCATCGTCTCCTTCCTGATGTTCCTTAAACGGAAACAGTAGATCCCTATGTCTTTGGAAACCAAATCGCCATGGATTTCATGTTCACCTCGGCATATCGTTATCTGGTTGACACTTACTCGCCATTATTTTCATAACAGAAATTATCCGCTTTCATTTTGAAACTATCTTATCAGGTCAACGCTCGACTTCCTATTTTTTTCAATCCGTTGATTCTCTTGCTATTGAACAAGGATTAATTGAGAAAAACTCTGATACCTTGCGGATTATTCAATTTATTATAAAAGATAAGCCAATCTGAATATTTTTATGAATTCTGATGTAGGTAAAAATTTTTTGTTCATTTGATCTCTCTATCGAAGCTCATGGAAGGAAAACGGCTCTAGATGTGTAATGGAATTTGAAGATTATAGAGACCGACCTCTGCCTCCCCAATTTCATGGGATTATGTTGCTTTCATGCTATCCATCTTTTTCTCCTTGTTCTTGCTTGAATATAGTCTCTTGGGCGTGTCTTTAGGCCATCTCCCAAGACAGTTCAAGTTATTGGAAGTTCCATTTTTCGAAGACCGGTGAGCTTCAGACAAGGAATACCGTTATCGGTGATTGAAGACCAATGAAGTTTCTATCATCTCCCCAAAGAAAATAAAGTATTACAGCAGATGAGAGTATCTTGGAGGAGATTTAGCATTAGAAATCACCTTGAGCAGCAACCTACTCGAGCTTGATTGAAGAACAATACAAACAAGGGATTCATGAACAGTCCGACAAGCTCCGAAGCCTCATCTGTTAGAACAAGAAACCGATGAAGATCATCAATTTTAATCCATCATAAGAAGTCCCTGAAGGGGATTTATGGTCTTTTAGGCACAATCAGGGCTGATTGGAGCATGTCGACTATCTGTAAGAAGATAGATAAAGAAAAGATTGCGTTTGGGGGTGCATGAGGGTTTATGACTGCCTACAAAGAAAAGAAAACATTCTCAACTTTCTATCATCCAAAGAAACCTGGAGAAGTAGAGTGACAACATGGAACAGTTCACTGAGAACGTGGTCTGGTAACTCGTGAAGAGACAGTGCACTAGTGCACTTAGAGAAAAAAAATCTAACAAGAATTGAGTTGATAAAGGAAAAAAAAGAACTAAAATCATGTACTAAAATCTCATATCTATAAACTTTTTAACCCCAAATTTAAGGTACTTTTTAAATTTTTGCGGTGGTTTATCAGTTGGAGAAGATGTAATAAAGTAAAATTGATTGGAAGAATGAGCTAAGAGGGAGCTCTTACCTTGATTTGGAGTCTCGACTTTGTGATCCTAATGGAGAATAGAAGACTTTGATAAAATATTTTTATCACTTATCAGTGTAAAATTATCTAAGGGTCAATTCTTGATAAAACAAAGTAATATATAACTTAAAGGTAAGAGAAACTTAGAGTTGGAGAGAGAGATCATAGCTTGATTATTGAGTAGTTGATCCGGTGGAATGAAACCTAATGAATATAATTTAAATAGAAATTATAATTTATTTGTATATTTATCTCAATTACCTAGTGCTAAATTAAAGAACATATTTTTATTTTCAAAATAAGTGTAGTTTTAATATAATTTTTGAAGAAGATGTGTTAACTAAGTCATGTGGTATCGCTGAATGGATCTACTTAGTGCATGAACAAGAAAGTGAAGAGGGAAGTCTCAAAATCCTTGACCTAATATCCTCATTGGTCACTGAATCACAATGACTAAATATGCGAGATCTCTTTACAAGTGTTAAACTCTAATGAGCATGCCCCTCATGGTAGACGTCAATGTGAAATCAAGAAGCGTGTGGAATGACATGGTTCTAAGAGGAATCCTTGCCATAACTGTGTTTTGTGGACCTTCTTTACTATGTTCTAGAAATAAATGAAAATAGAAATGAAGAGAGATAGAGAATGTGGAAGAGGTGGAGAGAGAGAGAAACTAACAATATAAGGAGAAAAGAAGTTCAAGCCACATAGTGGTGCCTTTTCCCCTTATACAAAGAGGGAGGAGGTCCACTAATGGGGCCTAACGACTGATAGGTAGTCCATTCACACTCCTCCATCAAGCTGGAGTATAGATGTTAAGCATGACCATCTTGGTGCAGAAAGTTTCATATGAAAAGATACCCAAACCTTTGGTGAAAATTGTGTACAAGTCTATGTGATGACACAACATGTGGACTTTTGATGAGTCGTTTAAGCACATTGTTCCAAGCTTATGGCGAGCCGAATTCATGCAATCATTGAAAACACATGTCAACCAGTCGTTTAAGAACATTATTCCAAGATCACTATAAATTATGATAAATCAAGTATAACAAGTGAAAGCAGGTCTAATCCATATAGAATTAGAGCTGACTTTGTACAAGTTTTTTATTTCAATCAAATTTATTAACAAATGGGTTGAGAATTTAGAAAAAAGTATAGACTTGGAAAGTGAACTCAAATTATGACTGAACTAACCCAAAACCATCAAGAAAATGATCCAATTAATTATTAAATCAAATATTTTTGACATTATTTTTAAAAGTAATTTCCTAAATTATCATGGCATTTCTAGACTGACTTTTCTTGATTCAAAAATTAGCTCTTTGACTTTTCTTGATTCAAAAGTCAAACTTCATCAAAAATATATGTGTAAATCATCAACTATACTTCTTTTGATGTCTTCTTTGATTCTCTAAATCTACCTAAATCTTGAGATCAATGAAATTCAAGAAAACAATTAGATCCAAAGTGTTTGGCCTTTTAACAAGTTTAAACACACCTAATCTAAAATTAAAATTAAAATCCTACAAAATGAGAACTTAGGTGAAAATGGCATGCTATTGATAAAAGTATTCAAATACAATGAAAACATGCATAAAAATGATACACTTGATGAAAAAAAATATTTGTATATATGAATGTGTGTTCATGGTAAATGAAGAGAAGATGCTCCCTTTTGCCTATCCACTCTATAAAGATGTCATGTGCGAGACTAGTGTTGAAAAGTGATAAAAGGGTAGGTGGGATAAGTAGCTTTAATAAACAAATAAATTTTTTTAGAATCTCTAGTTAGACCTACATGTCATTTGGGGACTTTAACACTACACCTCAGCACAATACTTTCAAACTGACTATCCTAAATCCTCCAAATCATCTTAGAGTCTTATTTGTACTCTGCCTTAAAGAGTATTATTGAAGGCATAGAGTATATTAGAAGAAGATGCAACGATGTTTGAAAATAATAGAAAAACTCTAAAAATGTTTGCACTTACCCACGAATCAAACCTTTCAAAATAATAAGTTTTGTTTAAGTCTTTAACCGCCAGCTAGAACATTTTATTGTACTTAATAATACAATCATGCATATGGTGATTTTGTAATAAAATGACGTGCATGACATAAAAAAGGTATGGAAATATGGAAAAGTGGGTTTAGAAAATCTTACTTAGTTTTGAAGAATGTTGACATGAATATTCTTTTCTTTGGTATCTCCTTTCACTCTCTATCTCCTCTCTTACGACCTTGGGCAGCTTGAAATGAAAAAACCTAAAATACAAAAAAAATTGAGGTTGCCTCCCATCAAGCGATAAATTTAATATTTTCAGGTAGATGAAACTTGCACAATCCAAACAATTGAGGTGATGGAGTTGATGTCTGATGAAACGATTCCATGTGGGCGTTGAATTTACATGAAATCGTGTCAAAACTAATACCAAACTCAGCAGTTTTATCAAATAATCATGAATTAAGGAGTATATGATGGACATTATGTGGCCTATAAGCTAATCACACTTTCAAGTATCTTGTTTATATTCATTGAAATGATATTTATTCATTGTCATTATTGTGTGATGTTTGTAATGAAGTCCATGAGCATGTGCAACGACTAAGTGAATTATGAGGAGATCATAATATAGTAATCACTAGTCTTTAAACATATGTTCTAAACATTCCTATTCATGGGATATTTGAGAAGGATATTAAATTATCCAAAAAGAATATCACTATCTAATCCAACTCATATGATGAGTATGGCTGAGCCTATAGCCATCGGTGTGGAAACACTAAGGATAGATTGTTGGTGATCTTTGAAGAAAAAGTTCACTGAATTGATCAGTATGAATCCATGAATGGTATTATACCTAACTGTCAATCAGGTTAATTCATGTCATGGTTGTGTATGTGGTCCTTTGACGTGAGACACCAAAGACATCTTGTGGATGGATGATCGTGTTTTGATTATGACTTATGAATCCCTAGCCACTAGATATCTAAAACGTCATATATTGGATACGACATGAAGTCCACGAAGATGAGTGTGTGATCAAGATGGGATCATCCACCCTTGGTATTTGAGGAGATTGACTCAAGTAATGAGATGCGATGAAATCCTTGGCCAAGGTATTAGAAATATCGGAGGAGTTCCCGATGATTTCTACGCGCATTAGTACTAACTTGAGTGACCGATTAGGGTTTGACAGCTAATCATACCCTAAGTCATTTATGAGTCTAATGTGGATGAAGGATTATACATACATGGTAATCGATGACGGGAAGGTTCCATAAGTGAGTTCTTACATACTCCATATCTCCTAGTGTACGTGGTGTAGCTTGGCACCCAAAGGGCTGACAACTCAACCTATCGATTGGGTTAAATCGATCCTTGATTAATTAATCTATATGTGGACGTGGATAATTAATTAAGGTTGACCAATAAGGTGTTATTTGGTCAATAGAGTTATTAACCAGTGAGATATATGGACCTAGAGGAACACTCACATAATGTCTATGGATGTTGGCAGATAAAGACATAATTATGAGGGTTTTTATGAAAAAACCTCATACCAAATGTCTATAATAAGGGAGAACGACCACAACTGAATGTGCCCATGCAAGCCTTATGAGAATTCTCTCATTTCTTCTCTTTCTCTCTTAGTGAAGAGCTTTGAACAGGAGATCTAACCATCCGGAGACCGTGTGGATACTGACGAGACGAGACCGCGAGGTCGTCGATTTCACACAGTATCGTGTCAAAAATAATACCGAACTTATCAATTTGGGGAATTAAGAGAGAATTGAGGGGTATAATGGTAAATAAGGGTCGAATCCACAGGGAATTTAGGTATTTTCAAGATATCTTTTGGAATTTGGTCAAATTGGACGATGAATTGAGGTGACAAATTGGGGAAAATGGTATTTTTAGAAAGAAGACTTCAAATCGATTCCACGGAATCAAAAATCATTGAATTTGGACTTAAATTTGCGGAGAAATCAAGATTCAAAGTGGAGAGAAATTTCAGACGATCGAAATCGTGATTTTGGATGAAATTTTATGAAATTGAAATCTAAAACCTAATCTAAACGAAAATTAAAGATAATAGGAAGATAATCTAGGAAAAACCGCTTCTACTAAACCTGTTTAGCGATCAAAACGAGGTGATTAAGCCGATTAATCACCGAAAACGTCAAGAGCGTCACGACGGGCTTCAAGCTGCGATTTCTCATTCGATTCTCCACCAAATCTTGATTTCAACCCCTCCATGGATGCGGAAATGAAAGAGGAAGAGGATGGAATCAAGAGAAATGAGTGGATTGGTGTCTAGACAAGTCAATTTGATTGAAATCCAACTCGAATACATACATCGACGAAGAAGAAGGCTACTTAAACAAAATTTGGGCGTAACCGTCCGATCTTTTCGATCGACGGTTACGATGAAACGTTCCATCGTGGACCGTTTCGATTAAGTCCCAGCTGTGCGATCTGGATCGATGGTTCTGATTATCGGCATGGATTAGCGTTATAAAAACGCTTCGATTTCGCTCCTTGGATCGCGATCCTACGGGTGAGATGCGATCCGCGCCGGTGCATTGACGAGACGAAACCGCGAGGTCATCGATTTCAAGCGGTATCGCGTCAAAAATTATTCCAAACTTACCAATTTGGGAAATTAAGAGAGAATTGAGGGGTATAATGGTAAATACGGGTCGAATCCACAGGGAATTTAGGAATTTTTGATATATCTTTTAGAATTTGGTCAAATTGGACGATGAATTGAGGTGAGAAATTAGGGAAAATGGTAGATTTAGAAAGATGACTTCAAAACGAATCCACGGAATCAAGAATCGTTGAATTTGGACTTGATTTCGCAGAGAAATCGAAATTTGAAGTGGAGAGAAATTTTCGGACGTTGAAATCGTAATTTTAGATGAAATTCTAGGAAATTGAAAGATAAGTCCTAATCTAAACGAAAATTAAAGATAATAGGAGGATAATTGAGGAAAAACCGCTTCCACTAAACCCATTTAGCGATCAAAACGAGGTGATTAAGCCGATTAATCACCGAAAACGTCAAGATCGTCACGCCAAGCTTTAAGCATAGATTTCTCCCTCGATTTTCCACCAAATCTCGACTTCTACCCCTCCATGGATGCGGAATTGAGAGAGGAGGAGGAAGAACTCGAGAGAAACGAGTGAGAGAGGTGTCTAGACAGTCAATTTTATTGAATTCTCACTTGAATGGATACATCGACGAAGAACTCTTCGTTTTATAGGAAAAAGGGGCGTAACTGTCCGATCGGTGCGTTACAGCTTGATCAACGGTCCAGATACATGCGTAACGGCGAACCGTTACAATTTAATTTCAGCCCTCCGATCTTTGAATGGACGCTCCGGATTTGATCTTCACGATTTACGTTATAAAACGCATAAGAAACGTCGCCCGTCGGATCGCGATCCGACGATCGTGATGCGTTTCGGCGCATTCAATCATGGCCGTTATAACTCATCTTAAAGAGGCACGTGCGCTTTATTTGATCGTGGATCGCGCTCACGCGATCGACGCGCGAGATCTTCTGCGGCGCAGACGATCCAACGCCCCGGTGTGTGCCACGTCGCCTGAAATTCAAAAAAAAACTTGTGGATTAGTCCCACACGGAAAGTGATTTCGAAACCGTCGGGTTTATAAGACCCGACGGTTACTATGGGTATGACCCTCCCCATATAGGGGAGGACAAAAAACACTTTATATATATATAGTAAATAATTATACGTATATATGTCGCGCCACGTAGGCTCGCGCGAGGGGTCTGCGTGGCGCTGCCACGCGGGCCCCGCGCCCTTTTAATTTTTAATTTATTTTTTTAATATTTAAAATCAAAAAAATAAAATAAGAAAAACTGTTTTTAAAAAAATCCGGAAAAAAATACAGAAAAAAATCCCTAAAAAAATTGTAAAAAAATCATATCTTTTAAAAATACAACTCCAAATTAATCCAAATTTCTTTCATTGGATCTGAAATTTAATTATCTATCATTCTAAAAATTCAAAAATATTTAAATAACAAGAGATTTAATTTATATTTCAAAAAAATACATTCATTTTTTTAAAAGATTTTTAACTTTAGAAAATTAAATGAATGTTCATAAAAAAATGATTTCTCTTATTATTTAACTTTAAAAACCATTCATAATCTCAAGTAAAGATGGGTTATAAAATTATTTATCCTTAATTCATCATAATTAACCCTAATTTAGTGTATTTTGAGATTATGACATAAATATGCATAGAATGATAAAAATGCACTCAAAGTATGATAACATGCACATAAATGTAATGTTTTATGCCTTAAATTGCATTAATAATCATGTTTTATCATGTTAAGATTGCATGTTATCACGCATCTCAGCCGTTATAACTCTTTAAAAACGCCACGTGCGTGATTGATCTTCGATGGTCCACGGCGCATGCGATCAACGCGCGTCGATCGATCGCCCGTTTGATCCATCGCCCCTCGTCGCGCCATGTCGCTAAAATCAGGGCCGTTATAACGCCCTTAAATAGCACGTGTTTGTATGATGGATCAGTGGTTCGCTTGTCCACGCGATCAACGCCTAAGATCCTACGCTCCGCCCGATCCAACGGTTCTCCTCTCTCCACGTGTCCTACAGTTAAAACAGTGTGTGGGACTTAGTCCCACACGGAGAAAATTAGTGGACTCCGTCGGGTTTATAAGGCCCGACGGATTAAAGGGTTAATAACCCTTCCCATCTAGGGAAGGCTGAAGACCCATTTTATATGTATTAAATAAATATAATACAAATATAAAAATGCGCCACGTAGGCGCGCTGCGCGGGTCCGCGTGGCTCTGCCACGTGGCCTTGCGTGCCACGTCGCACCCGCGTGGGACCCGCGTGCTTTTTGTCTTTTATTTATTTATATTTATTTTTAAACGTTTTTAAATCGAAAATAAAATCAGAAAATTTAGAAAAAATTCCTATAAATTGTAAAAATCATATCTTTTAAAATATAACTCCAAATTAATCCAAATTTCTTTCATTTGATCTGAAATTTAATTATCTATCATTCTAAAAATTCAAAATATTTAAATAACAAGAGATTTAATTTATATTTCAAAAATACACTCATTTCCTTAAGCTTTTAAGTTTAGAAATTTAAATGAATGTTTATCAAAATAATTTCTCCTATTATTTAAATTTAAAAACCACTTATAATCTCAAGTAAAGATAGGCTCTAAAATCATTTATCCTTAATTTATCATAATTAACCCTAATTTAGTGTATTTTGAGATTATAACATAAATTTGCATGAAATGATAGAAATGCACTCAAAGTATGATAACATGCACATAAATGTAGTATTTTATGCCTTAAATTGCATTAATAATCATGTTTTATCATGTTAAAATTGCGTGTTATCAGATACCGCTAAAGACTAGACACTTGAATAGCTTCAAGAACTCCTTCAAGGAAACGTGTAAGTATGTTATATTATACATATTAGATGATAGGATTATCTGTTCTTGGAGCCTCAATATTTTGAATATCTGATTCAGTGAAATTCGGTACATTTGATGTTTTGATCAAAATTTCAGAAAGGTATCAACATTAGAACCCAACAGTATAGTCATGAATATAGGTCAATTCCATGGAGAATTAGGGTAATTTCAGATGATCTTTTGAAATTTGATCAAATAAGACAATGAATCATGGTGAGAAATTATAGAAATTAATATATTTGGAAAGAAGACTTGAAAAAGAATCCACAGAATCAAAAATCACTTAATTTGAATCAAGATTCGCGGAGAAATCACTAAGTGAATAAGAGAGAAGTTTTAGAAATTCAAAATTACGAAAAACCGAAATTGAAATTAACTAAAATTACGATTTAAATTGAAATTTAAATCTAAAGCTATACGAAAGGAGATTAGGATGAAACACGATCTCTAATTGAAGATTGCGCTTGAATTGATCCAATTACTTGCTGGATCAAAGGCTTTTTATTCCCGAATTCAAAAAATTATCGTTGATGTTCAAGAGCCGGATTCTTCCTATTCTCTCAATGAAATCTCACTTTCAAGCACTCCGTGGATGTGAAAATTAGTCTAGAAGCAATTGGAAGGAAAAGATTCAAGTGATTATAAAATTAATTTTAAATTAAATAAATCAATTTTAAATTCATAAAAATTCAGAAAAATTCTGAAAAAATATCTAAAAATTAGAAAATTCATATCTTTCAAAATATAACTCCAAATTAATCTAAATTTATTTCATTGGATCAGAAATTAAATTATCTATCATTCTAAAAAGTCAAATTTAATAAATAACAAGAGATTAAATTTCTATTTAAAAAATACAGTCATTTCTTTTAGATTTTAAAACTTAGACAAATATATGTGTATATAATATGATTTCTCTTATTATTTAACCTTAAAAACTAATTATAATCTCAAGTAAAGATGAGGTATGAAAATATTATACTTAAATCATCATAATTAGTCCTAAATTAATGTATTTTGAGATTATAATGACGTTTTCATAGAATGATTGATAGACACTAAAAAAGGATAATATGCATTATAATGAAATTTTTTATGCCTTAATTTGCATTGATAATCATGTATTTTCATGTTTAGTTAACATGTTATCAATGTCGATATCAACTTAGCCTTGTCTTTGAGCAAATATAGATCATCTATTTGCTTTGGTGGTTGGTTTGAATGTGATGTTATCCATTTGTCATTTGTCAGACTTCTCTTTAGCACCTAAAAATGATCCATTTTAAAACCATTCTAGGAGAAAAAAAAAGCCGTCCCACCATGATTTTAATATCCAAAGGACGAGCTTAAGACAAGAACCAAACTTATTAATGATCTTAAGGATTTTCTTTGAATATGCTAGACATGAAAGGCTTTGTTTTTAGCCTTACAAATTTTAGCTTGTGTACGCATCATTCCTCATCTCTAGAGATTTCTGGAACTAGAGAAGTTGATATTTTCTTGCTGCGTCTTAATTTCCCAATAAGCCTTATGCTCAAGATCGTCTAGAAGTTGGCATGCCTTCCCATAGAAAAGGAAAATGAGATGTCCCTATGGGCATCTTATAAGCTGTCCTATAGCCCCACAATGCACCTACAACTTGGCTGCCCAATCCTAACCTTCCAAGGGAGTTATCTTTTTCAAAATTTTCTTGATTCTTTATATCTCAAATCTACTTCACTTCTTAAAACATTGTAATATATTTTTTCAATAATGCTTATCAAAGTATTAGAACTTGGCTGTGAATTCGAACTTATCAAAGTGCAATCCTCCATCACTAATTCTTTTTTTACTTGTCATCACTTCCCTAGAAGTTGACATACTTTGGAAAGCACAAGCATCTTTCTCCACTAAAATCTAGTAGGCCTTGAGTGTGTGTATTGATTTGATGGTTTTGTATGCAGCTATTACTCCCACTACCCTCTACATGCTTCTCTATGATTTTCAATCATTTTTGCATCTATTTCCACTTCTTTCTAAGCTATTTTGGCACCACGGGTTCCCCAATGATTCAATTGGCATGGTTGCCTCTATGCCCAAACTAGTCTTCCTAGAATGTACTTGCCTCTATCTTTCAGCTACCCACTTCTTGAAGAGGTCACCCATCCTAGATTGATCTTTCTTGAGCACACTTAACTCTGGAGCTCTCGTTCACCTAATGCCACATAATGTTAATTGAAGGGTTTCATCATTGTTTATGGCTCAAGGACAACCAACCAAGAAAAGATATACTCTTATATCAATTATAGAAAATTTCAAAATTCATTAGCCTTAGTGGGCATTACCTATACCCACTTGGAGACATAATCAATAGACACTTAAATATATTCCTCCATTAGATGGTAGAAAGGGTCCCATGAAATCTATCCTTGAAAGATTAAAAATCACCACTTTGAGGATTAGCTGCAAGGGCATTTCATGTCTTTTGGAGATGTCTAAATAGAAAATAAGACACTATTTGCAATGTCGATGTGTCTCCTTGAAGATGGTAGAAATCAGTTTGAAGTACCTTGGATCTACACTTACAAGTAGCTTAGTGCACTCCACATGGCAACGATTGCACGTAGCTAATGCATCATCTTTCTATTTATCCCCATTGTCAAATAATCTAGTGATTCACAACTAGATTGAGTTTCTTCTCTAAGTAATATCTAAGATCATGGAAGAACTTATTCTTCATGTGGGTCGTCCAATAAGTAGGGATATATCCAACCATCAAGAAGTTGATGATATGTGAAAACTATGGCATAGTAATAGAAATTACAAAGAGATGCTCAGTGAGAAAGGTTTCACAAATGTCTCCTTTATCAAAGATTTGGAGAGATGTGAAAGATGATCTGCCACTAAGGTCTTGTTACCCATCATATTTAATTTCATGATTGATATCTTTAGGGAGTAGCTCCATGTTGCCGTCAAGGCTTGAACTCTTTCCTACTCCCCAAGATGGATGATCTAAACTTCTCTAAGACTATTGCCAACAACTCTTTTTCTCTTGTCTTACAATTAACATATGTGTTCAGAAGCATCTCTCTAGCATAGCAAATATCTATTGGTCTCTAACAGTCCTCTCTTCGAAAATTTTACTTTGACACACAATTAAAAGGCATCACACATGATATCGAAAGGTAAGTTCCATTAGGACTCTTAAGAATTGGAGTTTCTAGTATTTCTTCCTTTAATATTCATAATGTGTGCATTCCTTCCTTGTCAATTTTAAACTAGTTGTCCTTGCTTATTAAAGTAGTTAATGGTTTACAAGACAAATTCATGCGGTCATTGAAAACACACAAATGCATGTTAAAACAATTTCCAAATTCACCAATTTAAATTTTTAATTAAGAATTGAATAATATAATGGTGAATAAGGGTCTAATATACTAGCAAAAAAGATATTTTCGAGGTGTTCTTCAAATTCGATCAAATTAGATGAGGAATTGAGGTGAAAAATTAATGATTTTCATATATTTGAAAATAATACTCCAAGAAAAGTCCATAGAATAAAAAATAACTCGATTTGGATCAGTATTCATAGAAAAATTATGGGGTGAAATTTATGAAGAAAATTCAATCACCAACAGGGAGAATTTGATAAAATTTCTAAAAATTAATTTAATCTAAACTTTGAAATTAAAATCTAATGATACAAGACAAAATAATAGAAGAAAAATATATAATCTAACCCAAAAATGCGATTTAAATGATCCAATTGATCACTGGATCAAAGCCTTTTCGTTTCGCATTTTCAAAAACGATATTCGAAATTCAAGAGGTGAAATCTCTCTATTCTTTCAACAGAATCTCCTTGTCAATTTTCAACCACTCCTTGGATGCGAAAATGAGTCTAAAAGAGGAGAAAAGCAAGAGATTCAAGGATTGAGATGTCTAAACAGTTCAATTACTTAAAATATCTAAGAATGGTTTACATCGTCGAAGAACATGCGTATAAATATGTAAAATTGGGCGTAGCCATTTTATTTGTCTCTTTATCTTTAATCAACAGCTCAGATGTAATGCAAGAATGTGAATTGATGTCGTTAAGTCATGGCCATTGGATTCGTGATGAAGAGCTGAGATTTTATTATATAGCCACGTGAAGAAGAAGCATCGCATAACCGCCATCGTTTGATCTTCATCGAACGCTGACGAGACGGGACCGCGAGATCGTCGATTTCACACGGTCTCATGTCAAAAATATTTCCGAACTTACCAATTTGATGATTTAATAGTGAATTGAGGGGTATAATGGTAAATAAAGGTCGAATCCACAGGGAAATAAGGAAATTCTTGATTTTTTCTTTGAAATTGATCAAAACAGGCGATAAATTGATGGTAGAAATTAGGGGAAAATGGTATATTATGAAAGATAACTTCAAATCGATTCCACGGAATCAAGAATCATCGAAATTGATCTTGATTTCACGCAGAAATTGATCGAAGTGGGAGGAAATTTCCAGACGAAGAAATCGCGAAATTGACTAAAATGAAACCAAATTAAACTTGAAATCCTAATATAAATTGAAATTAAACATGATAGGATAGTAGATTATGAAAAACTGCATCCACTAATCCCAAATGGCGATCAAATTGACGCGATTAAACCTCTTAATCGCCGAAAACACGAAGAACGCGATGTAGAGATTCAAGCGTCAATTTCTCCTTCACTACTCAACCAAATCTCGAGTTCTTGCCCTCCGTGGATGCGGAAATGAGAGTAGAAGAAGCTAGAATCGAGAGATTCGAGAGGGGAGGTGTCTAAACAGATCAATTTTCTTGATTTCCAACTCGAATGCTTAGAACATCGAAGAACACCTCTATTTATACACATTTTGGGCGTAACCGTCTGATCGAAACGATCGACGGTTACGATGGAATGGTTCATCGTGGACCGTTTCAATTAAATCGCAGCCGTCCTATTTTGATGGACGGTCCAGATGAGCCGCGCAGATGGGCGTTATAAAACGCGTGTGATTGGCGCTGTTGGATCACGATCGAACGATCCGGATGCTCCCCTTGAGATTAAATCATGGCCGTTATAACGCCTTCATTTAAAGCACATACGTTTGATGATCACGGTGATTCGCAAGCGCATTCGATCGACGCGCGATGTTCTACGCTCCGTCCGATCCGACGCTCCACGATTGGCCACGTCACCTACACATTTAAAACTACGTGGAACTTAGTCCCACACCGAGAAAATTAAAAGAAAGGGACGGGTTTATAATATGTGACGGATAAGTGGGTTAATAATTCTCTTCCGATAATCAGAAGACTATATGTACTATAACACCCATATATATATATATAAATAAGAGTCACATCGTCGCATAGGCACCGCGTGGGCCCGCGTGGCACTGCCACGTGGCCTTGCGTGTCACGTCGCATCCACGTGGGACCCGCACGAAAATCAACCCCCTGTTTATTCTTTTTTTTAATTATTTTAAACGATTTAAATCAAAAATAAATTCAGAAAAATCCAGAAAAATCCCTAAAAATTAGAAAATTCATTACTTTGAAAATATAACTCCAAATTAATCCAAATTTCTTTCATTTGATCCAAAATTTAATTATCTGTCATTCTAAAGATTAAAAATTAATAAATAATGAGAGTTTTTAATTTTATTTCAAAAATACATTTTTTAAGGATTTTAACCTAAGAAAATATACATAATGTTTATAAAATATTTTCTCTCATCATTTTAACTTTGAAAACCTCTATAATCCCAAGTAAAGATGGGTTATTAATTATTTATCTTTTAAATCATCATTTTTAACCCTAATTTAATGTATTTTTTAGATTATAATGACTTTTTCATGGAATGATAGAAAAATACACATAAGTATGATAACATGCATGGAAATGAAATCATTTATGTCTTAATATACATCAATAATCATTTTTTATCATGTTAATACAGCATGTTATCAGACGCTCTAGATGTGTACACGTGCCCATGGGAGTTCATCGGGCATGATTTAATCTCAACTGTTATAACTCCTAAGATGAACGGCTGAGATTAAGTCCTTTTAAAATAATTTGATGACAAACAGTTACGTGTAGCCCCCTCTTTAAGTGAAAATCGACGATTGAGAGTGATTCACGCGATCGCATGCTTCAAAATGCTCCACGTCACCTGCACATGAAAAGAGAGAAAAAATTCCCACATAATAGAAATTACGGCAAAATTTGTGTATAAAGGTAAGGCGTGCTTTGTGGGTTAGCTTATATCCTAAAAAGGATGCTTAACCCACTTACTACATATACGCGCACACACAGTCACACGCGTGTGCCACATGGTGCGTGCAAACATCGCCACGTGACGACACATAAGCACATTTTGCCGCGTTATCTATCACGTCAATGCGGGAAAATAATTTATTATTATTATTTTAAATAAAAATAAGGACTCTACTACGAGGGCAACCGGTTGCCCCGAAGGAATCTAGGGCAATTGGTATATAACCCATCCAAAAGCGAAAAAAGAAAAAAGAAAAAGAAATCGAGGCCTTCGGGGCCTCCCCCTCCCGGCTCCCGCATCCGCTCCCACCTCTGGGGAAGTAGAAGAAGTGGCCTCTACCACCTCCTCCGTCTCCGGGGCCTCGCCCTCCTGGCTCCTGCATCCGCCCCACCTCAGGTTCGATCGTAGCGATAAACTAGAAGGCAAGGGCTCGATCGTAGCGATAAAGATGACCGGTAAAACAAGGAGTTAACCGAAAAGACAAACCTCGACAACGATTGAGGAGCATCGATCCGTTGAAACCCACCATTCAGATTCCTTCACGCCAATGATTTAATCCTTCACGTCCAGGTTCATGTTAGCTGAACCTGAACTAATAAATTGTTTTATTAATTGTTTTAGTTATCCCCACGCATAAGTTCAAATTTCTCTCTCTATATCTCTTCCTATATCTCTCTCTAAGTGATGGCTTAAAGTTCACCTCTCTCTCTCTAAAATGGATCCACCTAAAACCACCCTAAAGTCAAACAATTAGCTTAATGGCCTAAAATCTCTCTCTCTCTCAATCTTTCCTATTTGAATCACTTCTTCCTATTTCTCTCTCTATGTGATAGCTTAATGTTGATCTCTCTCTTTTTCTATCAAATTTAAACATCAAAACTGCCAAATTTAATACATCAAAAACCCTTTCTCTCTCTCTCAAGCTTTCCAAATTTCCATCATGTCTTTCCCTCTCTACAAGATGGACTGAGAAATCAAAGTTGAACCTACGGCTGGTCAATTTAGATTGAGTCAACGATCTGATCGTCTTTCCTCCGACGAGGAGGCTCTAACTTCCAAGAGACTCTGGCCAGCGACTTCCCCAAATGCTCGACTATGGAGGATGCCATCTCTTAAGCCCTTCTCCGGTTGTGGGAATGTCTCCTCCTTGAAGTGATGTGCCAGCCAAAGATACACTGACACCACCTGGTGCTTTGCCTCCATGTCCAGAAGTTTGACGTCACTCCTCGCCGAAGCTTTTGGTATCTCAAGAGTAATCCCCACCGGCTTCCTCTCACTAAAATTCATAGCAAATCTCACTAGATGATGCATCACCTTGGGATCTCTCGTGTTCACTGGAGCAAAGCAGAAATTGAATCGATCGGCCAGAGAGAGACCTAGAACTCTCTCCAAAAGATTTGCCACCTTGCGGACATGATCATGGTGAGAGAGGGAATAAGCTCCATCCAATCGGCAGCTATGGCGGAACCGATCCAGCAGCTCAGGGAAGGGGAGATCAAGGATTTGGCTGGAAAACAGCTCAAATTGTTCGAAGAATGGGAAGAGCCCCGCCTGATTCACCTCCTCAAAAGGTCGCTGGAGACATTTCAGGAGGTAATCAAGGTCCCCAGTATTGAACGCCGTAACTAGTCCATCCGGATACCTGCTTCCTCTCCTTCCGGCTCTTCCGAACCAATAAATTGTTTTACTTATCCCCACGCATAAGTTCAAATTTTAAAACCATAGATTCTTTCACAAACCACGAACAGAACGACAGCTTAGATCGTCATTCCTTCCCTTCCAGGATTTCATACTTTGTATTCGTATCACGAACGATAAGCGAAATTGGAGGCAAATGGAGAAAAATCTACTCACACGAGGATGTTTAGAGGCTGACCAGAGGCGCTGAAATGAGAAGCGAACGAAGCAACTGACTTGAGAGAGCTGAGATCCATCTCTGCGACTTCGATTTCGGCTGAAGGATTCTCTAGTAACAGCCTCTTGTTCGCCGATTTGCCTCCATTCAAAGATCGAACGGGAAGAATAACGCGAGCTCCTCTCAGAACCAGCACTCTCGCCGTCTCCAGGCTGATGTCACTTGCGCCACCTACGAAAACCCTGAATATCTGAAAAACCTCGCCTTCTGGGAGGTGTTGATGGAGTTTTGAGAGAAACCGGTGACGATGGCAATTAGATGGCTAGCGTCGATGCCTTTGGTGACCTGCTCCACTGTTGAAGAGAAGCTGAATCCAGACGGCCCTTTTCGCCAGAGCCAACTCAAATTGTCGGGAGGCGGCAAGGCGACAATTGCTGCCGTGGTGGCGGGAGGCAGAGGCGCACCCGGCGGGGACGGCTGGAGGCGGTGGGGGCAATGACCTTGGCGGGAGGCGGGAGGCGGGAGGCGGGAGGCAGAGGTGCGAGGCGGAGGCGGCGGTGGCCTCGGCGGGGCTGGGCGACAGAGGAGATAGAGAGAGAGCCTGAAGATCTCTCTCTCGAGGGGAGAGAAAAAGCCCGGGAAAATTGGAATGTTCCCCCGTTTAATTGGGTTGCCTAGGATTCCTTCGGGGCAACCCGTTTGCCCCGATAGCCGAGTCCTAAAAATAAAATAAAAAATAAATTCATAAAAATAAAAAAAATTCAAAAAATTTCTAGAAAAATCTCTAAAGGTTAGAAAATTCATAACTTTCAAAACATAACTCTAAATTAATCCAAATTTGTCTTGTTTGATCAGAAATTAAATATTCTATCATTCTAAAAAGTCAAATTTAATAAATAACAAGAGAATATATTTTTATTTCAAAAATATGTTTATTTCTTTTAGTAAATAAAACTAGAAAAAAGAGTATGAAATTTTTTTCTCCTCTTATTTAACATTAAAACCCAAATATAATCTCAAATATAAAAAAGAGAATAATATAATCTCAAATATCTCTCTTTAATTATTGATGATTATCCCTAAAAATAGTGTATTTTGATATTATAACTTAAATTTTCATAGAATGGTAGATATCCAATAAAAATATAATAACATATATAAGAATGGAATGTTTTATGCCTTAATTTGTGTTAATAATCATATGATTAGATGTATAATCCCTTAGCAATTTATTATATAATCTCCCTAGAAAGTCCTTTCATCTTTTGATCCTACAACTAAAGATGTGAAGTGTATAAATGTATAATTACGCTTCCTCATAGTGTGGGCCATAGTGATCAAGATTTCATTTCTACGTTGACTTATTTAGTTCATCTTAGGGTAGTGCTCATCGGCTAATTGATAACATGCATATTTAACTCAAATTCTTATTTTATTTAACTAATATTCATGCTTATTTTCTGTAATTATAATGTATGTTATCCCACTTTTTATGAATTTTGTCCATTGGTATGTCATTCTACTAAGTCCATGTTTATGCATTATTTAGGGTTAATTATGTGCTTTATGAATGTTCAATCTCTTAAAAAGTTAAATAAATAGAAATTAATTACCTTATTTTGATTTTTTTAGATGATTAAAAGGATTAATTCCGAGAAAAGAATGATTGGATGATTTAAAGAGAGAATTCCTAATGAATGCCTTAGTATTATTTTCAATCCATCCCATTTTCTTCTTTGAAATTATATTTTTGATGACATAATATTAAGATGAATGAATTTGTGATCTAATGGAGAAAATTTGAGTTTAAAAGGAGTTGTATTTTCAAAGTTATTGATTCTTGAAGTTTTTAGACTTTTTCTGATTTTAATTTGATTTTTACTAATTTTATTAATTTTATTTCTTAATTAAAATTGCAAAAAGGGGCTTTTATTTTCCACAGAACCCGCGGAGCTGACGTGGCGTGCGGGACCTGCGCGGATGCGACGCGGCACGCAAGGCCACGTGGCAAAGCTGCGCGAGCCCACGCGGCCACGCGGTGGCGCGGACGCGTGACAGGGGCCACGTGAGTCCACGCGGATGCCCGAGTGGCGCCCCGTGACGTGAAGGGGGGCTCGCAAGTGGAGGCCTCAGGGGTTAGTGGGCCCTGGTTAGTAATTTGGGGCGGTAACGCAAATGCGTTACACTACCCCTCCTTTTAAAATGCAAGACACGTGGATACTTCCCACGCGTTGGATGCTAACACGTCATGTAAGGCGCGTCGATCGAGTGGATCCGAGTCCACGCGATTGCCATCAAGAGCACGTGCGCTAAACGAAGCCGTTGATTGCGTAAGTGAAGATCAGACGGCTTTGATTAAATCGCGATTGTGGCGCATCGTAAAGACACATGGACACATCTAGACTCACCTCGACGAGATGATGGCAATCTAACGGCGGAAATCAAATTTACGTGAGATCACGGCTCACGATCGCCGCGCGATCGTGGCCCACGATCATCATGCCATCAATTGGTCTTCATCGCATCAGACGACCCGGATTTCTCGCGGGAATTCTTCTTTAAAAACCGATGTATTCTCTCTTCTCTCTTAACTTTTGATCGAATCGTGAAGCAATTAAGCGATTTTGAAGGAATATCTTGAGTTCATCACGATTCCCTTGCGTTTAAACTCGATTGCGATCCGATTGAGGCAGGATTCATCGTGATTAATCGTTGGATTTGATCGAATTCTCCCCTTGAACGCCGAACGTCTGCCGAGGAAGAAATCAAGCCGATACTCTTCTATCCGCGTGAATTGAAGCCAAATCTTCACAGCAATCGGGTTAACAGTGAGATTTGATCAATCAAATGATGGTAATTTGTATTTAGATTAGTTTTGGTAGGTTAATTTTGTGCTTAAAGTTGTTTTGTTCTTCAATTTCGCCCAAATTCAGTCTGAATTTTTGATGATTTTGAAATAAGGATATCTCTCTGATCTTAACTCCGAATTACTTCGATTCTGATTTCATTGGATTTCTTGTTTCATCAGCTTTCTGTGGATAGAAAATTCGTAAAATTCCATGATCATTTGACCCCTCAATTTAACGTTTGATCAACCACTTCAATCCGAATTTGGGCGTTGACTTGCAGGATCAATTACTTTTAAAATACAAATTGGAATTTGAAAATTTTGGTCTCTTTGGAATCCTCTGGCTGTTAAATTTCTATTGATATATCAATTGCAAGATTTGGATATCATTTGGTTAGCCAATTTGAAGATTTTCACCAAAGTGTTCATTTCGGGATTTTTCTGATCTTTGATTTTTAATAATTCATAATAAATTCAGTTCTAATCGAAAAACCACGAATTTATTATCAATAATTTCCATTTTCTCTATAGATTTTGAATATATAATTTTCATAATCTTCTGAGTCCTTTTGATTCTCTGATTTTATAGAAAGTCAACTATTGGTCAAAGTCAACGCGTTGACGTTGACTTTTGACATTTCTTTGTCAAATCAGAGGTCTAATTTCTTAAAATATATTTATATCATTTATATTCATAAAATATCATTTCCACTTCTTTAAAACCCTAATTAAACCTAAGTTTGACTAAGTCAACTCTGTAATAAAAGTCAACCGTGTTCGCTGTGGATCGACCCGATACTTACACTTTACTTGATTTTATATCTTTGTCATTGTGAGTTTGGAATTATAAATTTTGTTTGACCGACGTTTGTGTGTTTTAATGACCGCATGAAACGCTTCGTCACTAATGCTCGAGTCTAATCCTCAATTGTGATCAAGCTAAGCATATCTAGGGTTTGATGTTATGGGGAACAAAAGATCTTCACACTCTCACGAGCAGATATAATTATTGGTATGTATATCCTCCTTCATTCATACGGAGGCTACTTAGTGTATTAGAACTCCCCTTAACTCGTCTCCCTCCTAGCAAGAGTATATTGCCAAAGGGATTTCCTATCTTTGGGATGAGGTAACTGAAAGAATCAAAAGACAACTATGACTAAATGAATGATGTGGTTAAAAGCAAAAGTGGATGTAAACAAAAATGGCTTTTGAAAACAAAGAAGATGCGTCTTATGATAATTATGCTCCCAAATGATGTGGATGATGATAGAGATAGATGGAAGTGGTAGAGATGGGATGGAAGAAGACAAGGCATTCCCCTAACTTATTCTCCTTCTTTTCACTTTCTTCTTATTCCTCTCTTTTCTTTATTTTTCTCCTTCCTATTTCCTTCTTTCTTCTTTTCTTCCTTTTTTTCTCTATTTTTTTGTAAAGATATATTAAGATTTCATAAGAATTTACATGAAAAATTATCTAGAAAGGTATCTTTTTCCCTTTTCTTCGACTTGAAAAGGTCTCTAGAGGCAACATACTCATAACATGGGAATCTATCCTAAAATTTACATCTCTATTAATGGGCATGTAAATGCGAGAAACAGGTCTCTACAGAACGGGCCTAGCATAGTCACTAAGGCGCCTCCTAACATTTTTCTCATCATTTCAGGCTATTTCTACAAGTTCTATGGTCGAAGAAGACATAGAAGAGGAGGGTGAACACGAGGAGTGTTAAAAAGATCTATGAGTAAAGGGTTATTCCTCTTTCTCTAGGTGGTTTGACGTCTCATGGAAGAGTAGATCGTATATGTGTATATATATAATATACTTATAAAATTATCAATTAATGGCAAATGATCGTACCTTGGTGTCGGTATTCATGAGAGTTACATCTTCTCAACTCGAGTTTGAAAAACTGATTGTCCATAATCCGTAGAAAAGGAAAAATCACTCAATCTCGTTGAATTGAGGATCTCAAAGATTGATTTCTACTTCAGATCGCCCAATGTAGGATCGATGTGATTCAAAATTAATAAATAAACCAAAAAGTTTGAGTTGAGAGATTCAAAATTGACTAATTTTCCTCCCAAAAATAACACTTAATTCCGTGACAACAACGCAATTAGAAAAGATGAAGTCATGTGGTCGTTGAAAACACACGAATGCATGTCAAAATAATGTCCAAGCTCACCGATTTAAGGTTTAATTAAGAATTGGATAGTATAATCGTGAATAAGGGTCGAAGTAGTAGAGAAATAAGGTATTTTCAAGGTTTTCTTCTAATTCAATCAAATCAGATGAGGAATTGAGGTGAGAAATTAGTGATTTTAGTAGATTAGGAAAGAAGACTGTAAGATAAATCTACGGAATAAAAAAACACTCGATTTAGATCAATTTTTTGCAAAGAAAATTCAATCATGATGAGAGAGAAAACATAGAAATTACGAAAAATTCGACTAATCTACAATCAAAAATTGAAATATAATGTTATGGGAAGAAATATTAGGGAGAAAACACATAATCTAACCCAAAATTTTTCTCAAAATGATCCAATTCATCACCGGATCAAGGCTTTTCATTTTGAATTTTGAAAAACAAAATCCAATGTTGAAGAGGCAAATTCTCCTTATTATCTCAATGAAATCTCACTCCTTGGACGCAAAAATGAGTTGATGAGAGAAATAAAGCAAGAGATTCAAGGATTTAGATGTCTAAAGAATTCGATTGCTTGAAATATCCGAGAATGGTTTACATCGTTAAAGAATATGAATATATATAATCAAAATTGGGCGTGATCATTCAATTTGCCTCTTCATCTTCAATCAACAGTTTAGATGAAATGCTTGGGTGCAAATTGTCATCATTAAGTCATGTCCGTTTGATCAAAGAAGGAGAGCTCAGATTTCATCACGTTATGCGTGAAGAAGAAGCATCATGTAATGCATGCCATTTGATCTTCATCAAGCACTTGAGATGTAGTCACATGTCCATGGGAGTCCGTCGGGGACGTTTAATCTCAACTGTTATAACTCCTTAGATGATCGGCTTAGATTAAATTGTTTCAAAATGAATCATTGAAAAGACGAATCCACGAGGTCCATGAATACATGCAAAGATGTGTCAAAAAAATTATGTACTCACCTATTTTAAGAAATAATCACTAATTTAGGAGTATAGTGGTGAATAAGGGTTGAATCCACAGAGAATATAGGACCTTGTGGATTCGTCTCGTCAATGATTCGTTTTGAAACAATTTAATCTCAGCCATTATAAATCCTCAGATGATCGGATGAGATTAAATTGTTTCAAAATGAATCATTAACTAGACGAATCCATGAGGTCCTTGAATACATGCGAAGATGTGTTATAAACAATTCTAAACTCACCAATTTTAACAAATAATCACGAATTTAGGGGTATAGTGGTGAATCAGGGTCAAATCCACGGAGAATTAAGATATTTTCGAATAACTTTTTAAAATTTGATCAAATCAGATGATGAATTGAGGTCATAAATTAGGGATTTTGATATTTTTTAGAAAGATCACTTAAAGACGAATCCACAGAATAAAAAATCACATAATTTGGATCAAGATTCGCTGAGAAATCAACAAGCAAAAATTAGGTAGAAAATCCAAGCGCGAAGAGAGAGAAAATTGAAATTAAATATAAAATTCGACTAATCTATGATTCAAAATTGAAATATAATGTTATAGGAAGAAATATTAAGAGGAAAACACGAATTTTAACCTAATATAGCGCTCAAATTGATCGCTGGATCAAAGGTTTTTCATTCCGCGAGTTCGAAGACGATCGTTGGCATTCAAGAAGCGATTCATCCCTATTCTCTCTATAAAATCTCAATTTCAAACACTCCTCAGACACGGAAATGAGTCTAGAAGCCAAGGGAAGCAAGAGATTCAAGGATTCAAATGTCTAAACAGTTTTGATTACTCGAGACACCCCTAAATGCTTTACATTGTTGAAGAACATGTTAATTTTTAGGCAAAATTGGGTGTGGCAGTTTGATTTGGCTTTTCATCTTCAATCAACGGCTCGGATGAAACGCTTGGATGCGAGTCATTGTCATTAAGTCACGTTTGTCCGATCAAAGATGGAGCGTCCAGATTTTGCCACGTCACTTGTGAAAAAGAATCGTCACGTGATCGCGTCCATCCGATGAGGAATCGACGTATGAGATATCGCCACTCGTCCATCGAAGTCCATCGACCACATTTAATCTCAGCCATTATAACTCTTCAGATCAACGGGTGAGATTAAAATATTATAAAAATAAATCGCCATCCAATCGAGTGCGCCGCATACCCCCTCACTTAAGTGAAGATCAATGATCGCAATTGAATCGCATGATCGGACGCTCTACATTTTGCCACATCACCTGCGCATAAAAACAAAAGAAAATAGTCCCACATGACAAAAATAATGGTTATTTGACGGTATATAAGCTACGAATAATTAATGAGATCATGAAAATCCTGAAAAGGGTGCTTATTCTCATTAATCACACACGCACGCGCACACACATTCGCGCACACATGCACACTATGTGACAAGCGGCATTCTCATATGCCGCCACGTGACGCCGCAATTTTTCCGACACCTTTTCTACTGCTACGTCAGCACACAATAAAAATATATAATTTTTTATTCATTTTTATTCAAAATAAATCGAATTAAATTCATACAAAATTAGAAAAATTCCAAAAAAATCCCTAAAATTAGAAAATTCATAACTTTGAAAATACAACTCTAAATTAATCTAATTTTTTTTAGATGAAAAATTAAATAATCAATTATTTTAAAAATTCAAATTTAATAAATAACAAGAGACTAAATTTGTATTTCAAAAATATACTCATTTCTCTTAGAAATTAAAACATAGAAAAATAAATCAGTATATAACAAGTATGTTCTCGTATTATTTAACATTAAAACCCTATTATAATCTCAAATATAGATGAGAATAATCTATTCTCAAATATATCATTTAAAAATACATAATTATCCCTAAAATAATGCATTTTGATATTATAACTTAAAGTTATATGAAATGATAGATATGCACTCAAAGTATGATAACATGAATAAGAATGGAATGTTTTATGCCTAAATTTTCATTAATAATCACATATTTACATGTATAAATTATATGTTATCAATCATCACCAAATTAGATGCTGTCGCGTACCCCTCCTTAGGTGGAGATCGATAACTTTGATTAAATTTGTGAATTAGATGCTTCTTGTCATGCCACATCACCTGTGCATAAAATAGAAAGAAAAATAGTCTCAAATGGGAGAAATCGTGGTGAAAGTCGTCTATAAACGTAGGGCGTGCTGAGTGGATTAGCTTGTATCCAGAAAAGGATGCTTATCCACTAATCACACATGGGCACACACACAGTCACACGTTTCCGCCACGTGTCACGTGTGTACATCGTCACGTGACAACACGTAAGCACACTTCATCGTGTCAACTGTTGATAACATGCTATATTAACATCATAAAACATATTTTTGATGCATATCAAAGTATAAATGATTTTATTTCCGTGCATGTTATCATACTTATATGTATTTTTCTATTATTATATGAAAAAGTCATCATAATCTCAAAATACTTTAAATTAGGGTTAATTTTGATAAATTAGAATTTAATAATTTGATAACCCATCTTTTTCTTGAGATTATAAGTGTTTTTAAATTAAAATAACAAGAGAAATCATTTTTTTATAAAGCTTTATTCATTTTCTAAGTTTAAAATCTTAATAAATGAATGTATTTTTGAAATAATAATTTAAACTCTTATTATTTATTAAATTTGAATTTTTATAATAATAGATAATTAAATTTCGGATCAAATGAAAGAAATTTGGATTAATTTGGAGCTATATTTCAAAAGTTATGAATTTTCTAATTTTTAGGATTTTTTCCGATTTTTCTGAATTATTTTACGATATTTAATGTTAAAATACGAATTAAAAAAATGCAAAAAGGGTTTAGATTTCGCGCGGGTCCCACGTGGATGCGACGTGGCACTAAGGGCCACGTGGCAGCGCCACGCGGGCCCACGCGGCATATATATATATATATATATATATATATTATTCATATAAGTATAAAGTTCGGCCTTCCGTCATACGGAAGGGTATATGACCCTCTAAACTGTCGGGTATTATAAACCGGACGGTTTTCTAAAATTTATGCCGTGTGGGACTAATCCACACGTTATATTTACGATTCAGGTGACGTGGAAGTGTACGGAGCGTCGGATCGACGGCGTGCGTCGATATCACGCGTCGATCGGATGGACGATGGACCACCGGATTAAGATCAAACACGTGCGCAAATTTCAGGCGTTATAACAGTCCAAATCGAACCGTGGTGGGAGCATCCGGACCGTCGGATCGCGATCCAAGGGGCTAAATCGGAGCGTTTTTACAACGCATCTCAAGCGATGCATCTGGACCCTCCATCTCCGATCCGACGATCACGATATTTTCGGAAACGGTCCATCGTGGACGTTTCATCGTAACCGTCGATCGTTTCGATCGGACAGTTACGCCCAAAAAGCCTATAAAACGATATGTTCTTCACGATTCTAAGCATTCGAGTTGAAATCAACCAAATTGATCTGTCTAGAAACCAATCTTCTCGAGTCTCTCGATTCCATTGTGTTCCTCTTCCATTTCCGCACCCACGGAGCTTTTGAAATTGAGATTTGGTGGAGTAGATTGTGAGAAATCGTAGCTTAAATCTCGTCGAGGAGTTCTTGGTGTTCTTCGTGATTGATCGGCTTAATCGCGGTGATTTGATCGCTAATCGAGATTAGTGGAAGCGGTTTTGCATAATTTCTCTTTATATAGTGTTTAATTTCTGTTTAGATTAGGATTTAGATTTCAATTTCATCAAATTTAGCTCAAAATCGTGATTTTCTTCACCCGAAAATTTCTCTCCACTTCGAATTTTTTATTTCTCCGCGAAATCAAGTCCAAATTCGATGATTCTTGATTCCGTGGAATTGATTTGAAGTCCTCTTTCATAAAATACCATTTTCCCCAATTTCTACCATCAATTTCTCGTCTGATTTGATCAAATTCGAAGATTACATCAAGAAATTCCTTAATTCCCTATGGATTCGACCCTTATTTACCATTATGCCACTCAATTCGAGTTATTTCCTAAAATTGGTAAGTTCGGAATAATTTTTGACGAGATACCGCGTGAAATCGATGACCTCGCGGTTTCGTCTCGTCAACTGTGACATCAATGCACAAAAAAATAATTTTTTTATTCTTTTAAATAAAAATATACTAAAAAAATAAATTTATAAAAATCTAAAAAAATTTTAAAAAATTATAGAAAAATCTCTAAAAGTTAGAAAATTCATAACTTAAAAATGTAACTTTAAATTATTCCAAATTTGTCTTTTTTGATCAGAAATTAAATAAGCTATCATTTTAAAAATCAAATTTAATAAATAACAAGAGAATAAATTTTGAGTTAAAAATACATTCAATTTCTTTTAGAAAATAAAACTAGAAAAATAAATGAGTGTTAAAAACTATTTTCTCTTACTATTTAACATTAAAACCCAAATATAATCTCAAATATAAAAATTACAATAATCTAATCTTAAATATCTCTCTTTAATTATTTATGATTATCCCTAAAAATAGTACATTTCAAGATTATAACTTAAATTTGCATAGAATGATAAATATTTACTCAAAATATGATAACATGCACAAGAATGGAATCTTTTATGTCTTAATTTGGATTAAAATCCATACAATGAGATGTATAGATTGCATGTTATCAAGGGGGTTTAATTAGGGCTCTAGGTATCTACCTACCCTAATGTTCACTGGCTCAACGTACACAGTTGAAGTCTCTAACTAAGAACCAAGGAGAATCAACTGAAGAGGGATAATCCTGAGTGTATTGGACGAGATGCTCCTAGAGAGTTTCACTATCCTAGATTGTGAAACTAGGTTAACTTAGTAATTGTCTCTAGATCAAAATCTCTTATTCTTCACATATTTTTATCTTCTCAACTATCTAAGTTAAAGTTTTCAAGAAATAGGGCTAGTAAACATAGTTTTTGATCTTCAAAAGGGTCAGACTCATTAATTGTATAAAATTAGTCTTAAAATTTAGTTTTGAAAAATTGAGTGAAGTGACATAGAATTCATAAAAGTATAATAAAAACATGATAACATGTATCATGTTTGGAATGAATTGTGTATTAAAACTAGTCAAGAATCATATATTTGTATTAAAATACATGTCATAAGTCCCTCCTTTAAGTGTTGAAGTGTAGTACCCTTTTATGTCCAAAGCATTGTGTCTGATGATGTGACCTTGCTTCCTAGTTAACAACTTTGGCATTGCTCCTTAGACACGAATGCCTGTTTATTGTGATGACTTGGTTGAAATCTTCATTGTAGGGGAATTGAAACTATTACTAATACATAAGCACGTTGAGATCGGCTACCACTATGATATGACAATGCGTTGCATGGTGACATCCCCTCATGTGATTTATTCTAATCAATTAGTGGATATCTTCGCTAAGAGCCTAATTAATGTCTAGTATAATATCTTATGTTTCAAGGGAGGCATGTTTTTTCTATATGATCCAACTATAGGAAGAGTGTTGAACTATCATCAATAAGGCCCTCTATGAGATGATGGCTTTAACACTGACTATCTCAACAACCTTTTCTCTTAATAAATTGTTCCCTCTATATGAATCATTACATTTCTCTTCTTTTTTAAAGAAGTACACAAGGGCTTCTCTTCATCTCTACATAACTATTTATAATGTTTTTATTCTTTTTATCTTATAAACATTTAAAATCAATTTCAGTGCATTCATATTAAAAAAAATTGATTCAGATGACCCTCGGCATTTTTGTGGGGGCCCAATGGATGAAAAACATTCAAGGCCTCTTTTTTGCGACTTTTTGTCTCGGTTGTTCATTTTGAATGAATGCATAAAGTTTTATAGTGGTAGCATACTTTATATGTTAACAACATTTTAAATCAATTATAAAACCTACATATTAAAAAATCATTCAATCATGAAGGCCCAGGGATTTGAGTTGGGACAATCTCGATGATAACTCTTGAAGGCCTCGTGTGTTTGCCACTTCTTTTCTAGGTGGTTCTCCCTTGCTTTCCATATTACTATCTATAGTAGTATCATTCTTTCTATTCGAACATCATTTAAATTTATTTTTATTAAATTTGTATGAAAAATTCAACTGGTTTCTAATGACCTTGGCAATCGAGCAAGGCCCACTACGTCGACAACCACTATGAGCGTCACTCCTCTTCTAGGTTTCACTGATCGAATTGCCGTGATTTCTATGGATCCGGCTTCAATGATCGAATTGCCATGGTTGCCTTGGATCATCGTGATTGATGCAAGTAATCTGATATGTGATCATACAACCTTTGATCAATTTGATCATCTAGCAAGGTTCCGTGATCAATCTTCTCCTTGATTGATGATCCACTTGTTGATCCAATCCCTGATCCTCAAAGTGATCAATAACCTTCCATCTGATCATGATCCGTAGTAGTGGATAGATACACCGACTCTTGAGTGGGGCCCACTTTCACAAGTATTTAAACCCTTCTATTTCGCGCCATTTTCTATCTTGGTTGTTCCTCTGGTCTCTGCTGCAGCGCTCGCTGCCTAAGGAAATGGCGATGGAGGACGGATGCTGTCTAGCGAGCTTCATCGACGGCAGGAGCATCGAAAGCCGCCGGTATTTCATGGCGCGGCGGACGGCGCTAGAGATGCTTCGCGACCGCGGATACTCCGTGCAGGCGGAGGAAATCGACCGGTCGCTCGATCAGTTCCGAGCTATCTACGGTGAGCAGCCGGATCTCGATCGCCTCCAGATCAGTGCATCTCTCTTGTCCGACTCTTCGCGGAAGGTAGCGGTTGACTGCTTTTTTCATTGGTGTTAGGTTTTTCTGATTGTTAGGTTGTCCATTGAATTTATTTTCTGAGAATATTGATGTCTCTTTTTATGCAGTTTTTTCTTTCAACTCTCCGAGATAGCGTTTCTGTGCCATTTTTATTGGTGTTAGGTTTTTCGATTCATCGAATTTGCACTTATGTTTTAAGGGTATTCGTAAATATTGTTATGCCGTTTTCGTTATTCATTTGTCTGAGGTACCGATTCATTGTGTTATGTTTTCAGATTTATATATTTAGGACTCGGTATTTATCAGAATGGGACCGTGGTATGATCCCATGGGAGTTTGTCGGGGTGTTTAGTCATTTCTCCCCATCGCCTCCTTCAAGGTTACAAATGGGGAGGAGGGCTAAATTTTCGTTTATGGAAAGTGTCATGAAGTTGTTTTGCTCTCCCGTTAGGGTTTAGGGCCTCAGTCCCTCTTAGCTTCTATATCTGTATCTGTGGTTTTATAGTACCATTTTATTGAGATAAATGTTTAATTATCAAGATTATGACTCTTCGGTCTAGAGATAAGGATATGCTGCTTTGATAAAAATATCCTTCATTATTAGTTTATCATTTTTGTATACCTAAACTTTCATATCTAGTTTTCTGAAAATCTCAGTAAGTTGTCGGGTTCAGCAAAGTTTAAGGATATTCATGTCTCATTTTAGGCAGTTTTCCTTTTATCAATCTGAGATAGCACTGCAGTGCCATTTTATGGATGTTAGGCTTATTTGATGGATAGCATGCTGATCAGAATGGGCGAGCTTGTTTGATAATTCCGTTTTATTGAGATAAATGTTTAATATTTAATAATATGATAGAAAATCCACCTTTATCAGGTGAGCTCTGATTTTTTGAACAATCTCAGTAGGTTTTCTGTTGCTCCTAAATTTTAAGGATATTTTTTGAAGGAGGAAGATCACTGAGATCAGTCATCAACCTGATAAATTAAGCATCCGGTGTGAAACAAATACAATAAATGTTATCCACATCCTCCCTGCTGGTGATTTATCCTCTCCTGAACCAACATGAAACTGCCCCCTCCACATCATGGACTACATCATCTGTCAAGTCTGTCTTCCCCTTGAAGACAACCTCATTCTGATGCTGCCATATCGCCCTCATGCCATCAAACATTGAAAGGATCTCTTCTTCCCTTGAGCACTTTAATTGGCCTCGAAAAATTAATCTCTTAAGCTTTGATGTGGAAAATGCTATTATTGGACCAATAGAGCAATGGCCATTAGCATATTAACACAATTTGAAGTTAAATTTTCATCTGTTGACCAAAATTTCAACCTTATGTTTACTTATTATAGGTTCTAGTCATCTTTTGTGGACCTGGGGCGTTCAAATTAGCAACCATACGTGGTATAATCAGTGGAATCGAAAAAGAAGTTCTATCGCGGTTGATAATAATTTTGGAAGGGAAACCCACTAGCCAAGCTCGAGAAGCCATAAAGGCAAATGCTCCATATAAAATTGAGATTTTTCAAGTAAGAAGACCGAATTTCTGCTCTTAGGAAACATTTAATGTTACAAGTACATAAATTCACACCATGTCTTCAACTTTTTACCCTGGCCATGTCCTAAGATGCAATTTTATTTCTAGTTCTTGTTTGTTACCAGTGGAAATGTTACCATTTGGATCTTCAGTAACATGAACCTATACCCCATTCAAAGGGATTCTTGCATCTTCCTCTCTCCTGCCACTTGCATCTCTCTCTCAATTTGCTGCATCAATTCTAACCATAAGTAGCACCTGCAGCACTTGAATAACATAATTGCTTTCCGTTGATGTTTTTGTGATTTCATATTATCATGTTGATTTATTTCTATCTCTGCATACTTTGCATTATCATAAATGGATTTAAGTCATATGGTGACAGGTTGACATTAATTTAAAGTATCAATGGCGTAATTAATCATCTCTTTTGTCGAATTTAGATCAGTGAGTTATTGATGAATGTCACTAAGCATTTGGCAATCCCGGCTCATGAGGTACTAACAAATGAAGACAAAGAAACGCTCTTAAACAAGTATAGCATCAAAGACAATCAGGTGATCCCTTTGCACTTATGATCCATGCATTCATCATGATTAATCCATACAATTCTGAACGACACCATTCCAAATTTCGAAATCAATGCACATTCTTAAAGCTGAAATTAGGCAAAGCAATATTATCATCCATCTAAACTTAAAATCTTCAACATATATCTTGATCGTTATGATCAGCCCTCAGAATTCTCGATGCCATGATATCATCATATTTACTTGAAATTAATTAACAATCTCAACGTTTAACTTACGGGAAGATTATTATCTCGCTTTGTAATTATTTTGAACATCATGTCTGCGCTTATGATTCTTGAAGCATCTTGTGATCTTTCTTGAAATTGGGAACTAATTTATATTCTCAAACTTTTACTTAGGCAAGTGTATTGTTACCCAACTCCATGTTGGAGTATTATCTGGACCATCATGATCGATCCACCATACATCTCTCACTGCCATCATTTCATCACATTAGTTAGAAATTAGCAATGCTCGAAGATAACATCTTGGAACTATGCAATGCTCGAAGATAACATCTTGGAACTATGCAATGCTCGAAGATTATTATCTTGATTATCATGTTGGTACTTATGATTCATGAAGCCATCTTGTGATCTTAATTGAAATTGGGAACTAATTGACACTCATTTAAACTTAGGCAAGTGTACTGGCATCTTACGTATTGTGCAATCTTTGCCATCATGGTCAATCAACCATACAACTCTCATTGCCATCATCTCACCTTATTTGTCAGAAATTAGTTGCAGTCTAAAGAGTATTCCTATGCCAAGTGCCATCAGCATCTTGATGATTATGTCATTTTCAGTGGATTATTATTTTGCAGTAACTTAGTAAGATCATCTGATGTTTTTATCAGCTTCCTCGTATGTTGGCATCCGATGCCATTGCTCGGTACTACGGTCTTGAGCCTGGTCAAGTGGTCAAAGTGACCCATGATGAAGAAAATATCGGGTTTCATGTGACTTATCGCTGCGTTGTGTAGTGGTTTACTCTATCCATCTCTGGTATGTTACTTCCCCATGTTCATCCTCTATCTTCATCCCTCTAGCTGTTCTAAAATTGTGGGGCTTTTTTCATTCTGAATCTATCAATGGATAACATTCCTGGATCAAGGAAGATTTATCTTTCTATCCATTTACCATGGTATACATCTGAAGCTGTGGGGACATGATGACCGTGATATCCCGTGGAGGAAATCATTACCCTGTTGAATATTTTCTTCACCCTGACTCTCTTGTCTCCACATTGTGGGGAGAGAGAGAGAGAGAGAGAGAGAGAGCACGTGAAATGATTTTGCATGTGAATTTGGAGAAAGAGAGGTAGAGATGCATTCATGGATAGACATGAATGTAGATCGATAATCATAGCATAGATGAATAGATTATACATGTAAAATGATAGACGAATGTAGATTATCAGAGGTAGAAATACATAACGAGAGCTAGAAGACATGCATTGATCATACATGGCAAAGATCGATAGTAGATGGATAGAAAGATGATAGGGAAATAGATGGGGAGAACTATCCTACATAAACATAATGATAGCATCCATGATCTTTCTCTAAGGAGCTTACAAGAAAGTGATATTTCCAGAAAAAGCAAGGAATCTAATGAATGCGATGCGGCACTGGAAGAGCCAAAAGGAAAGGAGAAAACATGCAAATCGGATAGCTCTGTCGCCGGAAGCGACGGGTCCGTGTCTTTTCCTAGCTAGCTACCTAAAATCCGGCCACATTCAGACAATGTCCAGGGCTACCATGGAATCCTCTCTCTCTCCTCCGCACGTCGCATTGAAGAAGATGGTAAATTCAACAGTGAAAGGAGGCGGAGCGGAGCTCGTGCGAGAGAGCGAGAGCATCAGAAAAAGGAAGTTGCAGACTTTGAGCGAAAAGATTGACCTTCTGGCTTCTGCTGCCGCCAATCAATGCGGATTTCTGTTTCGTTTGTCTTCTCTTGCGGTTTTCTTCATGACGAGATGTGACTACATAGCACCGAGCAATCCCTAACCCTAGAATTTTAGTCGGTATTGTGTAACTGGCTACGAGAGAGAGACAGACAGAGCAACAACTGGTTCTTGGAGAGAGGAAGAGAGATTCGCTAGAGAGGGAGACGTAGCTCGATGTAACTCGTGGAGAGAGGAAGGAGATTCGCTGGAGAGAGAGGTAGCACAACGTAACTCTCGGAGAGAGGAGATAGATTCGATGGAGAGAGAGACATAGCACTATGTAACTATTGGAGAGAGGAAGAGGGAGATTCGCTAGAGAGAGAGAGAGAGGTAGCACAACGTAAATCTTGGAGAGAGGACGATAGAAATTCTATATGAGAGAGAGACAGAGAGACATAGCACAATGTAACTCTTGGAGAGAGGAAGAGGGAGATTCGCTAGAGAGAGAGAGGTAGCACAACGTAAATCTTGGAGAGAGGACGATAGAAATTCTATATGAGAGAGAGACAGAGAGACATAGCACAGTGTAACTCTTGGAGAGAGGAAGAGAGAGATTCGCTAGAGAGAGAGAGAGAGAGAGGGGTAGCACAAGTGCACAGCGTAACTCTTAGAGAGAGGGCGATAGAAATTCGCTATGAGAGAGACAGAGAGCGCCAACTGACTACGGAATAACTGTAAGAGAGAGCAAGACAGAGATGAGAGAGAGAGCACAGAGTGTGTCGTAGTCTCTCAGATAAAGGAAAGAGATTCCCTAGCTGGCCAGATAGGCAGATAGTCAAAAGAAGAAAGATACACGGAGAGCCGCGCACGAAGAAATACGAAGTGAGACAGATTTTGCGCGCTTCCCACATAGTCAAAAGAAGATACACATATATTTAGAGAGAGAAAGTCAGGAGACTTGCTCTCTGCCCATATAGTCAAAAAGAAGATACACATGTATATAGAGAGAGAAAGTCACGGAGACTTGCTCTCTGCCCAGATAGTCAAAAGAAGTGAGAGATAGAGATAAAGAGAGTCAGGGAGAGATTTACTCATTGACTCTCTGCCCGAAGCTGAGTCAAAAGAAGAGAGAGATAGGAGAGAGAGTCAGAGAGATTTGCTTTCTGCCCATGTAGTCAAAATAGGAGCCGGGCAAGAGCCGGGCAAGAAGAAGCACAATCAGTTCAAAAAAAAGACGAGACGTCTCCTCAATAGGGTTAGCAGGGAAAAACTACTGACAGTCATGAGAATACATGGAAGAAGACGGCCCAACTCCTCTCCCATGACTTCCATCTTCTCTCCCATCATTCATCTTGCACTCTAGATGAGATGATCCCGCCATCCCAAGATTCAAATAAACCAGCCTTGAATCCAAGCTCAAATTGGGCACACTTGAATTACTATTACTAGTATTGCTCGTCGTCGGCTCCATTAAAATCGGATGATAAAGCCCGGAATTCTGATTATTCCCTCTGGATTCCTCCCTTGACATCACCATTGCAGCAGATTGAACGAGCTCCAGACAAAGCCTCAGCTTATTCGGCTCGATATGAGATAACCCGGGAATGGCCCCTTTGAAGAGAAACTCAGAAGTCAGAGATCTGAGAATATCGAGCGGGGTGACCCTGTCAACGGTCCTGATCGTCGGATCAGCGTGATGATCGAGTAGGACTGCCACCATGTCAGGGCACACCATCTCTGCTGCGACGTGGAGGGGTGTTCTTCCATCTGGGCCAGCTGGGCAGTTCACGTCTGAAGCTCCGAGTTCAAGCAAAGCTTTCACCACTTCTCTGCTGCAATTCTTTACTGCATAATGCACTGCTAGTGCTTCATCTAGGTTAAGTCCTTCCCCCATGACCATCAGCTTCACGAGTTCAACGTCCGAGCAGTCGAGAGCGCGCCGCATTCGTCTAATCTTTTCCTGATCGTCGATCTCGTGGTCGACGGCGGAGGAGTGGTGGGGGAGATAGGCGGAGGAGCGGCGGGAGAGAGAGGATTTGAGGCGGATTTCTTCTATCTTGGCGACCATTTCGATGGGCAAGTGTTTTGCGAGGACTTCTGCCGGGAGACCCGAATTGGCGACTAAGTGTGAGCTCGTAGATAATAGGTGGGGGAGATCGTGCTTGTCTGACGCAATCAGAACTTTCATCACGTCTTCGATCGAGGCTTTCTCCACCATTATTGCCAGTTGTTTCTGCTCAAACTCAGGAAGAAGTCAGGGATCATTCTGGCAAAAATAAAACGATTATTTTTCATCTATTTCTGCTCAAACTCGGGAGAAAAAAACCGATAGTGATGACTAACTTTGCTAAGAATACAGCAATTATTGTCATTTATTTCTGTTTAACGATATTTTCAATGATCTTCGCGATAGTTATCGCTAGAACTTTCAATTTGAATTTCAGAACGAAAACATCGATATTTTCGATTATTTTGCATAGAATATAAACAATTCAATCGCCAGATGATTCTGCTCAAACTCAGGATAAAGAAACAAGGAATATAATCGATTATTTTTGCATAGAATATAAAACAATTTAATCGCCAGATGATTCTGTTCAAACTCAGAAAGAAACAAGGAATAATATCGAATGTTTTTGCATGGGATTTATGGCAATTATCACAGTTATTTACACTTAAACTCAACAGAAAAATAGCGATTATCGATTATTTTTGCTATTAATAGAGAAATAGTCGTTTGATGTTTACATTCAAACACGGAAAGAAATCAGCGCTACTATCGTTAAAAAAGGTTGCACCGTAGAGGTGAGCGGAAATGGAAATCTGATTTGATTGCCCAGAAAAGAGAGACGGAAGCCGCAATTTCTGACTGGAGAGTGGACAGTTGCAGTCCAAAGACAAGAAATGAATGACGTTCGATGGAGTACTCAAGATTTTGCTCAGAGGCGGAAGCTCTGACCGGTTTAAAGAGCAGTTCAAAAGTCAAAGTTGCAGATTTATCCCAAATAGATAGAATGATAGATAGATAGCTAGATAGATAGATAGACTGAGAGAGATACATATCCATTTATATTTCATATATGTAGACTCGTACAGAGAGAGAGATACAGAGATAGACAAATATATATTGTAAATGTTCAGTCCTAGAAAGCAGGAGAGCGATAGACTCATAGAGAGAGAAACAGATAGATACCTATATCTTATACGAACACTCATAGATAGCAGGAGAGCGATAGACTCATAGAGAGAGAAATAGATAAATATATCTCAATCATATACGTACACTCATAGAGAGCAGGAGAGAGAAAATATAGACAGACATATATATAAATGTAAGTGCATTCAGCGAGAGCAGGAGAGAGATTTAGATAGATAGACGCCAAGAGTCGTATAGATCGAGAGATTGAAAGAATAGATAGACGCAAAGAGTGTGATAGAGATATAGATATATAGACACGTAGAAGGCGCGAGATAGGTAGACATTCGGGGCGATAGAGCTAGAGAGAGTGATGGACAGAGAGATAGATGAATCTACACACAGAGGGCGAGAAATAAATAGAAAAATAGATCGATTGACAGAGCGAGGATAGATACATGTAGAGGAGAGATATATAGATAGACACAGAGAGAGATAGATAAATAGATAACTAGAGTTACAGAAAGATAGATCGATCGATAGAACCATAGATGACGAAATTTGCTGCTCAACTATGATATATATGATCGGCGGGAAGGGCTACCCAGAGCAACAGACCGTCTCCATCTAAGACGAAGGGAATCGAGTGAGAGATAGAGAAGACAATGAATATGATATCGAATGCCGGCGTGGAGACCATCTCCAACGAAGGGAGAGAGAGAGAGAGAGAGTCTTCACCATAAATCAAAAGACCATGAAGAAGAACACATCTAAGTAGCATATTATCTCCATATAAGAGAGAGAGAGAGAGAGAGTGAGAGAGAGAGGGCAAATAAATTGATTGATTGATAGATTCCTTAATAGATTCATAGATAGATCGATAGAGAGAAAAATGGATGGAGAGGGAGAGAGAGATAATTAGATAGATAGATAGAGCTTTCGCAGTGAGTCAGAAGATCCTAAAGAAGAACACCTCTAAGAAGCAGATCGTCTCCATCTACGAGAGAGAGAGAGAGAGAGAGAGAGAGAGAGAAACAGACAGATAGAGATAGCGTGAGAAAGGCACACACCTGGGTTAAAACGGCGAGCTGCTCAACCCCAAAAGACCTCGCAGCCGACAACGTCTCCAACGCAAGCTCCACCGCCGACGTACAATGCGTATGCCAGCACCCTCTCTCCGCGCAATTAGGTCTCGCCTCGTGCTTCTGCGGCACAATCGAAACCTGCCCGCTGTACAAAAACTGCAGCAGCAGAAGAAAAACCTCGTATCCCACCGACTTCACCGGAATAATAACATTATTCCCCGAGTTTGTTCCTCTGGGAGAAGTTGCCGACGAAGAAGAAGGATTATTATTGTTGGTGTTCCTCTGGAAGGGGCTATCTCCTCCGCAGAAGAACTTCCTGAAGAAGAGAGATCTGGCCGCGAGAATGCAACGGTGAGCGTGGACGAGACGGCCTTCAACGCTGAAGGTGACGTCACTGAATGCTTGCCCGTTGATCAACAGGTTCAAGTAGTCCAGCGACAGGGACTTGAGCGACTCCTCCAGGCTCATCCTCCTTTTTTCCCCTTTCTTTCTCTCTCTCTTTCTTTCCTCCGCTCTTTTATCTCGCTGCGGTACTGTAGAGACTGGAGAATAGAGATGATTGTGGTGGGGAATGAGGGGTAGGTTTTTCCTTTTTTTTCCTGCTCTCTCTCTCTCTATCTCTAATTTTGCTTCTCACTGTTTCTGCAAGTTTGTTCTCTGAGAGATTGTAGGGTTGTCCCCCCGAATCTCGATTTTTGCAATTTTATGGTGCCTTATATGCTCGGAAGAGATAAGATGGAGACATACGGAGAGAGAGAGCGAGAGGGATGGGTAGACAGATGTAGAGATGAATGGAGGAAAAGAGTGAAGGAGACGGAGGATGTTAAATTAGTAGATAGAAAAATATGTGAGGAGGAGAGATGAAGAGAGGAAAGGATTGGGAGAATTATAGATAGATATAAATGATATTTAGATGTGCGGAAGAAAACGATAAGAGGAAGCTTTAGATGGTACAGAGATAAGGAGAGGGAAGGATTGAAATATATGTAGGGAGAAGCAGTTCAAGAGAGAGAATTTGATGAATCTATAGATCCATAGATGTGGATGATATAGAGATAAATGGAAGAAAGATGAGAGATATAGGGATAGCTATGGTTGACGTAACGATATAGTTGAGATATATATATTGATAGATATTGATGAGATAGAGATAGAGGGAGGAAAAGACAGAGAGTGGATAATAAATCATTAGATGTATATATACATTAATAAATAGATAAATGGATGTATTTTGCTTATAGAAAAGGAAAAGATGAGAGAGAGATACCAATCGATGATATGGAGATAGACTGAGAGAAAAGGATTGAGATTTTATAACGATGGAGAAAGATGATAGATGGCTGGGTAGAGAGAGAAAGTGATCGAAGGAAGCCTTGAATGGCTATTGGGGCGGTGGGGCAAACGAATAAATAATAGAGGAGAGAGAAATACTCTGAGATTTGACGTCTGAGTGAGACAGCTTCTGGCTTTGTCTTAGAGCTGAAGAATTCTAGATACGATAATTCCGAGCAGAAAATGACGTCATAAACTGATTTCATTTATCAGGTCAGAAATTCAGTAATCAAGAATATCGCACTTATTTGACCTCTCCGTTGACCTAAAAATGGGCGAATGAGAGATCTTTGACTTTTGGGCATCTTCCATATTCCACGGCCGTTGCCGTCGACTTCAAAGGGAAGATTCAGGAGATTCAATGACATGCACCCGTTGACTGCTCTTCACGCTTATTTCTTGGGCTTTCTCTCTTTAACAAGGGTTATCGAGGAGCCGACAATTGACAGAGATGGCGGAGATCGGAGGGGATGCTACTGTTCTTCTGTATTCCACAGTGATGTCATTGAGTTCGCCTAGAGAGATGAACAAGAGAGATAACGGTAGAGAGAGAGAGAAGCTCTCTTCTGTTGCGCATCTCTGTTTCTCTCTCTACTGGAAGTGGAGAGATAAGTGCGGGCGAGTCGACCTCCGGAATTCGAGGATGGCGCCTCTTGGGGGACCAGTGGCTTGGCGTCTTTCTCGTTCTAGTTTTCTGAAGAGAGCTCTCGAGTTGTGAGATTGGTGGAGGGCCGATGGGTTCTTGCCACGTACCCCCCTCTGCCACTATCCCATGCAGCCCGAAAAGACGGCGAGTGAAACTGTTTGTACCAGGGAAAGAGAGGACTGGACGACAGTGGTAGTAGTAGATTGCGGTACGAACTGGGTCTTGAGCCAGAAGGGGGACAAATCTAGAGAGAGAAAGTAAAGAGAGTAACTTATAGGGGGAGCCACTTCCCCATTTCATTCAAGCCTTCGTATGACTGCATCTCCCTTCTATCTCTCTTAATATCTAGTGAGAGAGTGAGGATTTGTGTGGGGGGGGCGGGCGTTGCAAGGTCATTCATTTCATCTTCCGAAGAAAAATTTACAGGGAGAGAGAAGGTAGAGGAGGTGGCGGTTGGGGGGTGGCCAAGATCATTTTGTTTACTTTCTTTTCTCTAGGTTTCTCTCTCTAGATATGTAGCAGTGAGAGAATATCAGGAGAGAATCTCGAGGATGGAAGGATGGAAAACAGGAGCGGAGATGGAGAGATCGACAAGAGCAGTATTGAGAGTTAGAACCGAAGAACTGATGTTAAATGGAAGAGAGAGAGGGAGCGTCTACACAGCAAAAGGTTTAAAAACAGCATCGCAGATGGAGATCCACAGATAGAGGTAAAGAGAGAGATAGATAGAGATCCACAGATAAAGATTGATTGATAGACAGATAGATAGATAGATAGAGAGATAAATATATAGATGACAGAGTGATGGAAAGAAAGAGAGATAGGGATAGAAAGAAAGAAAGGAGAGAGAGAAAGAGAGATACATAGATAGATAGAATGAAAGAATGAAAGAATGATAGAAAGAAAGAGAGATGTAAGGATAGATGGAAAGGAGAGAGAGATAGAGAAAACGATCCACCGATAGAGATAGATAGATAGACAGAAAGATAGAGAGAGGGATAGACATATACTTAGAGATTCACAGATAGAGATAGAGAGAGAGAGAGAGGCGTGCATCTTTTCGGAAAGGTAGGTCATCTTACAAAGATGCTATCTTGGTTACCTCTCGCCTTTCTCTCCTCGCCTCCCATCTTCTCTCTCCAAATCTAAATGGTCTCCATGAGAGAAGTTATCCCGGCGATTGACACAACACTGACTGTCTTATGATTTAAGTCGTTTGAAACGACTCTTGACCGGTCAACTCCAAGCCCCATCCACCTTTGTTTCCATGCTTTTCATCCCCTACACCATTAATCTCTCTCTCTACTGTTTCGAAGTCAGTAAGAAGAATCCTACAGATAAGAGAACTAGGCGAAGATGATCAAAGGCATGGGACCCACGTCAGAAGCATTAAACATCTCTGAAATATGACTGTTCAACTTCCAGTTTTCAGAGATGGAGAGAGGACGGCGGAGAGAAGAGAGAGAGGGTAGAGAGAGAGGGAAAACCCAATTGAATATTGTGTGCACCGGTATTCCTCGGCTACTACTATAAAGACATTATTTCACGGGGGGGCACAGAACAGATAGAGTGAGAGACTGTCTCCCAATAAAGGAAAAGGGTATCAGAGCTGCAGTGAAGAATCTGTAACGTCTGTCTACGAGTTTACTTAAATAGCTCACCATTCATTAGGTAAGCTCTCTGTCTTCCTCTCTCTTCCCCCGTGTTTCTCTCTGCCCTGTCTTCCCGATTTTCCGCGCTCTCTCTCTCTCTCTCTCTCTCTCTCTCTATCCTCATCTATTTTTCATTATCGCCTGCTCTCTCTCTTCCTCCCTCTCTCTCTCTCTCTGTCTCCCCGTCTACCCTTATCTATTTTTCATCATCTCGTCTCTTTCTCTCTCTCTGTGTCTTCCCTTTTACCCTCATCTATTTTTCACTATCTCTCCTCATTCTCTCTGTCTCCGTGTTTTCCCCTTCTCTCTTTCTCCTATGTCTCTCTATCCTCATCTATTTTTCATTATCTCTCTCCATCCCCCTTCTCCCCTCAGTCTCTATCTTCATCTCCCCTTCTGCATTCCCTCTCTCTCTCGATCCTCATCTATTTTTCTTCTCTTTCTCTCTCTCATTCTTCCTTCCCCTATCATTAAAATTTTTTCATTATATCTCTTTCTCTATCTCTCGCTCTCTCTTCTTCCTTCTATCCCCATCGATTTCTTATGATTTATCTCTCCCTACCTTCCACTATCCCCATCTATATCGCATTATATCTCTCTCCCTACCTTCCACTATCCCCATCAATATCGCATTATATCTCTCTCCCTCCCTTCAACTATCCCCTTCTATATCGCATTATCTCTCTCTACCTCCCTCTCTCACCTTATCTGTATATAACTCTCTCTCTCTCTTCCCTCATCGTTGTAAAATTATCTCACTCGCCTCTCGTCGCATCAAAATGATCTAGCTAAACGTTCAAGCAGCAGTTAAAGCCGGAATAATCTTAATTATTTAATAATAACCATCGGATAAAAACGGCCAACTTCTGTACAATTTGTTGGATAATTCTTCGAAAGAAAACCAAAAGTCTAAAGCAAATCAACCCTCCGATTCTTTTCCTTCAATAATTTTCAGCAATTGAAGGGAGAAAGCTGTTGGCTACCTAAAAGTCATGAAACTGAAGACTGCTCCTGTCAGGCTGACAGCACTTTAAGATTTCTTGTGTCAGGGAGATCATCGGCCTTTCTAGCAACTGGGTAGACGAGAAAATCAGACTTTGCGGAAGATCCATCAGCCAGAAGCTGTACACATGTCAATCACCTTCTGTTCTGCCACAAAAGGTAAGCCATGCATTCACTATTCAGTCAAGTATCCGTTCTTTGGCAGGGCTTGTGAAGTTGACAATTTGAAGACTGACGGGAGACTTCCTGTGGACTGTTCAAGCATATAGTCTGTTTGTGATTCTTGACTGAAGTTCTCTGCCAATTTTGACCGGCAAATGGTCAATATTTTTTGTCCATAAGGACAAAAGTGAAGAAAATCTGACCTAAAAGAGGCCTTCTCTAGTGGAATCTGATGAAGCTTGCCGCTGTGGGCTTCAGTCATGAAAATGACTCTAAATTTTATCATATTTGAATGCGGTGGTCTCATGTGTTATCCCCCTCGTCATCTCATTATCAAATTGAAGGGAATCATAGAATTTGCTCGATGATCTTGATATCTTGATGCTTACCTCCATAGACTTTTGGAGTCAAGATTGCCTTTCTCTAAATTTTCTGTTAGCAAAAATATATTATACAAAAAATAAATTCATTTAGGTAGACGGTAGAAGATTTTATGATATTGGAGATATTGGCATATAATTTTCAAGGAATCAAGCTTGGATCAAGCTTAGATAAAAAAAATTCATAATCAACTTGGATCTTGTGACGAGACAAGGGAAGAGAAGAAACTCCATTATCTATGATTTAAAGGGTTAAATTATATACGAACTCATGGGAGAAAGAAGTTGGGTGAAAAGTCATGAGAAGATGAAGAGGACGAAACATGTGAGAAAGACCAGGAGACATGGGAGGTGAGGAGACGTAGAGAGACATGGGCCTATTGAATAGGACAAGTTGGCCTAAGATAATCCTCAAGCTAGAATTTTAAAGTCAAACAACTTACCATATGTGGTGTCATATTGATATTAGCCAACACATTTGAGGATGCCATGTGTAAAGTAGAGATGACACCTTGCAGCAGACGAAGAACATTGTGACAACCAATTTTGATGTCCCTTGTTAGTCCATGAAAGGTGTGATTTCATACAATAAATATTGGTCTTTGATTGTTGCAAGAAATGGGCATGAATGCTTGATGAGTGAAGCTAAGATTTTCTAGTAGGGAATGGAGCTAGACTATCTCCATCATAGCACAATACTAGGCTTACGCTTGACTAGAGACCACCTTGGGCTTCTGTAAACACCAGGTGACTAGGTTTATTGCGCTTGACTAGAGACTTTTGCTTCTGTAATCACCTTGGGCTTCTGTAAACACCAAGCTTCTGTAACCACCTTGGGCTTGCGCTTGACTAGAGACCACCAGGGATGATTTTTGGAAAGGTTTTAGAGATCTATAGAAAGTGAAAATGAGACATTGATCTTGATTGGGGAAAAGAAGAGAGGAGAAGAGGGACATATAGGGGAGAGGAGAGAGAGTAACAAATCAAGAGTTATAAAAGAGTCCATATACACTCACACTTTCACTCCCCCTCAAGCTGAAGTGCAGAGATCAAACAAGCTCAGCTTGCAAGAAATGGAGTCGCAGGAGGAAATGTCTATCCCTTTTGTTAAAATGTCCGCTAATTGATGGGAAGTGCCAACATGAGGAGTGGTGATGAACCCATCAAGTACTTGATGGTGAATAGTAAGACAATAAATCTCAATGTGTTTGGTGAGTTTATGAAAAGTAATTTTGTTAGCAAGAAATATTAGAGCTTGGTTATCACAATACATGGGCATAAAACCTTGTACTGGAAAACCAAGCTTTTGAAGAAATGAACGTACCCAAAGAATCTCAGAGGAAGCATGTATCATAGCACGGTATTCAACTTCAGCATTGGAGAGCGAGACAACGTGTTATTTTTTTACTCCACCATGTGACAAGGTTCGAGCGAACTAATGTATAGTACCTAGAGATAGATTTTCGATCACCACGATCGCTCGCATAGCTATAGCCAGAGTATTCAAGAACACGAAGAGCAGCCTACCAATGGATCTCTTGGGATGCATGCATAAACTAGCTAAGGAGACCCACAACATAAATGATGTCAAGACATGTAATGCTCAGGTAAATAAGCTTTCCCACAAGTAGGCGATAGGCATGAACATCTTCAAGTAGTGGAGAGGTGGTTGCACCTTAGAAGTCTGACCCCCGTAAGTATATCTAGGACATATTTCTGTTGGTTAAGAACAACCTTTCTTGGTTGATAAACGAACTTGATGCCCAATAAATACTTAAAAGTGCCTAGATCCTAAATAGTAAGATGCTAATGCAAGTAAGCCTTGATTTGAGTAATGCCAACAATGTCGCTCCAAGTGACGAGGATATCATCAATATATATATATATATATATCTAGTACGATACATGCAACAAAAGTAGAGGTCTGAAAGATTGTAGGGTCCACTGCACAAAGAGTCAATCCTTGAGAGAGGATAAGTTGACTAAATTTCGCAAACCATGCACATGGGCTCTTGACGAGACGAGACCGCGAGGTCGTCGATTTCACACGGTCTCATGTCAAAAATTAATCCGAACTTACCAATTTGGGGAATTAAGAGTGAATTGAAGGGTATAATGGTAAATAAGGGTCGAATCCACAGGGAATTAAGGTATTTTCGAGAGATCTTTTCGAATTTGGTCAAATTGGGCAATGAATTGAGGGAAAATGATGTTTTTAGAAAGATAACTCAAAGATCTATCCGTGGAATCAAAAATTGCTCGATTTGGATTAGTAATCACGGAGAAATCAAAGATGGAAGTGGGATGAAATTTTTGGAATCGCGACGAACACAAATTGAAATTAAAACGAAATTAAACTTAAATTGAGATCTTAATCCTAAAATTGATGATACATGACGATAGATAAGAGGATAAACTTATTTTTCTAACCCGAGATAACGATCAAATCGATCCAATTGATCGCCGGATCGACAACTATTCATTCTGCGAATTCAATCGTGAACATCGGTGTTCAAGAGACAAATTCTCCTTGCACAATCGTTGAAATCTCTCGTATAAACATTCCGTGGACACGATTTCGAGTCTAGAAGCGATTACAAGAGAGAGATTCAAGAAAGGAGGGGTTTAGATGGGTCAATTAGGTGAATTCCTTCTCGAATGCATACAAATGACGAAGAACTCGTCTATTTATAGGGCGAAATGGGGAAAATCGTCCGATCTCCTTGATTAACGGTCGTGATGAAACGGTCCATCGTGGACCGTTTCAATTAAGTCACGATAATCGGATTGAAGATGGACGGCCTGGATGATCGCGTGGATGACCGTTATAAAACGCCTCGAATATCACCCCTTGAATCGCGATCGGACGGCCTTGATCTGATCCGATGAAACGCTTTAAAAAAAACGCTTCAAATAACGCCCCTTGGATCGCAATCGAACGGCCGCAATTCTCCCTGTGCGGTCGAATCTGGATCGTTATAACTCTTTTAAATAGGCACGTGTTTGATTGATCTCTGGTGCACCACGCGTCCACACGATCGAAGCGTGTGATGCTGCCACGTCTCGCTCAATCCGACCGTTATAATAACTCCTTTAAGCCACGTGCCTGATTGATGGATCAGTGGTCCAGCGTTCACGCGATCGACGCGTGAGATCGACGCATCCCGATCGAACGATCCTCGTCGCGCCATGTCCTGCACGTTAAAACACTGTGTGGGACTTTAGTCCCACACGGAAAAAGTTAGTGATAACTGTCGGGTTTATAACACCCAACAAACCTAAGGGGTGAATACCCTTCCGGGCTACGGAAGGCTGAAAACCCCTTTGCATATATAGTATATAATATAAATAAAGTATAGGTATATAATATGCGCCACGTAGGCGCTGCATGGGTCCGCGTGGCTCTGCCACGTGACCTTGCGTGCCACATCGCACCCGCGTGGGACCCGCGCGCTTTTTGCACTTTTTTATTTATTTTAATCTATTTAAATCGAAATTAAATCGGAAAAAATCCAAAAAAAATCCCTAAAAATTGTAAAAATCATATCTTTTAAAATACAACTCCAAATTAATCCAAATTTCTTTCATTTGATCTGAAATTTAATTATCTATCATTCTAAAAATTCAAATTATTTAAATAACAAGAGATTTAATTCTTATTTCAAAAATACATCCATTTCTTTAAGATTTTAACTTTAGAAAATTAAATGAATGTTTATAAAAATGATTTCTCTTATTATTTAACTTTAAAAAACCATTTATAATCTCAAGTAAAGATGGGTTATAAAATCTTTAATCTTTAATTCATCATAATTAACCCTAAATTAATGCATTTTGAGATTATAACATACAATTGCATAGAATGATAGAAATGTACTCAAAATATGATAACATGCATATAAATAGAATGTTTTATGCCTTATTTTGCATTAATAATCATGTTTTATCATGTTAAGATTGCATGTTATCAGCTCTGCGTCAAACCATAGATAGCACGATGGAGATGATGTACCTAGGTAGTCTCTCCCTGAACCGCATGTGACGAGACGAGACCGCGAGGTCGTCGATTTCACATGGTCTCGTGTCAAAAATAAAGCCTAATTTACCAATTTGGGGAATTAAGAGAGAATTGAGGGGTATAATGGTAAATAAGGGTCGAATCCACAGGGAATTTAGGTATTTTCGAGATATCTTTTAGAATTTGGTCAAATTGGACGATGAATTGAGGTGAGAAATTAGGGAAAATGGTGTTTTTAGAAAGAAGACTCAAAGATCTATCCGTGGAATCAAAAATCACTCGATTTGGATTAGTAATCACGGAGAAATCAAAGATGGAAGTGGGAAGAAATTTTCGGAATCGCGAAGAACACAAATCGAAATTAAAATGAAATTAAATTTAAATTGAAGTCCTAATCCTAAAATTGATGATACACGACGATAGATAAGAGGATAAACTTGTTTTCTAACCCGAGATAACGATCAAATCGATCCAATTGATCACCGGATCGACGGCTCTTCATTCCGCGAATTCAAACGTGAACATCGGTGTTCAAGAGACAAATTCTCCTCGCACGATCGTCGAAATCTCTCTTATAAACACTCCGTGGACGCGGAATCTTGTCTAGAAGTGATTACAAGAGAGAGTTTCAAGAGAAGATGCATATAGATAGGTCAATTAGATCAAATCTCTCAAGAATACATCAAAACGACGAAGAACTCGTCTATTTATAAGGGCGAAAAAGGAGAGCCGTTCGATCGATGCGTTAAGGCTCGATCAACGGTCGTGATGAAACGCCTCTTTAGTGAAACGTTACGGATAAATCTCGGTCGTCCGATCGCGATCTGACGCGTGAGATGAGGCCACGTGTGGAGACGTTATAAAACGCACGAAACGTCGTCCTTAGGATCGTGATCGAACGGCTGAGATGCGGTCCGCGCGGACGCATCTCGGCCGTTATAAGTCTTTTAAAAACGCCACGTGCGTTTTGTTTGATCGTGGACTGTGCTCACACGATCGACGCGTGAGATTTTCTGCGGCGCCGATGATCCAACGCTCCGATGTGTGCCACGTCGCCTGCGATCAAACCATTATAATAACTTTTTTAAGCACGTGGGTTGATCGCGATCAGTGGTCGACGTCCACGTGATCGACGCCCACTGATCGATCAATCGCCCGATCCGACGCTCCTCCTCGCGCCACGTCACCTGAAAAGTAAGTAAAGTGTGGGTTAGTCCCACACGGAAGATGTTTAGGAAACCTTCGGGTTTATAATACCCGACGGTTTCGAAGGGTATGACCCTTCCCATATAGGGAAGGCTGAAGAACCTTATTATATATGATAAATAAATATAGATATATATATCGCGCCACGTAGGCGCTGCGTGGGTCCGCGTGGCTCTGCCACGTGGCCTTGCGTGCCACGTCGCACCCGCGTGGGACCCGCGCGCTTTTTGCTTTTTTTTTTATATTTATTTTAATCTATTTAAATCAAAATTAAAATAATAAAAATCAGAAAAAAATCCTAAAAATTGTAAAAATCATATCTTTTAAAATACAACTCCAAATTAATCCAAATTTCTTTCATTTGATCTGAAATTTAATTATCTATCATTCTAAAAATTCAAAATATTTAAATAACAAGAGATTTAATTTACATTTCAAAAAATACACTCATTTCCTTAAGATTTTAAGTTTAGAAATTTAAATGAATGTTTATACAAATAATTTCTCTTATTATTTAACTTTAAAAATCACTTATAATCTCAAGTAAAGATAGGTTATAAAATTATTTATCCTTAATTCATCATAATTAACCCTAAATTAACGTATTTTGAGATTATAACATAAAATTGCATAGAATGATAGAAATGCACTCAAAGTATGATAACATGCACATAAATGTAATGTTTTATGCCTTAAATTGTATTAATAATCATGTTTTATCATGTTAAGATTGCATGTTATCAGCATGCCCATGTGGTTTCTCCATAAAGACATGTTTGGTAAGATCACCATAGAGGAAGGCATTAGACACATCAAGCTGATGAAGAGACCGCCCCTAATTCAGTGTCAAAGAAAGAATAATACGTACCGAGTTAAGGCGGACCACGGGAGAGGAGGTCTCCATGTAGTCAATCCCGTAAGTCTAGGAGAACCCACAAGTAACTAAACGACCTTTGTGTTGATGAATCGTCCTCTTAGTATTGTACATGAATGTAAACACCCATATGCATTTAATAACAGAAGGTTTTTAAGCTCGAGGTGTTGAGGCATTCCCTTGACAATCTTTAATGGCTGCCTCTACATACTAGAAGGTCTTTCCATACATAAAGTAAAGATAATGAAAATAATTCATCCTAACCCAACCCAACCCAAGTCAACACCCTCTCTCTCTCTCTCTCTCCTCTCTCTCTCTCTCTCTCTCTCTCTCTCTCTCTCTCTCTCTCCGCCCACCTGTCTATAACATGCAACTTATATTCATAATTTCATGATTATTAATGCAAATTAAGGCATAAAATATTTCATTCCTATACATGTTATCATACTTTGAGTACATATTTATCATTCTATGCAATTTAAGTGATAATATCAAAATACATTTTTTAAGGGATAATTATACATAAGTACAAATTGATATTTTAGGGTAAGATTATTCTCATTTTAAATTTGAGATGATACTTAAGTTTCAAATGCAAAATAATGAGAGAAAACATTTTCATATACACTCATTTATTTTTCGAAGTTTTATTTTCAAAGAAAATGAGAGTTTAAAATTTGTTGTCTTGTTCTTTCTTAAATTTAAAATTTTTGAATGATAAATTTTTTAATTTCTGGTCAAACAAAAAAATTTATATTAAAAAGAACTTATATTTAGAAATTTATGAATTGTCTAATTTTTATGGATTTTTTTGGAATTTTTGTAAAATTTTCTAAATTTATTTTAATTATTTTTTTATTAAAAATTGATTTTTGAGTGCGCATTGATGTGACAACTGATGTGGCACGTACGCTTACATGTCATCACATGACAGCGTGTACGCATACCACATTGAGCACATGTGGCACGTGATTAGCACATAATTAGTGGTTAAGCACATAATTAATCACATGGTTAGCTTATGCCCTAGAAGCTAACCACTAAGTTTGCATTTGTATTTATCTGCAAAAATTTGTACAATTTTTCAAATGTGGGACTATGTTTCTTTATGATTTATCACAGGCGACGTGGGATAATGAGAGGTATATGATTTTCAGATTTAATCCAGACTGTTGATAATCACTTCAGTGAGGGGGGTACGTGGTAGCATCTCAGTGGACACCGATTTGTCTTCTTTAATGGCTAATCATGGCCGTTGATTTCAAGAGTTATGATGGCTAGATTGAAGCATCTTATGCATTTAATCACGATTGGATGGCTGCAATTCGACAACGCTCTCTCTTGACATGAATATATGGCACGATTATGACGGTTTAATGAAGATTTGACGGTCGCAACTTAACCATAACAATTCTCTCTTCAAATTCCATCGTGACCATTGATCTCATCAAGGAGAAGATCCGAGAGTCATGCCCAATTTCAAAATGTTATAAACTCTCTCTTTTTGACAGTGTAAACTATTATAGAATTTTTTATAGATCAAACCTTTTGACTAATATAATCCTTGAATATGTTGCTTTCTTCTTCTTCTAGGCTTATTTTCGTGTCCGATGAATGTTTAAAATCAAGATTTTGTCGAGGGAGATGGAAGAATTCACTACTTGAACTCCAAATTTTTGTTTTTTAAAACACAGAATGAAAAGCATTGATCTGAAAAATGAATTGGATCATTTCGAGCATAATTTTGAGTTAGATTACGTGTTTTCTTCCTAATATTTTGTCCTATAAAATTAGATTTTCACTTTGATACATAGCTTAATTAATTTTTATAAAGTTTAGTCATTTTTCTCTCTTCATGATCAAATTTTTCTCCTTAATTTTCCTCCTTGATTCGTAAATACTAATCCAAAATGAGTGATTTTTTATTTTGTAGATCCGTCTTGGAGTCTTCTTTCTAAAAATATCAATTTCCTTCATTTCTCATCACATTTCATTGTCCAATTTGATCAAATTTTGAATATATCTAAAAAAAGTCCCTAATCAATTCTCTATGGATTCGACCCTTACCATTATCCTAATCACTTTGTGATCAAGTCTCTAAATTAGTGAGTTTGAAAAAAAATTGACACGATAAAGTGTGTTTTTGAATGATTGCACAACTGTTTCGTCACTAATGAACTCAATTTGGGAGTATTTTTAATTATTATTTTGAATCGATTTCATTTACCAAAATGTTCATATTTCCTCACTTTATATAATGGTAAAGTAAGGGTTGAATCCTCAGGGAACCCATGAAATGAGATTAGTGCTTTTAGGGAGTAGAGATACTATTATAAGGAGAAACATCAATAAAAGGGATTTTTAGAGAAACATAGAAGGACTAAGAAATGGATTTTTAGAGATGCTTGCATGAGCATCTTGAGTTGTGGTTGTTCTTTCCCTATTTATGGACATTTGGTATGTGAATTTTTATAAAAACCTTCATAATAATGTTTATATCCATAACATTTATAGAAGTTATGTGTGTGACCCTCCAGGTATATATATCTGACTAGTTAATAACTCTATAGACCCAATAACACCTTATTGATCAACCTTTATTAATTATCTAGATCAACATATAGAATAATATATTAAGGATCGATTTAGCCCAATCATTAGGTTGAGTTGCTAGCCCGTTATGGAGTATATACTCTAGGAGATATGGAGTATACAAGAACTCCTTTATGGAACCTTTCCATCATTGGTTAGCATGTATGTAAATTCTTTTATCCACACAACACTCATGAATGACTTAGGGTATGGTCTACTGTCAAACCCTAACTGGTCACTAATAACATGCATATATAACTTTAATTCTTATCTTATTTAACTAATATTCATGCTTATTTTAGGTAATTATGATGCATGTTATCATAGTTTTATGAATTTTCTCTATTGGTATGTCATTTTACTAAAGTCCATATTTTTGCATTATTTAGGATTAATTATGTGATGTATTGATTTTTAATCTTTTGCAAGGTTAAATGATTAAAAATTAATCACTTTCATTGAGTTATTTTGACTTTACTAGATGATTAAAAGAATTAATTTCAAGAAGAGAATGATGGGATGATATAAAATAGAATTTTTAAGGGATTATTTAAGATTATTTTAAATTCACTCTATTTTTTTTTGTTTGAATTTATATTTTTAGGTGGCATGACATTAAAGATGACGAAATTTGTGATCTAATGGAGAAAATTTGAGTTAAAAAGGAGTTATATAAATGAAGATATGAATTTCTTAATTTTTCAGAATTTGATAGATTTTTATTTGATTTTTCAGGTATTTTTTACGAATTTATTTCATTAAAAAAATAGCAAAAAGGGGTTATTTAATTGCGCGGGACCTGCAGAGCTGACGTGGCATAGGGCGCACACGTGGCGGAGCCACGCGAGGGTACGTGGATGACTACTTGGCGAACAGTAACCGAGTTGGCAGATGATGGTCCCACGGGTTAGTGGGCCCAGGTGAGAGTATTGGGGCGTACTAGGCCCATACGGGCGACGCACCCCTTAAGGGGAATCCACCTTATATACCCGTCATTTCCCTTTAAATTTCTCCGTGTGGGACTATGTTCCTTTTCGTTTTCGCACGACACGTGGCGCATTGAGGATCCTCCGATCTCATTCGAGTGATGAGGCATGTTAATCGGATGGACTCTAGTCCACCCGATCACGATCAAATCAAGTGTGAATTCGTGAAGTGTTAATCGCGTAAGTGAAACTGGACGGTCATGATTTAATTGCGCTTTCGGCGACTCATGGAGCGACACGCGGACGCATAAGGACGCTTCAAGCCAAATCGGATGGGCAAAAAAATCGGGAGGCGTGGGATCATGGCCAACTTAAATGGCGCGATCATGGCCGTCCAATCTTCTTCACCGAATTGGACGGCCCGCATTTTTCGCGCGATTTTTCCTATAAAAATGATGTTTTTCCCTTGTAAACATAACTTTTGATTGAATCATGAAGAGATTCAGTGATTTTGGAGAAAATTCATAAGTTCTTCATTCTAGACTCAATTGCGATCATGTTGAGGCAGGATTGATCACGAATCATTGCAAGAATCGATCAGATTCTCCCCTTCAATGCCGAACGCATGCCGAAGAAAAAATCAAGGAAATACTCTTCAATCAACGCGAATTGAAGCCAAATCTTCGCATCAATTGGGTTAGTAGTATGATTCGATCGTATCCCTTGCAATTTATATAGTTTAGATTAGAGTTAGATAGGTATTTTCATTTTAAAAATCGAATTGTTAATTGTTTCGCCCAACTTTGGGTGCAAATTTTTGCTGATTTTGAAACAAAAATTTCTCCCATATCTTAAGTCCAAATTATTTGATTTTAATTTCATTGGATTCCTTGTTTCATCAGCTTTCTGTAGACACCTAATTAGTAAATTTTTATCATTTTTTGGCCCTTTAATTTGGCGTTTGACCATCAACTGTTCATTTTCAATCCAAATTTGGGCGTTGACTTGTGGTGGAAATTACTCTTAAAATAAAAGGTTAAATTCAATAATTTTGGTCTCTTTGGAATCCTCTAGTTGTTAGCTTTCTATTCATATATTAATTACTTGATTTGGATATCATTTGGTTAGCTCAATTTGATGATTTAAACGGAAGTGTTCATTTCGGGATTTTTCTGATCTTTCATTTTCAATAAATAATAATAAATCCAATTCTTCTCGAAAAATCTCGAATTATATATAAAAATTTTCCATTTTCTCTCTAGTTTTTTAATATATAATTTTTGTAATATTTATCCTCTTTTTTATTATGATTTTATAAAAAGTCAACGGCTAGTCAAAGTCAATGCTTTGACCTTGACTTTTGACTTTCTTCGTCCAATCAATTTCTAAATTCTTAAAATAGCTTCTCTCATATATTTATATCATTTTAGTTAAATATATATAACTTTCATTTATTAAAATCTCTATTTAAACCTAAGTTTGACCAAGTCAACCCTTCGATCAAAGTCAAATGTGTTCTCTGTGGATCGATCCGATCTTTACACTATACTTGACTTCATATTGTTGTATTGCGAGTTCGGAATTATAAATTTTGTTTGACTGACGATTGTGTGTTTTCAACGACCGCATAAATTGTCTCGTCAGTCACTCAAGTTAGTATTATAAGTGCAAGAAATCATCAAGAACTCCTCCAATATTTCTACTACCTTGGCCAAGGATTTCATCGCATCTTATTCCTTGAGTTAATGTCCTCAAATACTGAGGGCGGACAATCCTATTTGACCATATAATCGTCTTCGAGGATTTCATAATGTACCCAATATATGATATTTTAGAGATCCTCTAGCTAGGGATTCAGAAGTTATAATCAAAACATGGTTATCCATCATAAGATGTCTTTGGTCTCCCAAGTCAAAGGACCACATACATAACCATGACTTGAATTAACCTGATTGACACTTAGGTATAATACTACTTACAAATTCATACAAATCAATTGAGTGAACTATTTCTCTAAAGAGCACCACTATCTATACTTGGTGTCACCACACCACACCAATGGCTACAAGATTAGTCATACTCATTATATGAGTCGTATTAGATAATGATATTCTTTATGGATAATTCGACATCCTTCTCAAATATCTCACGAATAAGAATGTTTAAAACATATGTTTAAAGACTAGTGATCATTATATTATGATATCATCATAATTTACTAAGTCATTGCATATGCTGGTGGACTTCATTGCAAACATCACAAAAGAAAGACAATGAATAATTTTCATTTCAATGAACATAAACGAGATAGATGCACATGTTGGTGGTAACTTATTTGCATGTCTAATAACTCTAAAATGATAGTTACATCAATTTATCATATACTATGTTTAGGTACTATTTAAGATTATAATAATGAGAATATTTCTTTCTTATATCTGCAATTGATATAAACATGAAAATGTCCTAATTGACGGATATTATGTGGCCTAGACAATCACACCTTTGGTCTCTTGTTTATATTAATTGAAATAATTTTTTATTCATTGTCATTTTTAAGTGAAATTCACAAAGAAGTCCATAAGTATTTGCAATGACTAAGTAAATTATAATGAGATCCTCATATATTGATCACTAATCTTTAAACATATGTTCTAATGCTCCTATTTGTAGGATATTCAAGAAGGACATGGAATTATCCAAAAAGAGTATCATTATCTTATCGCACTTTTGATAGAAATTATGTGGCCTACAAGCCAATCATACTTTTATTTTCTGTTTATATTCATTAAAATAAAATTTTATTCATTATCATTCTTCTATGATATTTTTAATGAAGTCTATAAGTATATGCGATGATTAAGTGAATTATAATGAGATCATTATACAAATCACTAGTCTTTAAACATATATTTTAAATATTCTTATTCATAGAATATTCAAGAAAGACATCAAATTATCTCAAAAGAATAACACTATCTGATTTGACTTATATGATGAGTATGACTAATCTTGAGGTCATCAGTGTATAGACACCAAGGATAGATAGTGGCTACTCTTTGGCAAAATAGTCAACTCAATTGATCCATATGAATCCCTAAATGATATTATACCTAATTGTTAATTGACGAAGCGTTTTGTGCGGTCGTTAAAATACACAAACGTCAGTCAAAAAAGTTTATAAATCTAAACTCACAATTTCAAATATATAAAATCAAGTAAAGTGTAAGTATCGGGTAGATCCACAAAGAACAAGGTTGACTTTTATTGCAGAGTTGACTCGATTAAACTTAGGTTTAATTAAAGAGTTTAAGAAGTGGAAATAATATTTTATAAATAGAAATGATATAAATATACTAGATAAGATAATTTAAGATTTTAGACCTCTGTTATGACAGATAAAAATCAACAGTCATGGTCAAAGTGTTGACTTTGACCAACAGTTGACTTTCTAAAAATCAGAGAAGAAAAAGAGCTTAAAATATTATGAAATTTATATATTCAGAAACTAGATAGAAAATAGAATTTATTGATATAAAATTTGTGATTTTTCGATAAGAAATGGATTCACTATGAATTATTGAAAATCAAAGATCAGAAAATTCCCGAAATAAACACTTCAGAGAAAATCTATAAATTGACTTATTTAATGATATCCAAATCTTGCAATTTATATATGAATAGAAATCTAAGAACCAGAGGATTCCAAAGAGACCAAAATAATCAAATTCCAATTTATATTTTGAAAGTAATTGATCCTGCAAGTCAATGCCCAAATTCGGATTAAAATTGAACAGTGATTGGTCAAACGTTAAATTGAGGGGTCAAATGTTCTCAGAATTTGACGAATTTGCTATCCACGGAAAACTGATGAAACAAGAAATCTAATGAAACCAGAATCAAGTGATTAAGAATTATGAGCAAAGAGATATCCTTGTTTGAAAATAAAAAAATCCATCACTAAAATTAGGCGAAAATATGAATTTAACTACTTCTACAATCTAATTACCTACCTAATTATAATCTAAATTACATGAATTGCAAGAATGATGAATGAATCACGCTACTAACCCAATTGACGTGATGATTTGGCTTTAATTCACGTGGATTGAAGAGTATTCCTCGGTTTCATCTCCGACGTACGTTCGGAATTCAAGGGGAGATTACGATCATTTCTTGCAATCAATTCGTGATTATCATGCTTCAATGGCTGCGAAATTCAACTCTAGGAAGCAGAGGATCACGAAGAACTTAAGACCTTCCTCGAAATTTGCTTAATTTCTTCATGAATCGATCGAAAGTTAAGTTTACAAAGGGAGAGAACATCTATTTATAGAGAAGTTTGTGCGAAATTGGTGGATCGTGGCCCACGACGCAGATTTCACTCCATGTGATTTCAGCCGTCGGATCGCGCGAAATTGGTGGCTCGTGACGCGGATTTCACTCCGTGTAATTTCAGCCATCGGATCGCGCGTAATCGGTGGGATCGTGGCCCATGACGCGGATTCCACTCCGTGTGATTTAAGTCGTCCAATCACGTGATTTAATCCCAATCGTCTAATTGTGCGATTTAATCCCGTCCGTCCGATATCACTGTTCACGCCACGTAGGCACCACGTAGGCATCCATGTGGGCTTGCGTGGCCCCGCCATGTGTCTGCATTGCGCCACGTCACCTTCGTGGGTCCTGCACGATTAAATAAATCGTGAAAAATCAAAATAAAATCCAAAAAATTCTAAAAAATTAAGAAATTCATAAATTCATTTATATAACTCCTTTTTAACTCAAATTTTCTCCATTGAATCTCAATTTCTTTTCCTTTTAATATTTTTGCCATAAAAAAAATAATTTCAAAGAAGAATATAGGATGAATTAAAAATAACCTACATGCATTCATTAAGATCTCTCTCTTTCAATCATCCAATACTTTCCTTCTTATAATTAACCTTTAAAATCATTTACTAAAGTTAAAATAAGTGAGAAAAAGAACTTACTTCATATTCATTTAACCTTGCAAAAAGATTAATCATCAAGAAAGCACATAACTATCCCTAATTTATGCATCAACATGAACTTTAGTGTAATGGCATACCAATGGAGAAAATTCCTAAAAAGTATGATAACATGCATCATATTCATATAAAATAAGCATGAATATGAGTTAATTAGGATAAGAATTTAAGTTATAAATGCATGTTATCATCAATCAATTTGATTCATGTCACCATTGTCTTTATAGTCTTCTGAATTGATATGTCAAAGACATCTTATGGATGAATGATTGTGTTTTGACAATAACTTATGAATCCCTAGGCACGGGATCTCTAACATGTCATACATTGAATATGACATAAGTCCTTGAAAGTGATTGAATTTTTAAGATGAGATCATCCGCCCTCGGCATAAGAGGAGATGGACTCAAAGAATCAGATGTGATTAAATCTTTGGCCAAGGTAGTATAAATATCAGAGAATGTGTTCTTCATAATTTCCTACTCACATCAATTTAAAATTGAATCATCGATTAGTTTTTGATAATTAACCATATCTTAAGTAATTCATGAATCTCGCGTTGATGAGGGATTATAGATTTACAATAACTTATGACAACACGGTTTCATTATGGAGTTTTGATAGACTCCATATTTCCTAGAGCACGATGTGTACCTCGGCACTGACGAGACGGGACCGCGAGGTCATCAATTTCACACGGTCTCATGTCAAAAATATTTCCAAACTTACCAATTTGATGATTTAGTAATGAATTGAGGGATATAATGGTAAATAAGGGTCGAATTCACAGGGAAATAAGGTATTTTCGAGAGATCTTTTAGAAATTGATCAAATTGGATGATGAATTGATGTGGGAAATTAGGGCAAATGGTTGATTTAGAAAGATAACTCAAAGATGTATCCACGGAATCAAAAATCACTCGATTTGGATTAGTAATCGCGGAGAAATCAAAGAGCGAAGTGGGATGAAATTTCCGAAAATCGGAAGAACATAAATCAAAATTGAAAACGAAATTAAACTAAATTACGATCATAAATTACAAATTGATGATACACGACAATAGATTAGAGGGAAAAATTGTTTTCTAACCCGAGATAGCGATCAAAACGATCAAATTGATTGCCGGATCGAGGGCTATTCATTCCGAGATTTCAAACGTGAGCATCGGTGTTCAAGAGACGAATTCTCCTTGATCGATCGACGAAATCTCACTTTTAATCACTCTGTGGATGCGGAATCGAGTCTAGAAGAGCTTAGAAGTAAGATATTCAAGGATGGAGGGGTGTAGATAGATCAATTTGATGAATACATCCGAAAATGTCTTACAAAATTGAAGAACACATCGTTTTATAGGCGAATTAGGCGTAACTGTCCGATCATCTTGATTAACAGCTCTGATGAAACGGTTCATCACGAACCGTTACCGATAAGTCACGGTCGTTCGATCGCGATCGAACGCGTGAGAGAAGGCCACGTGTTGATGCGTTATAAAACGCATGAAACGCCGTCCGTCGGATCTTCATCGAACGTTTGATATGCGTTTTGATAAAGCGATGAGTCCACTGATCGCGATTAATCTCGACCGTTATAACTCGATTGATGAACGGTCGAGATTAATCCTTCAAGCTTCACTTAAGTGGACTTTAACGCACGGGCGTTGATCGGTGATCCATGGACCACGCGTCCACTGTATTAACGCGCGATGATCTTCGTGCATTCGATTCGACGCCTCTCGTTAATCCACGTCGCCTGAAATAGAAAAGAAAAGTGGAACGTAGTCCCACGCGGTAAAAATAAAAGGAGGGATTCGGTTTAAAAGATGTGGCGGACTTGAGGGTTAATAACTATCTTCCGATAATCAGAAGACTTATATGTACTATAACCCTATATATTACGATTAAATATAAATAGTGCCCACATGTCACCACCGCGCCACGCAGGCGCTCGCGTGGGCCCGCATGGCTCTGCTACGTGGCCTTGTGTGCCACATCACAACCACGTGGGACCCGCGTGAAAATCAACCCCCTTTTTAATCTTTTTTAATTTTTTTTAATAAGAGATTTAATTTCAGAAAAATCCCAAAAAAATTAGAAAATTCATAACTTTCAAAATAGAACTCCAAATTAATCCAAATTTCTTTCATTTGATCTAAAATTTAATTATCTATCATTCTAAAAAGTCAAATTATTTAAATAACAAGAGATTTAATTTTTATTTCAAAAATACATTTATTTCTTTAAGATTTTAACTTTAGAACATTAAAAAAAATGATTTCTCTCATTATTTAACTTTAAAAACCACTTATAATCTCAAGTAAAGATAGGTTATAAAACCTATTATCTTTAATTCATCATAATTAACCCTAAATTAAAGTAGTTTGAGATTATAACATAAAATTGCATGGAATTATAGAAATGCACTCAAAGTATGATGACATGCATACAAATGGAATGTTTTATGTCTTAATTTGCATTAATAATCATTTTTTATCATGTTAAGATTGCATGTTATCAGGCACCCACTAGGCCAGCAACTCAATCTATTGATTGGGATAAATCAATCATTAGTCAATTAATAAATATGTTGATATACTTAATTGATAAGAAATATTAATAAGTATTATTGGGTCAATAGAATCATTAACTAGCGAGATATATTGATATAAAGGGTTACAATGGGTGTTCATAGATATAAACACAAATATAAGGGTTTTTGTGAAAATTTTACATTGCTAAAGTCTATAAATTGGGGAAGAATGACCATATCAAAGGTGCCCATACGAGGTTAAAGGAAAACTCTCCCTTATCTTCTCTTTTTCTCATGATGAAAACTCTCCCTTATTTGGTTCTAGGGGAGATCTAATTGCTTAGTGACTACGCAGATACTAGTTGAGGTCAGATGCTTAAATGGCTTCAAAAACTCTTTCAAATAATCCTTGTAAGTATGAATTTTACTCTAGACTAGATGATATAATTATCAATAGTAAGTGATAGGATTATCTATTCTTAGTGCTTTCGACATTTTTTGAAGTGTTTGATTCAATGTCTTCCGTTGTATTCAATGTTTTGGTCAAAACTTTGGAGACCTTATCAACCATCAGATCCTAGCAACTCATATGAAGATTATGGTTGATCCTATGGCCATTGTTGTAGAGACATCAAGGTTCTCTTTAGAGAAAGACATATTTTGGACGAATGATCATATGGCCATTGATGGTGTAAGTGATCTCAAGTCTATGGACTTGAGACACCAAATACATCTTTTGGATGAATGATTGTGTTTTGACAATGACTTACGAATCCCTAGCTATGAGATCTCTTAAACATTATAGATTAGATACAACACAAAATCCTTGAAGGCGAATTAGTGGTAAAGAAGGAATAATTTTCCCTCTATATAAGAGGATATTAACTTGTAAGAAATGAGATGTTGTTAAATCCTTCACCAAAGTAGCAAAAATATTAATTTCTCGATGATTTCCTCCATGCCTCAATACTCACCAAAATTATATATTACGGTTTGAGAGTTAACCATACCCTAAGTCATTAGAGAGTGTTTGGTGAATAAGATATTATATGTACACAGTAATTGATGACATCAAGTTTTCAGATGAGATTTTTTATACACTCTATATCTCTTAGAAAATGTCATGTAACTTGGCATCCAACAGGTTAGCTCATTAGATGTTATGTAGCGTATGAGACAAATCATACTTTTATGTCTCTTTTTATTTACTATTATTTTTATATGATGTTTGTAATAAAGTTCATAAGAATATGTAATGACTAAGTTAATTATGATGCGATCATAATATAACAATCACTACTCTTTAAACATATGTTCAAAATATTTCTATACGAGGGATGTTTGAGTAGGACATTAAAATATCTAGGGAGAATAATACTACCTAATCTAACTCATAAAATGAGTATGATTGATTGTGGGCATCATTGTGGAGATACTAAGTTTGTGGGTGATCTTAGATACGAAGTTCATTTAATCAACTGTATGAATTTGAGAATGGTATTAAACCCAACTATCAATCACATTGATTCATATCATGATTATGTATGTGGTCCTTTTGTATGACACACCAAAGACATCTACTGGATAGATGATCATGTTTTGCCTCTTATTTATGAATCTCTAATCATGGGATCTCTATTATGTCATTGATTGGATATGATATGAAGTCCTCAAATGTGATAGTGTGGTCAATATAAGATTGTTCACCCTCAATATAAGATGAGATTGACTCAAGGAATAAGACGCACTTAAATCTTTGGCCTGGGTAGTGGAAATATTGAGAAGTTATTGATGATTTCCTTCACACACAAATCTTGTGAGGATAAAAGATTTGATATACTTGGTAACTAATGAAGACAATGCTCAATAAGCCTCTTAGAGCACGTGGTATAGCTTTGCACCTAATGGACTACAAACTCAACTAGTTGATAGGATTAGATCAATAATCAATTAATTAATCTACATATTGGCATAGATAATCAATATGGTTGACCAATAAGTGTTATTGGGACTATGGAGTTGATAACTATTGAGATATATAGACCTATATGGCCACACACAGAAGATCAATAGATGTTAGTGGATATAGATAGAATTCTAGAGGTTTTCTTAAAAGTTTGTGAAATAAGAATTTATTAACAAGGGGGCAACAACCTCATCTTAAGGTGCCCATATGAGCTTTGTTGGAAACTCTCTCTTTTCTTCATTTTTTCTCTCTTGATGAAGAGTTTGAAGATAAGATACAATAGTCTAATGATCTTGTGGATATAGCTAGAGGCCGAATGCTTGAACAACTTAAAGGAACTCCTTAAATGAAATTTTTAAGCATGAATTTTGTGATGGATATTATGTGGCCTATGAGCCAATCACACTTCCATGTATCTTGTTTATGTTCATTGAAATGAAATTTATTCATTTGTCATAAGGCTACATACATAACCATGACGTAAATCAGTCTGATTGATAGTTAGGTATAATATCATTCGAGGATTCATGTGAATCAATTGAATGAACTATTTCTCCAAAAAGCACTCAATATATATCTTTAGTGACTTCATATCAATGGCTACAAGATCAGCCATATCCATGTTATGAGTCTAATCAAACAATGCTATTCTTTATAGATAATTTAATACCCTTCTCAAATATCTCTGAAATATGAATGTTTAGAACATATGTTTAAATGCTAGTGATCAATAGGTCATGGTCTCATCATAATTCATTTATTAATTGTATATGCTGATGGAGTTCAATGTAAACATCACACAAGAGAGACAATAAATAAATTTCATTTCAATGAACATAAACAAGATGTATGGAAATTTGATTGGCTTGTAGGAGAAATAATATGATGGATATCATGTGGCCTATAAGCCAATCATACTTCCATATATCTTATTTATATTCATTAAAATAAAATTTATTCATTGTCATTCATGTGTGATGTTTGTAATGAAGTCCACGAGCGTATGCAATGACTAAGTTAATTATGATAAGATCATAATTCAGTGATCACTGGTCTTTAAATTTATGTTCTAAATAAATTTAGAACATCAAATCTTTCATGAGATATTCAAGAAAGACATAAAATTATCCAAAGAAGAATATCACTATATGATCTGACTCATTTGATGGAATGACTGATATTGTAGCTATCGGTGTAGAGACAGTAAGGATAGATAGTCGGTGCTCTTTGGAGAAAGAGTTCATTGAATTGATCTATATGAATCCCTTTATAGTAATTATACCTAACTTTCAATTAGGTTGATTCATGTCACGATTGTGTATATGGTCCTTTGACTTGAGACACCAAAGACATCTTGTTAATGGATAATCGTGCTTGGATTATGACTTATGAATCCCTAGCCACGGGATATCTAAAACGTCATATATTAAATGCGACATGAAGTATAGGAAGATGATGGTGTGATCAAGATGGAATCATCTGCCCTCGGTATTTGAGGAGATAGACTCAAGGAATGAGATGCGATAAAATCTTTGGCCAAGGTAGTGGAAATATAGGAGAAAGAGTTTCCAATGATTTCTTACACGCGTCAGTACCAACTTTAGTGAGTGACGAAACGAATGCACGCGGTCATTGAATACACAAAATGTCGTGTCAAAACAAAGTCTAAACATACCAATTTTAAGATTAATTCATGAATTAAAGGGTATAATGGTAAATAAGGGTCAAATCCAAGGAGAATTAGGGAATTTTGAGAGATATCTTTGAAATTTGATCAAATCAAATGATGAATTGAGTTTAGAAATTAGGCATTTTATAATATTAAGAAAGATAACTCAATTGCAAATCCACGGAATCAAAGATCGAGTGATTTGGATTAGAATTCGCGGAGTAATCGAAGTTTGAAAATGAGAGAAAAATTTGATCACGAAATTGATTTAAAATCGAAATTAAAACCAAATTAAACTTAATCTACGATTCAAAAATGTAAATCTAATGCTAAATGATGAAAGAATAAGATGAAAACACACAATCTAACCCAAAGTTGCGCTCGAAATGATCCAATTAATCGTCAGATTCATGGCTTTTCATTCCGCGATTTTGAAGACGAAGATTGCGTTCAAGATGTGATTTCTTCTTACTCCCTCAATCAATTTTTCGATTTCAAACACTCCTCGGATGCGGAAACGTGTCAAGAAGGGAAATAAATTGATTGACTCTTGAATTGTGGTGTCTAGACAGTTCAATTTCACTAAAAAATCTAAGGGTGTCTTTCCGTTCGCGAAGAACATCGGTTTTATAAAGGATTTTGGGTGTAACCGTCGGATCTAACGATCCATCGCGATCAACGGCTGAGATGACGCGTCGTTTGATCGAAATGGTGAGATTAAGTCGCGTCCATTCGATCGGCGATGGAGCGTCACGATGCGTCCACGCCGATTGTGTGAAGAGAAGCGTTGTTTTGATCCATCTTTTGGATCTTCATCGGGCGGTCTTGATAACTCGATGAGTCCATTGATCACGATTAATCTCGACCGTTATAACTCGGTTGATGGACGGTCATGATTAAGGTCTATTTCATTGAATCAATGCCTCACGAGATGTCGCCACGTACCCCTTGCGTAAGTGACATTCGACGCGTGTGGTTAAATCACACGATCGGATGGCTTAAATAATACCACGTCACCTGCAATAAAAACAAAAGAGTAATAGTCCCACACGGAATAAATAAATGCATTTTATCGGGTTTATAAGTTAGACGGACTTAAGTGATTAGCTTAAATCCGATTTACGGATGCTTATAATATATATATATAATTCCGCGCATATGTGTCACGCACACACATGCGTGTCACGCACATATGTCATGTACACACGCGTGTCCACGTGTCACTCGTCCGCGTGGTGCCACGTGGCTTCGCTCTGCCACGTCAGCACGTAGTAAATATAAACCTATTTTGTAATTCTTTTTAATTAATTTAAAATCAAAAATATAGTTAAATAAATTCAGATAAATTCTAGAAAATTCCTAAAAATTGGAAAAATCATAACTTTCAAAATACAACTCCAAATTAATTCAAATTTGTTTTGTTGGATCATAAATTGAATAATCTATCATTATAAAAAGTTAAAATATTAAAATAGTAAAATAATGAATTTTAATTAAATAAATACATTCATATATTTTCTAAAATAACTTTATAAAAATACATGAATGTTAATAAAGATCTTTTCTCTTATATTTTCATCATTAAAACATAGTTATGATCTCAAATATAATTAGGATTAAAATCATAATGTTTAATTATGCATACTTATCCATAAAATGATGTATTTTTAGATCATAACATGAAATCATGTAAAATGATATAAATATACTTAAAATATGATAACATGCATACAATTAGAACAATTAATGCTTTTATTTGTATTAATAATCATGTAAATTCATATATAAATAACATGTTATCAGTGACCAATCAGGGTTTGACAGTTAACCATACCCTAAGTTATTCATGAGTCTTGTGTGGATGAAGGATTATACATACATAGTAATCAATGATGGAAAAGTTCCATAAGTGAGTTCTTACATACTTCATATCTCTTAGAGTACGTGGTGTAGCTGGGCACCCAATGGCCTGAAAACTTAACCTATCGATTGGAATCAATCAATCATTGATTAATTAATTTATATGTTGATGTGGATAATTAATTAAGGTTGACCAATAAGATGTTATTTGGTATATAGAGTTATTTACTAGTGAGATATATGGACCTAGAGGGTCATGCACGTAAGGTTTATAGATTTTAGTAGATATAGACATAATTATAAAGGCTCTTATGAAAAATCAACATACCAAATGTTTATAAATAGGGGGAGAACGACCACTAGTCAAGGTGTCCATGCAAACATTGTGTGAATTCTCTCCTTTCTTCTTTTTCTCTCTTGATGAAGAGCTTTGAAGAGGAGATCCAATCATTCGGAGACCATGTGGATACCGCTAGAGGCTAGACACTTAAATAGTTTTAAGAACTCCTTGAAGAGAACCCTGTAATTATATTTTATAACACATACTAGATGATAAGATTATCTGTTCTTGGTGCCTCAATGTTTTGAATATCTTATTCCGATGATAAGTTTATCTATTCCGATGTATTCGATGTTTTGATCAAAATTTCAAAAGTTTATTGACCTAAGAACCCAACATTTTGATCTATAGTAGACGATAAGATCATGGTATTTTGTCCTTTTGAATATTCAATGCAATGTCTTCAATTGAGTTAAATATTTTGATCAAAATTTTGAGGGCCTATACAACCATAGATCCTAGCATTGGATTGTCTTGATCCTAGGTGTCACTTATCTCATTAAGAGGGCTTTCAATCAATTACCAATCAAAACCAACTGATTGATCAAGGGAGTGATCAATTAAGTGATATATCAACAATCACTCCGTTAAAAATAATGATCTGATCGACGATCTAAATGTCAATATAAAATAAGGCTAGTTAACCCTTATTAAATCATTTTAGTTTTTTTTTTCGGACTTTCTAGTGATGATTGCCAATCAAATCAATGATCTTTGATTGTCTATCAGATCGATCGTAGCCAATCAGTTAACAATCTCAAACTTGTTTGCATCAAAGCCCATCGATCTAATCAAGATCATCCTTGGTTAAGTGCTCGAATACATTGATCAACCATGGACTGATGGTGATCATGACGATCTTGATCAGATAACCTTTCCCTATTTGCAAATGACTTAGTTCTAAACGCTGACTCTTTTAATTAAAGAGTCAATGCAAAGTTTAGGCTAGGCCCAATAAGAAACCCTTGCTCAGCCCAGTAATTCCCACAATTCGAGGGGTCCAAGGCAACTACTTAATGTCATTTTTCCCGCTCTGCTTCTCCTTCGAAACCCGCCCTGGATTGATGTCGAAGGTTATGGATTATGATGAATCCTCCCTGGATTGAAGTCCAAGGTGATCGATTATTATAAATCCTCTGATAAGCTTTACATATTTCTCTTTTCTTTTAATGTGAAGATTCCTTCGTTGCCCCGTCTATTGAGATAAAGATTCCTCTTGAAAATGATGCGTCCAAGAGCTGCCAAGCATATCTGCTCAGAAATGACAAACTTGATCGCAAAATCTGATCTTTCATAATCGTCCACTAGAATCATAACAATTTTTGTGTCTGACCTATCGATTCAATGAAGACTTCAATTCTCTGACGTATTTTGATTTCTTTTGTAGTGGGAGTACGCTCGTGAAATCAGCATTTTACTTCTGTTTTTCTCAGTTTACTGTTCAATGCAATAGGCTGCAAAAAAGTGTTCAATTGAAAGCTAATTAGCCTTTTGTTTTGCCATTTCTTTGCCATCTTGATTCTACTCTGCTTGATGAACAGAAGCAATAAATCAAATTCTTTTTGAAGGTGGTCACCATCTTTTTTCAGCTTAATATGATGAGTTTTGGCATAAGTTTTCTCTTATTATTCTTCAGTCTGTTCATTTTTCTACTTCTTCTCTCCCTACTTAAAGTTTAGCGATCTGATATGCCCTCCATGTAATTCAGGTACGGAAAACCATGGATGAATAAGAATTTGAAGGAAAAATCATCTTCAGCATTTTGGCCACCCATTTTATTTTTATTCTCATGAAGCTGGTGAAGTTTTTTTTTTTTTTGAGGTCCTTTTTCCTTCTTGCTGCTTTCTCTCCCCATAACTCTTTCCCTTTAATGCAGACATGCCTAAGTGGAGGGAAAGGATATTACTGTCCCCCATGCCACATACTGAACGTTGGTGGATTTCACATTCTCCTCGAGTGCCCCTTAGATCTCTCTGCTCTCGCAGTCTTCGCTCCTATCTCAGTCAATGGATCCAGATCTGGGGAAATTGTTGAGCAGGAAGAAGAGAGAGACAATGAAGCTTCTCTCACATTGGATGGCCTGATAAATTCTCTTCCTTGGTACAAGACTGTCGCAAGCCTGGGCCTGTGGGACCTGTCTCTTATTGACATCGTCTTGATATCAAGCCCGATGGGTTTCCTTGGATTGCCAATTCTTACTCGGAATAGCAATTTCTCTGCAAAGGTATAGTTGAATTAAAACCATTGCTTTATCTTCCCATTGACAAAAAGTTTCTTGCAATTTCATGTATTGACCCTTTTTCTCCCCCCTAAAGTTTTTCTTTGTCTTTCTACATTTACATAAAAGACTTATTTTCTGTCCTTAGATTTATGCGACAAAAGTGGCGACAAAGTTTGGGCATCTTATGATGAATGATCTTGTATCTCTGCATGAGGAAAGTCTTCAATTTTATGGTCCATTGGGGGAACATGAAAACCCTGAATGGATGCAGTGGAGTGAATTGGAAAAGCTTCCTCAGGTTATAAGAACCATCATTTTGGGGAAGGTGGCAGAAGAACTAGGATCATGGTTTCCACTATATAAGTACATGTTTATGTTTTTGACATTCATATACTTCTTTTTAATTTTTAAATTATTTGGTTCGTGGTAATAAAGAAAAAACATTAGCATGTACCTGTCTTATTTAAAACCCATATCTTACAGATATTGGTTTCAAATTCTGAACATGAATTACAAGAGTTAACATGAGGATGGAAGGACTGCTTCTTGCCCTAATAGTTTCCGTTGATGATTGTGTCTCATCTCTCTTCATTTTCTGTCCCTCATGATCTGCCTTTTTTTTCCTCTAGACAGAAATTTTTCAGTAAATAAAACAGTTGCTTTAATTTTGTTCAAAAATAGGACAAGCAGCTCACACAGCCTTTTGTATTCTTTCAAATGATAAGAGATTTCCTTAATTTTCATTCATCTCTAAATTTGAGAGCCCCGATAAAGTTTGACAGTTATGTTTCTACAAAAGATTATTATAGCTCCTAGTGGTGTTTCATTTTGACCTTCACTATGAAATACACAACACTCACATAAGAGTATTAGTTCTAGCATTTTGACATTACCTTATTGTTATAATCCCAAAATAACTAAATCTTCATTTCAGACATTGACGAATGCATGGAGAAAGTTGAACTTCTTAGAATATTACACTTAGTAATCTTTCTACAGCTTCTATTGGATTCACTAATTGGATGTTTATGCCAGAAAATCGGAAATCGATGAATGCATTAAGAAAGTTGAGGTTGTTACTTATGCCGAAAAAAGTTGCTACAACAGCTCTCTTATCTTGAAAGCCTTCAGCTCAGGGTTAGAAATTGGCAGCGCAAATTGGACAATAAGTTCTCCAGGAATAACAGTTACATACTTGAGCAGCTCTATTTTCAAATCGTCCTCTGCCATGGAATTCAACTACAATGATCTCCAGGGAGCTGATTTCACTTTATTTTCAGATTTTTCCTCTCTCAGTGATTCTGTATTTAATTGCCGAGAACATATCAGGTACTTTCTCTTTCCTCCAAACTTACTACATATGTTTCTGAGATTCTTTTCATTTTTCAAAGTAAGGAAGTTGATGAAATCAATGAAAAGAGAGAGCCCGAAGAGAAAGAAAAGGTGAATTTCATATGTTCTTGTATGGTGGATACAATCAGAAGTGGGGGATCTGCTCTTGTGCCCATTGGGCGAATTGGAGTTATGTTGCAGCTCCTGGAAGAGATCTCCCAGGCTCTAGAAGCGTTAGAACTAAAGGTTTACTTCTATTTATATTTTTGGTTGCATTAAGTCGACAAATCTTCAAAATTCCACTGCCATGTAGTGTTTTCACATTGTTACATGAATTCTTATTCAAGTTCTTACAGTATTTATCCATAATTATTTCTTTGCATCACTGTTACCTTTTGAATCCTCTTGATCTTGTTTGAATGTGTGATAGTATAATAGGATCCACATGCTTTTGATGATAATCCCTGACATTTCACTTGCATGTAAATTTTCATATTAATGTCATTAAGATTTGATCAAGATCAAGGGTTTTATCTCTCAGTATTTACCATGGAAACCTTATTATTGTATCCATCTAGGGTTTCCAAAATCTTGAAGAGAAATATTGCTGCCAAAGATGAAAAGGTAGGGTTATATCAGGCTCGTTAAAGGCCAGTAGATAATGGGTTTAGCCATATCATTCCTGTGCTTGATGAGTGCTTAAGAGCCCATTATGTAGTGGGTGTGATGGGGAACCGCCACGCGAACTATCACCACCATCACCAGTCTCATGTTCTCTCACTTATTTGCTGGAGTTGAGTTCTTCAAATGGGGAGGATTGATGAGGAACGGGGGCAAGCACGCAGCCCCACCATCGTAAGGGCTGACATTGCCATCGCCAGAGCAAAGCTGGGATCCGAGTGTCATCTATTATTAAGATTATATTTGTTACTTGACATTTCAATTTTCATTTCATTTATTTTAATTTTTTTTGTAATTTTTCTTTCCTCCAAGATCTATAAATAGGCCACCCAGGTATTAGAATTAGTAGGCCTATTTTGAGTTGAGATATCTTCTTCTCAAAAGTGTGCCCTAGGGATCTGCTGCTGCTCCTATAGTCGCCTTCTTCGTCACTACATCCTGCATCAATGTGCGTATAGTAGGTTGATGGGCCCAGTGATCATGATTGTCATAGTCATAGTAGATGATGATAAACAATCAAAACAATACAGCCAATTAGTCCCTTCTTGAGCATCCAATAAAACTATAATGATACTTAAAGATTAGTATGACCCTTTCCCAAAGACGGGGTTTGGGTTATCCCAAGACGAAGAGAGCCAGTGTTCGCAGGCATTGGGCACACCGGTGGGGTGTCTGCCCAGTCATTATTTGGGGCTGCCACTCTCTGCAGTGCAGCTTCGTGTTGCAGATTGGCAGCCGGTGGTCGGGAAGGTGGAGCAGCGGCTAGAGGGTTGGAAAGCAAAGATACTATCGAAAGGGGGAAGACTAGTGCTGCTGAGTTCGGTTCTATCAGCAATACCCACATTTTACTTATCTGTCTTCAGGATCCCGGCGAGTATTAAGCAGCGGTTAAGTGGTATTATGCGGAGGTTCTTCTGGAAGGGGTCGACGGAGGGAAGGGGGTTGGCATTAGTAGCATGGGACGACATTTGCACGCCAACTGATCACGGGGGGCTAGGGGTGCCACACTTGGATACGATGAATGTGGCGCTGCTATCGAAATGGGTGATACGGATTATGGGCCCAGAGGAGGATATGATTAGATCTGTCATGAGGGACAGATATGGTGCAGGCGTGGATTGGGATAGGATGACGACCAGAGTGAGGGGAGCCTCGGCTTTCTGGCGGGGGCTAGGGAAGGTGGTCCCTACCATACGACAATTCTTTTCAGCCCAGTTGGGTGACGGTGCGTCATTTCGCTTTTGGTTAGACGAGTGGTCAGATAAGGGGTGCCTAAGAGGGATTTTTCCACGACTATTTGCGATAACCCGACATCCGCAAGGTACAGTCAAGGATTGTTGGGACGGAGGGTGGAGCCCGTCTTTTGCGGCTCATTTATCGGCTCAGAGGTTGGAGGATTTCTTGAGTATGCAGCAGATGTTGGAGGGGTGGAGGCCAAGGGAAGGGACCCGGGATGGTTGGATTTGGAGGAAGGACCCCTTTTCAGTCCGAGGGCTATATCAGCAACTGAGGACCACGCATATTGCAGACCCCGCTGTTCTAGATGCATGTCGCGCCGTGTGGAAGCAGAGATTACCTCGTAAGGTGGCGGTGTTTGCATGGACGTTTGCTAGACACCGGATTTTGACTCGGGTGAGGTATCGACGATTAGTCTCAACCGGAACATCCATATGCATGCTATGTAGAGCACATGATGAAGATTGTGAACATTTGTTCTTCAAATGTCTCATTGCTATAAGGATTTGGGCTAGTCAAGGGCTCTCAGATATCACGTCAAGTTCAGTTTTCTGGGCTACGTTACCGAGGCAGAGGCGAGGTCACGAGGCAGTTCGGGGGAAAAGATTCACGGTTCTATGGGCCATATGGTTGCACCGTAATGAGGTGGTGTTTGAGGGGAAAGCGGTATCGAGTGAGGGAGTCATCCAGGAAGTGGAGAGGTTGGTTGGTTTGTGGTTTGTAAACGTGTGAGGTGGAGTCATGGAGGGCACGATGGGCCATCTTCTATGGTCTCGTTACCCTCTAGTTCCACTTGTATCGCGGTTCACCATTATGGGTGATCTGTCTTCCTTATTCAAAAAAAAAAATGACCCTTTCCCAAAGGATGATGCACAAACTGAAATTGGCCCAAATTTCTTAAGATTCCTGAAGTCTTTATTTTTATTTATTTTATTTTTATTTTGGTTTCCTTATTTTTATTTATACAGGTGCCCGTTTATGTAATCTCCCCTGGTGCTGAAGAAATGCTGGCATTGGCTAATGTTATCCCCGAATGGCTGGACAGGGAACGCCAAAATAAGGTGTCTTTTGATGATTCACATTGAAAATTCAAAATTTTGTCAATGACTCTGAAATTCCATCCATTCTGTTAGATGTACAGTGGTTTGTCCATGTTTGACCATGCCGAGCTGATAAAGGATAAGAGGCTTCAGATTTTTCCCGTGATTCATTCGCCTGATCCAATGTAAGTTCAGAGGAATTTGGTTCCTCATCTCTGGAAATCTTCATGTGACTTATCTACTTCTCTAGTGGGTAGTGAAAGGCTAAAATCCATTTAGATGGGCTGACCCATTAGCCCTCCTGGTTAAGGCCCCATCAGATATGTAACTAAATAGCAAACATTAGTCAACAGCATTTCACTTGTTAGAAATCTGTCTTGAGGAGGGTCTAATCTGGTTATTTCACTTGTTAGAAATGTGAAACTCCTGTGGGTAAGTTCCATTTGCTTATAATCCTGTTTTGGCTCCATTCTTTGATACAGCCATCCTTCTCATCGTCAACATTGTCAACATCCTAGTTATCACCATCACAATCATTCTCATCATCATCAACGTTCCATCCATCCTAATCATCATGAACATCATTGTAATCATATTATCATAATCCCAATTATCTTCTTCCTACTCATCCTTATCCGCAGAAACTTAATCATCATCTTCTCCATTACAATCATCCTCGTACTTGTCATCAGCATCCTAATTGGCTTACAAGCTAATCATGCTAAGTATCACCATAATAATTAGTTTGGGTATATGTAATCTAATAGCCATGCAAATTAAGCATGTTGAAGAAGTCTGAATTGCCATCCTATTCAGAGAGGAATGGCGAGAACCATGCATAGTCTTCTCTCCTCATTGGACTCTTCGATTAGGTCCAGCTGTTCATTTGCTTCGCCGCTGGCATGCTGATGCTCGCTGTTTGCTCATTCTTGAGGCACGAAAAATTCTAACCAGTTTCTGCAAATTTCTATCCCATTTCTTTTTAAAAAAGATGTCCTTCCAATCAGTGATCTGAACACTTCTGGAATTTTTCAGAGCGAAATTGATGCTGATCTGGCCCTCTTGCCTTTCGCACCCATCCTCATGAAAGTTCTCCGATGTTCATTCCTCTCTGGAATCCAGTACATTCCTATATCCTTTTATTCCCAAGATTTATCTTTGAGTGAGGGAATGAATGACCATTTTCATTGGTAACAGGATCAAGAAGGTCCAGCCATTGCTTGAATTTCTCAAGCCCAAGCATCTCCTGGTGAGAATCTCCATTTGCCCTTGTCACATGCTCATGCACATGACAGGTCATTCTGTATGTGTTATCGCCTGCACAGGCATGGGCTATACTGTAATCCTTCATTGCTTCCTTCAATTTTCTTTCTCAGTTCCCAGAAGCTCTTCGAACACAAATCCCACTTGCGGAGGAGAAGTTGACTTCAATATTGTACTACCAGGAGAACAGAACTCTATCTACTCCAAGCATAAACGACGATGTTGAAGCTCATCTCTCATTTGAACTTGCTCGCCAGCTTCGCCCAAGGAAGACACCAAATGAGAACATGGCAATTGCAAGGCTGGAGGCAAAGCTCCAGATGCATAACGGGATGCACCTCCTGATTCCGCAGAGATCGCCACCAGATCTCATTGAAAAGCGGTTGCTCTGGGGAGCTGTGAACACTAGCCAGCTTCTTAGTTCTTTGAAAGATAGAGGCATTGAAAGCTCGCTGGAAGTAGTAAAAGAAGAAGATGGTGATCATTGTAGAATTATGGTCCAAAGGCCAAGCAGAGGCTTGATAGATGTGGAGGCAGAAGCACCGCTGATGATCACCACATCAGACAAGGAACTCGCTGTCGCCATCAGGAAGGCAGTGTGCATGAGCTTCGAGGGGATCTAACCTTGATCTCTTCAGCATTCACATTGCTCTTCTGGACTTTATGCTGAATCAAATACACGGGGTAACATTCTTTATCTTTAAGAGATGTTTACCAATAATGTTAAATTCATATAAAGAACCAATTATATCAGCCCTTGGCCTTTAAATGAGACCCCCAACATGATGACAGGAGTCTTGGCACTGTTGGAATGGCGAAGAGCAGTGTTCTTGGCACACTCGGCATGCCTGACATGCTTTGCATGCAGCAGATAGTATGCATGATGATTGAGTTAGATGACATATGGTCGACATGATGGTGTTATCACAAGATGGGGATGTGGGAGCCAAGCATGTGCAATGGCATAAGCAGGGCGATAATATCCTCCTTACTCCTCGCTCCTCGCTCCTCGACAATAGTGCTGCGTGGGTCATTGGGCTAGAGGCCTAACAACCCAGACAGGCAGAGTGGCCTAGTGAAGGCGGCCATGAGCGAATCTTGATGCAAGAATGAATCTTGTGCCATTAATGTAGACACAGACGGTCTGGAAGGCGCAATGAGGTACTAGTCATTAGCTTGATGGAGACAAGACCATGCTAACTAAAGAGGTCATTAGCTTTATGAGGTTACCTCCACACTCAAATGGGCATTCAACATATTCCCAAATCACCCAAATTTTACCCTTCTCTAAAGCCATAGAGTTTGCTTCTACCATTGCTTGCTTTGGCTTTGTACGTTGTGCTTCTAGTAATTTGAGCGAATGTATGGGAATTGGAAGAAGTTTGCTAGAAATTGTACAAATGTCAAGGCTACCATGGTTGAGAAGGGTCAGAATCCAAGGTTCTGGTTTGTCCGAGCTCAACGGACAATCCGCTAGAGATTTGAATCAGACATTGGACATCCACATTGGATAAGTGTAGTGTGTCAAATTACAATCAAATAAATAAAAATAATTAGAATAAAGGATGGGAACATTAGACATCCACATTGGATAGTCTAGTGTGTATGAATGAAATAAAATAAATGAGAAAAAATAGACTAAATCCTAGGAATTAGAAATAAGTCTTGATATTCTTCCTACAATGCTTGTGGTCATCACTATATTCTCTATCACTTCATTGATTCATCTTTTTGAAGTTAGATGTAGCTCCCTCATTGCATATCATCTCTTATCAATCATCTCTCATATCTTGGTTGTTTAGTATATCCTCTATCAAATACATTGCACAATGGCAGGCAATATGGAATGTTGATCTGTTTGGTAGATCTAAATGGATCAATCTTGTTTGCTCCTACATCCCCCTTAAGGGGAGATAGATGTAGGACCAGTCATTATAGTTCTAGTGGCATGGCAAGGTGATTGGAGGACTATATGGGGCTGACAAAGCATGATCATGTGGTTATTAAAAACAGGCGTTCACACGTCAAAATATAATTCAAACTCACTCAATTAAGGCTTTAATTGTAAATTAAATATCATAATGTTAAGGGTTAAATCCATGGAGAGTTAGGATAAATTTTTTAGATACCTTCAAATTTGATCAAATTGGACAACGGATTGAGATGATAAATTAAAGAAAAATAAACTTTCAGAAAAAAGACTCAAAGACAAATCCATAGAATAAAAAATCACTCGATTTAGACTTGTATTCACTCGATTCGTGAAGAAGAAACGCATGAAACACATGACGCTCGATCTTTATTTGAGGCTCTACATGTATCCTTGTGTCCACGGGTTCCACCAAATGGTTTTAATTTTAGCCGTTATAACTCATTTGATGAACGGTTGAGATTAAACCATTTTTAAATGATTCATCGATGAATCACAATGGACCGCGTACCCTCATTTAAGTGACGATCGACAATCACAATTAAATCGAGCGATCAGACGCTCCACATGTCACCACATACCATGCACATAAAAATAGAAAAGAATAGCCCCACATGACAAAAATAATTAAAATCTGATAGGTTTATAAGATGTGCATAATTAGTGAGTAAGCTCAAATCCTGAATAGGATGCTTTATCTCACTAATTACACACAAGCGCACACACATGTAGACGTGCCCACGCGCACACATATGTATGTGCCAAGTGGCGTGTTCATACGCTGCCATGTGACGACGTAATTTTTGCCCACACCACGTCAGCTGCCACATCAGCACGTGATATAAATATGAATTTTTTATTCTTTTTAATTCCAAATAATTCCAAATAAATTCATAAAAAATCAGAAAAATTCCAAAATATATCCTTAAAAATTAGAAAATTCATAAATTTTAAAGTAAAACTCCAAATTAATCTAAATTTGTTTTGTTTGATCAAAAATTAAATTATATATCATTCTAAAAAACCTAATTATAATCTCAAAAAAAATGGAAATAATCTAATCTTAAAATATTAATCTTAATTTATCATTCTTATCCTTAAATTAGTGCATTTTGAGATTATAACTTTATTTTTATCGAATGATAGATATACACTAAAAAAATATGATAACTTGCATTAGAATGGAATATTTTATGCCTTAATTTGAATTAATAATCATACATGTTTTAGTATAATTTGCATGTTATCATTAACTACATGCCAACTAGTTTATTTGGAAGTGAATTCTTTAACTAATAGTAAGCTAGTTTGTTAAAAGTTAATTACTCAACCAAAAGTCAACTAATCACTTAAAAAATTGACAAGAATCAAAATGTGACCAAAATTTAACCCTTAAAAAAGGTCAACTCATAGGTCACGATATCATAAGAGAGGCAATGACCAAGAGGTAGAGGTTCAAAACAACTTCACCAACAAGAAGTCTATACATTTCACATTATGAGAGTATCATTTTACACTCAATGGGTACATGAAAAGAAAGAACTTAGGTTTTTGAACCTCTTTGAACTCTGGAAAAACCTTGTGATTCAAGGAGAGACTCTTGGTGGGAAGAGTTCTTGATTCTAGGTGAGTCTAGAGGTTGATGACAACAACTCAATAGCGGTAGATTTATTCTTACCCTGTAGGACTTTTCCTTTTTGAGATACCTTTTTTTGCTTATTTTCAAAGATCCCTTGGAAGATTCAAGAAAATCAAATATAGATAATTACACCTGAAATTCTTGATTTGTGATGAGAATATTTTTCAAGAAAGAGTTTTTTAGATTCTTTAACACTCGATTCTTGAATTCCAAAAACCTTACTATTATCAACGATGACGTTTGATTAAGAGTTCTTATTCGGATAATATTGGAGATTGTAGAATTGGAATCAAGTTTTTCAAAAAAAAACTTTGAAGAACTGAACTTTTGTGTATTTCTTGTTTGATGGGAAAATGGAATAACGATGAAAGTGTTTGAAGCTTGGATTCTAGAATCCCAAATTCCTTCCTTGAATCAAGTATAAATTTTTACTCAAAGCTTGGACTAGGCTGATCTTGGAGTCTATGGATTTGAAATAAGGTGTAGAAAAAGTTGGTGGAATAAAGAGATCATATATCTTTGTGTTTTAATTGAAAATGGAAAAAAAAAATCAAAGTTGTATGTTTCACATTTGAGAGAGAGAGAGAAGAGAAGAGCTTTTTTGAGGAGAAAAATAGACAGCCTAATAAAGATATTTTGATGTTTGATATTTCTAATAAAAATGAAAATTACTCTTTTTATGTATATCACAAATTATCTAATATATATAAGAAACTATATTCGTTCATATATAAGAAGTGGCCGAAGTCAGAAATATAGATATATTATAAATAAATAATATAGTTAAGCTATTATATATTTTGATGTATATAGAAAAATAATGAATGTGAAATTCAAAAAAATAATTTCTCTAAATATTTATCTATGAAAATATAGTTTTTATCTCAATATAGGTGTCTGATATATATATATATATATATATATATATATATATATATATATATATACCCCTCATGAGAATCTATGTTGTCTTGGACTTGGAAATACTTAAAAGAACTAATCCTCCCATCGTCTTTGGCTACATAAAAAATAACAATATTGATTCATGAAAATGTGATAATAAACAAAAAAATTCATCAAAGCAACCATCTTTGCAATGGTTTATTCTCTCCATTTCAATTTCAACTTATCTTACAAATAAGAAATTAAATTTCTCTCATTTTCCTGATTAAAATAACTCAATTTCTATGGATTCCGGTGCTGATTTAGTTACATCAGCTAAGAAAATTACTTTTTCTTTGAGATCATTGAGTTTATGGTGGAAAAAGATGCAATGTGGCTCTTCTGAAGGTCATTGAATCTGTAAAAAGGAACCGTTTTCACTAGTCTATATGCCATTGAATTCTTGCACAACATCAAATACAATAACTATATCTCGGACTACATGGATAGAGTTTTACTCGCATGGAAAGATTATACACATCATCAACTTCATTTCATGAACCATTAGACCTAAGTTTCTTTGATTTTATGATTCTTTTCATGCTTGATTGTTGTTTGTCTAAGTATCATGCGTTCTTACCATGTCTTAGCTTCATTTCTTGGTGATAGATGATACCATTGTTCATTTGAATAAAGCTACTCTTTTCAATCTCTTATTGCTCTTCTCCACTTAATCAACATGAAATACCCATAAGGTGAATCTTCTTGATTTCATCTGTCTCTCACTTGCTCTCAATCTCACTATCTTTCTCTATCCTTTTTGGACTTATGATTCATCTATGGCACATCTTCCTTGATTTCATCTCTCTCTAGCAAAGTGCATGGATAAGTCCATCTCCATTTGACTTGTTAATGTCATGTGGCATCAAATCTATTATCTCTATCATTTTTTTTCATCATTTCTAGATTGCACTTGTAATCGCAAAGAAAACGAAGATCGAGAGATCAAAACTCCTCATTTTCTTGAATTAGCTTCCTTCTAGTTCCTCATTTTCTTGAATTAGCTTCCTTCTAGTTCCTCATTTTCTTGAATTAGCTTCCTTCTAGTTCCTCATTTTCTTGAATTTGCTTCCTTCTAGTTCCTCATTTTCTTGAATTATCTTCCTTCTGGATCATCATTTTCTTGAATTAGCTTCCTTCTAGTTCCTCATTTTCTTGAATTATCTTCCTTTTGGCTCATCATTTTCTTGAATTAGCTTCCTTCTAGTTCCTCATTTTCTTGAATTATCTTCCTTCCGGCTCATCATTCATGCAATTTTTTCATCTATCAACTGATTTGAATCAAAGATTAGATGTGGAAAGTGGACCTCCAAATCTTATCTTTCACATGATCTAGATTCCTCTATGTCCAATTATTTACCTAAAACTCCCTCCATTTATTCATAATTTAATACAAACCAAGGTGGGATCTAAGTTTTCAAATTGGGATGGAAGATCAGGTCGATCATGATGCTCTCTCTCTCTCCTCTGTCCGACGTGGCATGGGCCGTGCCGAAACGGCCCGAAGGCCCGTATGTTGCCGATGGCCGCCGTTCTCTCTCCTATCTGCTTCTCCACTGATCCGCTCAACCTCTGTTGCTGGATTCGGCAGATAAGGTCTCCCTCTCTCTCTCTCTCTCTCTCTCTCTCTCTCTCTCCCTTCTCTCTCTATCCATGATCTGCATCAATTCCGGCGTCAGCACAACAGCGTCGACGCAACTAGCGACGCCAGTTTCCTCTATCAGTCGAAAACTTAATTTCTCTCCGCACGAGCACGTCCCCGGTTGTGTAAGATTCTCAAAACTAGAACGTCGCCGCCAGCGCCTCAATGTAGAAGCCCTAGGGCGAAATCCGGCTATAGCCGACTACGCCCTCGGCAGTACCGTATTTCCGGCGGATTCCGCCGACCGAAGATCAAAAATCCCCTCAGTGATTCTCAAATTAGGAATTTCTGACGTTCTCCGATGTTCGGATGTTATAGATCAGGTTTTGTCCAGGGATTTATCAGTATTGTTGTACTGCGCTGTGAGGATGATAGTGGCGGTCAAATTTATGAGGCTGCTTGTGTTTTTAAAGTCTCTTATTAGAGATAGAGCTTATTTTCTGGTTTCCGAGAGAGTGGATATTGCTGCAGCTGTTGGAGCTAGTGGCGTTGTGCTATCTGATCAAGGTCTGTTTCTGGATTTATCTTATTTTTTTCCTATATCTGCATTTTTATTCGAAGCTTTTGACACTCGTGAATGTTGTCTCATCATATGTGGTCATCAAATTATCAATAAGAGTAAAAATTCTTTTTAATTACTTAAATCTGGATAATGACGCCACGTATGTTCTATTTCATCGAGGACTACGAGCGTCATTGCACTTTCCATTTCAGAAGAAAAACCTAAATCTCTTTAATTTAGATCAGGGTTTGTTTCTGGATATTTAAGTTTTTTTCCGTGATTTTTTTCTTTATCTGGATTTTTATTGAAAGATTTTTTTACCGCTCAAATTACGTATTTTATGCTCAGAAAATTGAGAAAGAACTCATTTTTTTGAAGATTATTTGTAAGAAGTTGAGAGAAAATACTTCAAAAGAAACTGAATTATAGTATATTAAATTTCTTTGTTCTTGAAAAATCATTGCAAAAGAACTTATCAACAAAGTTGTTTTTACTTTTGAGACGTTGTTTTAGTAATTGGTGATATCATAAAGCACTTTTCTTGCTTAATGATGTCATCTATGTTTAACTTTTACCGTCGAGGAAGAGCATCATTGTACTTTTTCTTTTCTGAAGAAAAAATATGCCCGTGAAAAATAACTTAAATCTCTCTCTCTCTCTCTCTCTGTCCATGCATTCAGGGCTTCCTGTAATTGTGGCGAGAAATATGATGATGGGTTCTAGAGCTGAAAGTGTGCTTTTGCCATTGGTGGGAAGAAATCTTCAAAAATCAGGCAGTGCAATCACAGCATCAGCTTCAGAGGGTGCTGATTTGCTGATATTCAACGTTGATAAAAATAATTACAAGAAGGTTCTTGTAGATTGCATTACGACGCAGAATATTAAGGTTCCCATTTTCTTAGAGATGATCAACTGGGAGGGAGAGAGTCGGTCATCTGACGTGGCATCAAACTTGCTCCAGTTAGGAGCAAGCGGAGTCATCCTTTCATTGGATGATATGGAGATGTTCACAGAGGATAACTTTGCCATGTTCTCAAATACGAAGAGACAGGATATAAATGTTCTAGAGGAATCTCATGATGTAAAACCCTTGATTGCCGGATTTAGCAAGCTCCAGGAGAGAGAGATTGAACTGATTGAGGCAGAAAGAGTTCTTATGCTCGAGACAATTGCAGTCATTCGCGAAGCTGCACCACTGGTGATCTTTTAATGCTGAAATTCGGTAGTTGAAAGATACCCTTCATATGATATTTACTATGGTTTATCTTGAATCTCATATCTGTTCATGTGTTTTGAGTCATTCAATTTTTCATTTTGATTCCAGATGGATGAAATTTCACTCCTAGAAGACGCTGTCGCCCATCTTGATGAGCCTTTTATGATGGTGATTGTTGTAAGTAACCCACCATCTATTATTAATGTGTCTTGTAAGTGATTCAATCATCATCTTCATAAGATTATGGTGGTTGTGTCGTGTTGTAAGATGGTTCTATATTAATATTTTTTTACTCACGTACATTTAAATCCTAACAAAAGAAAACTTTGTTTTTTGTTTCTCATCTTACGGATTTACATCTTTTAAGGTCCCCTTCCTTTCATTTTTTTCTCCGCTCAAAGGTTTTTTTGCTGACGGTTTTTAATTTCAAATACTAATCGAGGCTCTTCCTGGTGCTCGAACAAGTAAAAAAGTTTATCCTCAAATTTAACTTTTCATGTGCAATCTCATTCTAGGGTGAATTTAACTCTGGAAAATCGACTGTCATCAATGCACTTCTTGGTGGGAGATATCTCAAAGAAGGGGTAGTTCCAACGACAAATGAAATCACTCTTTTGTGTTATTCAGAAGGAGAACAGTCAGAGCAATGTGAAGTTCATCCGGATGGCCAATTTGTTTGTTATATACCTGCACCAATCCTGAAGGAGGTCAGTATATCTGAAAGTCTATGTTCATGACTTTGTGAATATTTTGTATATCTTTTTTCTGTTCATTAGAGTTTTGTGTTTAAGGATTTTTTACAAAACGGCCACCTGTTCGTCACAGATTCCATTGCTAACCCCTATGTTGTCGACAATCAGCTGTTAAGTGTCTGCTGCATCTGACCTGTGAAGGCCCATTTTCTTTTTGATAATTAATAAAACCATTTCATTGAAAAAAATGATTATGTTTTTGAGCAAGAGAGGTGGAAGCAGCGATGAGGAGAGAGATTGACAGAGGGACAAGAGGATTCACATTTACACTGTGATGAAAATAAGGCAATATGCAAGAACATCCATTTTTATATTCTATGAATGAAAATAAATGACGACACGACTAAAGCAATATGTGAGAACTTCTTTTTTATTTATAAAGCTAATTTCAATTTATTTTATAGATGATCCTGGTTGACACTCCTGGAACAAATGTGATACTCCAGAGGCAACAACGCCTAACAGAAGAGTTTGTGCCTCGTGCAGATCTTGTAGTCTTTGCTTTATCATCTGATCGACCGTTAACTGAAAGTGAGGTATATATTATTTGTTTAACTTGTCACAAATATTTGAATTTTTTATATGATATATGTTATCTTCATGGTGGAGCTGTTATGAATATCTCTAAATTGTTATTTGTTGAGCATTACAAAATCCTACTACGTCAACAAGTTTTCGCTAGGCACAGACCTGTCAGTAGACGTCAATATTTAGTCATACTATTTTAAAGTACACAATCTTCAAGTAAGGCAAAAGATTCGTTTGTATACAGTGTGTCTCAGGGAGTTCACCGATCTTGGGTGATCATCCCTTCTGTGTTTTTAAAAAAATATCTTAGATGTTAACCCACCTGGAGCAGCGGATTTGGACCTCGCTAGGGTGGGGTAGCGGTGCGTCACAGGTCTCCATTGCCGCCTCGGGCCGATTGGGCGGCTTGATATTGGCCTGGAAGGAGGCTGTTTTCGATCGGTCCGCAACATGGCTGGGACGACATGTGGTGGCAGCCCGTTTGGTGAACAGATTTGACGGAAGTGTTATGGTGATGGCCTCTGCATACAGTCCGGCGACACCATCTCGCAGAGGCGAACTATGGGAGGACCTCGCCCAGCTATGTGGGGCGTTCCCGGACACTCCCATTCTCATCGGCAGGGACTACAACGTGACATTAGCTGCAGACGACCGCCCGAACGGAGCGGGGGGACGGGACCCAGGATCAGCCCAATTCCGGGAAGTGTTAGCCCAACAAGGGCTCGCGGAGATAGGGCCTTCCGATCGGAGGTTTACGTGGAGAGGTCCGACCTCCCAATCGCGGCTGGATCAGTTCTTATGCTCTATCGAGTTGCTCGCCAGTTTCCCCTTAGCCTAGGTGACATCCCTTTCGCGCTTGATCTCGAATCACACTCCCATCGTGTGGTCAACACATGGAGGCCCCAACCGGCCCACTTATTTCAAAATAAATTGGTCGTGGCTCCGCGATGGAGGATTTAAAAGAGACATAACTGAGTGGTAGCAATCTGACGCAGCCTTAGCGCAGGAACAATGAAGAACAATGGTTTGAATCCACAAACCTTGACCTTCAAGAAGGGTTAGGTTTTGAGTCCACAGAACTAACCTCTTCAACCCTTGAATCCATAAGGGGTGTACTTGAATCCACAAGCACAGAGCACTCTCTAACAGGGAGAACACTCAAGAGAAGAAAGCAAAGCTCTCAAAAGGGATAACTTTCAATTGTGAGTTTAAGGAGTACAATGGGTGGCCTTATATAGGCCTCAAAAGGTGAAGGGTTGTCCATGTGATGTGACCCCCTGAAATGACAACTCAAAGTTTTGAAAATATAACACTAACATCATGCATGTGTCAGCGATTAGACCTGACACCACAAAAGGAAGCTTCTAGGCTCAGATAGGCTTGAAAAGAGATATTCCAGCATCTCTAGAATCTGACACAATATATTGGTGTGTCCCTAGGTGATCCACTGTAGATTTGTCAGTTTCTAGGGATTCTCCCAGGCCCATTAAGCTTTACTGGGCCTCACAACTGGACTGCTTTATATTGGGCATATTAGCAGATGTGTGGCCTACATCACAATCCCATCTTAATTTTGGCTCGGCATCAGACCATCTTATAACCAAGCTGAAGGATTTTCGCTATCATCTCTTCAACCTTTGGCGGTAGATACGAACAACTCGAACTCGTAATCGAGACACCGCTCTTGCATGCATCCAGACATTAGATGCGATGGAAGACTTGAGACCTCTTACGGCAGAAGAGACCAAGGAGCGAAAGACATGCCAGGACAAAGTGGCGGAAGTAGATCTCAAAATCGAGATGGACTGGCGCCAGCGTTCTCGACAGCTCTGGTTGGCGGCTGGAGATGCCAACACCCGTTTCCTCCATCAGATGGCGAACGGGCGACGATGCCTCAATAGCATCCGCCGCCTTCGAATTGGAGAATATGTGCTTAGCGACCAGGCAACAGTCGCCCAAGCTTTTGCGAAGCACTTTCGGGATTTTTATCATCGAGGACCACCTAACTAGTGGCGGTGGTTGGCTACCGGTGCCTCTGTTTTAGCACCGTGTCAGCAGCAGCAGCTAATACTCCCTTTCTCAGAAGATGAAGTAATAGCGGCAGTACGAGGTTTAAACAACGAAGGCGCTCCCGGTCCAGACGGCATTCTGATGTTCTTCTATAAGGATTGTTGGGACACAGTGGGACACAAAGTCATGGCAACGCTGCAAGACTTTAGAGCTGGTTGATGCAACATGGACAGGCTTAACAGAGCATATATCGTACTTCTGCCAAAGGTTCAAGGGGCAGAGCAGATCGGCGACTTTCGCCCAATTTCACTGTCCAACTCCTTGTACCTAATATTTGCAAAGGTGTTGGCTAATCGGCTCCAACAGATCCTTGCATTGCTGATTAGCCTGTTCCAGTCTGTCTTGATCCCAGGCCGGCAGATGACGGACAGTATCATGCTGGCGGAAGAAATTGTTGCATCATAGCGTCGAGATGGCACCACCGGCTTTATGTGGAAGGTGGACTTCGCCAAGGCCTATGACTCCATCGACTGTCATTTCCTCTGGAACGTCCTCCGACACCGGGGGTTCTCGGAGACGTGGGTGTGCTGGGTGAAACAATGTGTTACGACCTCCACCTTCGCCGTTTTGATGAACGACCGACCACAAGGGGGATGGATTCACCCTTAACGAGGTATCAAGCAGGGATGTCCTTTGCTCCCCTTACTTTTCATCCTTGCAGTGGACGCCTTGGCAGTATGCACATTGCGGGTGTGCTCGTGTGGGGCTCGACCGGATTCCCAGTCAGCTAGCCTTCCTGATGGCATACCCTTGTTGCAATATGCCGATGATACGACATTCTTTATTCAAGGATCCATGGTGGCAGCACAGACACTCTCAACCATGATAGATATTTTCTCAGACTTCTCTAGCCTCCGACTGAACCGAGCTAAGTCCACATTCGTCAGTTTTGGCTTATTTGAGGAGGAAATAGGTGGCTGCTCTTAGATATTGGCAACGCCCATTGGAGTCCTACTGATCCGGTACCTTGGGGTGCTGCTAGTTGATCGCCGACTTAGAATCCAGGATTGGCAGCCTGTATTTGAGAAGATGGAGACGCGTCTGGGAGGGTGACGGGCACGCCTCTTGTCGCGTGGGGGTCGTTTGATTTTGTTGAAGCCAGTCTTGGCCGCCTAACCCATCTACTTCATGTCGATTTTAAGGATGCTGGCCGGTGGCAGAAGACGCCTCGAGAAGATCATGCGGAGTTTCTTTTGGAGAGGTTCTCAGCCCGACGAACCTCGGGAGGCGGCGCTAGTGGCATGGTCTATGGTGTGTCGGCCTGTGTCTCAAGGCAGGCTAGGCATACGCCACCTTCAGCATACCAACATGGCCCTTCTTACTAAGTGGGTGCGCCAGATAATGTAACTATCAGGCGACTTAGCGACGGGGGTCCCATGAGATGGGTATGGATCTTTGCTTGATTGGGAGATGTGGCGAACCCTGAGGCGTGGCGATTCAGAATTTATGTCGAGCGTGCAAACGTGTTTCTTGCAGGTCCAGAGGTTCTTCTGGCCGCAACTGCGGGATGGGGAGAACTTCTAGTTCTGGGATGATGACTGGTTGGGACACGGCTGACTAGATAGGATTTTCCCTCGTCTCTACGCACTATTTACAGCTCCGAGGGTAGTGGTGCGGCGGGCTTGGAATGATGTCTGGGTTCCGTCCATGCCCGAGGCATTGCATTGACTGCGAGCGGCTGAGCTGATTAGCCTATAGGTGCTCCTGGCGGACCGCCGTCTAGCAGAGGCAACACATGACGCGTGGGTATGGAGCGGCCCTAGTTGCACCACTCGGGCCGCATACAAATTATTTTGGGACCAGCAGGACTCAAAGGATCCGCTCATCCTGCAGAGGTGCCGTTTGGTGTAAAAGCGTTGTCTTCCTTTGAAGATCAAGGTGTTTGCCTGGCTCCTGTTACGACGGCGCTTGATGACGAGGTCCCTACTGCAGCGTATGGTCCCAGACGCTCTAGCAGAATGCGCGCTGTGCGCCAGGGCAGTGGAGGATTGCCAACACCTATTCTTCGTCTGCCCCTTCGCCCAAGCAGTGCGGTAGGCGGCAGGCGTAGGCCGCCTCATGGTGACATCGGAGGAGGCATTCTAGTGGTCTCTTGGCAACGGAACATTTTCTCGCGAAGCTGCGTGGTAGACTATCTTTGCCACATTGTGGTCCCTCTGGATTCATAAGAACACGGTCATATTCAGGGGTTGTACCCCATCCGTTGATGCTATCTAGCACAACGCGAGGGGGTTTGTGTCTTTTTGGTACCAAGGTGGTATAGGCCCCTCGACTATTGGACCCTTGTAGCTCATGATCTGTATCCTTTGTCATTGGTTAAATGACAACGAGGGGGCACTGTTTTGGGGTGTCCTTCTCCCTTTTCGTAAAAAAATAAAAAAATATTCAGTTTATTATGATATTTTTCAGTTATTACCTTTTCCATTCATATATGTGTCTGTCCATGAAAGTTGTAGGTTAGTGCTTGAATTTTACCGCAGTTACGAACAAATGCACTGTTTGCAGATGCAAAAGGCCATAACACTATGTTTAGGTTATTAACTCTAGTGTACACTAAGCACAAATATTGGCATTCTATTATATCCTTTTAGCTTGTTTTCTTTGAATTTTTTATTTATTTTTCCCTTTGAGATGGACACATATTTTTATGTCTATAACCATGCTAGGATACCTACCTAATATGTCAATATTATGGCCTGTAAGATTTATTAGTGTTTCTTTTTTTCGAGAAATAATATTTTTTACTGTAACATACATGATATGCACAAATATTGGCATGCTCCAGATTTGAAAATTGTTTGATTAAAAAAGAAGGGAGTTGTAATTGTCAGATTAAGAGACATCTAGTTTTATGTTTCATATTTATATACTGTGTATATATGTATATCCACCTCTGTTTTATGATGTAAGACTATCGATTGATAGGAGTAAATACACAATATGTAAATCTGAAAACCGTGGACATATGCACGGGGCATTTGGTGGCCCAGAAAATTGATGGTAATCGTGGACGTATCGACTGTAGGTAATCTGAAAGCCCTCAAAATTTAGTAATGGCAGCCATAAACAATCTGAATGGTAGAGACTATAAGTCTAGTAAGCCAGAAGTAATCTGTTAAAGAAAGTAGTTTTTGCCCAAAAAACAATTATCTGCTTTTTCTTGGAAGAAAGGTCATCTGGTTGAAAATTCATCAAATATATCTTTTTTTCACAGGTTACTTTTCTTCGATATGTGCAACAATGGAAGAAGAAAGTTCTGTTTGTCTTGAACAAAATCGATCTTTACCGGAATAACAGTGAGGTTCAAGATTTTTCTAATATTCACATTCCAGTATTTTTACCTTTCTTTGCCATTGATTTCTGCTAAAGTTTTAAAGAAAAGTAGGTATTTTGGGGAAAAAAACGGGAATAAATCAGATCATCGGATCATTTACAGAACAATAGCAAGTTTCGACATTTGCACAACTTAATCCTTATTGTTTATCATTCAATCCTGATTAAGTTATTGATGCAACCTCAGTTATATCTTCGTGAGTTATGTCAGAGAACTCTATCAATTCTTACTATTGATATTTATACTTGAAAAATCAAGTTGCAAAGCAGAGAAACAGATCACAAAGTATCCTCGAATAGGTCAAGCAGCCTTCTCCTCTGGTATCAGTCACAGGTTCTGCAAGTGCAATTTCCAGCCCTCTGACTCCTGGAAGCTTAAACGATTCATTGCTTAGCCAGATCCCATTCCTCAGTATCATGATGGCCCTCTCTCAGAATGTCCCTTTCCTCCCTGGTACAACTGCCCCTATATTTAAGTGCCACAGGCTAACCTCTTTTCCGGCCACTTACCTGCTAAAGTCAACTTGCCGTGACTACTTATTTCTGCTCATGCTTCTCACATGCTACTGCTCAAGGATCAGTAATTGCCTCCTCTTAAGCATCCTGATTTCTGTTTGCTTCCTCTCCTCCATGCATGCAGTTTTAATGTCTTGTATAGCTCTTTAAGGATACTGTAGCAGTTTTTCTACAAAATATTGATCTTTGAGATGAAAAAAACCAGAGAAAAGAAAATCCATGCCAGAATAACATTGAGGTTGAAAATTAACTTAATTCACACCCGAAGTTTTTTATTCTTGTTCATCATTCGGTATTGTTGATTTTTTTACCAATTGATAGGACTTCTTGATAAAGACCACGAATAAAGCAAATTTTACCAGAACAACAGTGAGGTTCAATATTTGGTCAAATCACCTCTCAAGTGTTTTAATCCGACTTGTTCATCATTCAGTTATTACGATCTTCTCTCCAAAAATAGGATTTTTGGGGAAAAAACCCTGAACAAAGTATATGCACCTGAATAACAGCGAGGTTCAATACATGCACATTTAAGGGTGTTTTTGTTCACTCAAGTATAAAAAGGGACACTGGGGTGGAGAACTACTCCAGAGTTAAGGGTGCTTAGTCTTGGGCAGTGCAGGGATGGGTGACCTCGTAGGATGAAGGGCACTGGGAGGAGAAGAACTCCAGAGTTAAGCGTGGTCAGGCTTGGGCAGTCCAGGGATGGGTGACCTCTTGGGTGGGAAGTGTTGTATCGGGTGATCATCAATTTCGGGGGATTATCCTTTAATGTTAAAAAAAATTCCTTCTTGTTTACCATTCAGTTCTACCAAAGTTTTTAACTGAAAAAGAACTTTTTGATAAAACCCCTTAAACATGACAGAATCTGTATCAGAATTACTGTGAGGTTCATTCTTTACACAATTCATCTTTTTAGCTTTTTTTATCCTTTTTTTGTTCATCATACAATTCTCTTGAAGTTTTTTACAAAATATGAAAAAGCTTTTAAAAACCAAGTAAATCAGCAGGATTCAATATTTGCAAAATTCACCCTTTAAATGCTTCCATTTTTTGTCTTAATCATGCAATATTGAAAAAAAGGGTTTTTTTACAATACAACATATTGTTTGCTACCTTCTGCCAAAATTATTATTTTTTTTGAATCTGTCTTCTGCCAAAATTATATCATTCTCTTATGTTCATAATCCCCCCAGCTTGAAGAAGGTATCAAGTTCGTGACAGAAAATGCGAGAATGTTTCTCAATCAGGAAAAAATGTTGATATACCCGGTCTCAGCAAGATCTGCACTACTAGCTAAACTTTCTTCCTCTTCACCACAACTCCTGTTGAATGATCCAGAGTGGCTCTCCAGTGGATTTCCAGAACTGGAAAACTTCTTATCCAGCTTTCTGGATGGATCGACAGATGCAGGGATGGAAAGAATGAAGCTTAAGTTGGAAACGCCAATTGGAATTGCGGATAGATTGCTAGCTGCCTGTGAAACACAAACAAAGGTTGAGTATGAATCTGCTCTGAATGATCTTTCCGCTATAAAGGATTTGATGGAAAGTGTGAACAGCTATGCTGCAAAGATGGAAAATGAAAGTGTTTCTTGGATGAAACGGACTGTTTCTCTGGTAGGTAGCCTTCTCTCTCTATCTATTTATCTCTCTTCATCAGTTGGTCTTTATCTTGATTCGACTGTCTTTCTCCTTAACTATCTCTCCACCTATCTGTTCATCTCATAAGTTATTCAATTATCTTCTGATTTTTTTCAGGTTGACAAGGCCAAAACTCGAGCTGTAAAACTGGTTGAATCAACTCTTCGGCTATCAAATATCAATCTTATCACCACCTATGCTCTCCAAGGAGAGAAATCTACTCCGATCTCTTCTACTTCTATGATTCAAAACGAAATTATCAACCCTGCACTCATTGAAACACAGGTCAAATAATAATCAGTTGTAGAATTATTAAATTCTTTTCTTTTCTTTTTCTTTTAAATTCTAATATATTTTTTCAGATGATACTGAGAGAATATCTGATATGGTTACAATCAAGCATGATTCGGGAAGGGAATGTTTACCTTGATTCCTTTGAAAAGAGATGGTCCGGAAATTCGCCTCATGATGATAAACAACATTTCATGGAAAGTCTTGAGTTGGTCAAGAGTGGGGAAGAGTTGAGCATCAAAGTGGCTGGTGATTTTAGTTCTAGTGCTGCTGCTAAACTTCTGGAACAGGAGATCAGGGAAGTGGTGAGTTTGATTTTCAAATTCATTACTATTTGGTAATTTGATCCTCATTTACAAGGAAATGAGAATGATTCTCATTTCAAGTTATCTTTAGATTTGTGGTTCTGATTTCTTATTGAAAAATTCTGCTGCACTCATATTATATATCTCTACTATTTTCATCCTTATCATCACTCTATATCTTGCTCACCATACAGGATATTCTCTCTAATAGATTCTCCAGAACTAATCCCCTTTACATCAGAGTTCTTTCTGATAAAATTATACTGAAATATTCATATGTCACCTCTGCATTCTTGATATACTACCACCACCTTATTCCATATTAGAACTCTCTTCCCTCTAGTTTCTTTTCTCTCTAGATCTGATATCCCATGGAAGTATGGGACAAAAAAATGGCATAATGATCCACAGTGTCTTGGAATTTCTCGTCTGTTGCTTTCAAACTGCTGATTAAATACTAGGTGACAGAATGTGCCCTGCAATAGCTCTAGAGGGCTTTCTAGGAAATTCTTCTGCACTCTTCAAAAATATTACCAATATCTTCTTCCTTCTGATCTCTCTGGAGCTGGTATCTTCCCTAGTTTTAGTACTAATAGAACAAAATCTGTGACTTAAAATGCCCTAGAGCTCTTCATTGTCTTGTCTTCAAACTGCAAATATGTTCTATAAAAGAACATAAGTTGTTACATAATATATTATAAAAAGAATGAATCCTCATTTTTTTGTGGCTTTCCTTCTTTTATAGGTTTTGGGGACCTTTGGTGCACTCGGGGCTGCAGGCCTCTCTGCTTCCCTTCTCACATCCGTCTTGCCTACAACAGCAGAGGATCTTCTCGCGTTGACTTTCTGTGCCTCTGGGGGGTAAAAAATCTTAAATTGCTGCCTCTTTATTCCACAGAAAAAAGAAAACAATCACGGAGGGATTCTATCTTTTGCCTTGTTTTGATAATAATTCTGGTTTTTATTTGTCTAACATCTGATTTTGACTTGTGATAGACTTTGAGGGTCAGTCACCATTATTTGGGTGATAGTGCCTTGACCTTATTAGAAAAAAACTCTTGATTGACTGGCTGATCCAGGTAAGGGTGCAATTGGCCAGTCAATCCACCCCAGGGGCTAGTGGTTGATCATCAATCATGAGACACAATCAATCACAATGATTGACTATGATCAAGGAAGATTTAACTTGGAATGTCAGATCTTTCTTCAGATTGACACAATGGCCCAGATTGAAAATGAACTGGATTCCTCCTCCCCTGGGGTTCTAATCCTTACTAGATATATCTTCAGACGAATCCAGATTCTTAATGCTGTAGGGTCAGTATAAGGGTTCCGTCCCATCAGATGGGCTGGCCCACAGGCCCATTACAATTATTCTTAATCTTATTCATGACCTCTTTTTTTCTTCACGTTTGTATTCTAATTCCTTTATCTATCTCACGTTTATGGGTATATCGGGAAACTGTTGCTGCTTTACATTGAATAAAATTGTTGATCTTGCGTTTCCTTTTCTTCTGAGTTGCCATCCTAGGCTCTAACTGCATATGATAAGTTTCTCAGGATAATTCCAATAGAAATAATTGGTTAATGTTCCATAGAAGCTTATAGAATCTACTGTTTGCATGGATGCAGCCTACTAGCAATGTCGAATTTTCCGGCGAGGAGAGAGGAAACAGTGGGAAAGGTGAAAAAGATAGCGGATTCCTTGGCAAAAGAGATTGAATCAGCCATGCAGAAAGATCTCACTCAGGCTCTGGAAACTTTGAAAGAATTTGTGGAGACAGTGGGTAAACCCTACCAAGAAGCTGCCCAGTTAAGAATAGAGAGATTGTCCAGGATCCAACAGAAGCTGGACAACGTTGACAAGAAACTTCAATCCCTCAAAGTCCAGGTACAGAATCTTCATATATCTTGATTTCAATAAATGTTTCAGATGTAATTCTATTCATCTCCCTCTATCTCCGATTGAGATTGGAAATGAACTTCATTCCATTGTATCAGATGTAATTCTATTGTAGCAAAAGGAGATTGAGATAGAAAGGCATGAGTTTTCACTTTCTTCAAGAATCTTACATGAAAGATTCAAAGTGGTTGTCTAGATTCAGATCAACAACATGGTAAGAGCAATAATGCATGGAAATTCCACCCTTACAAGACCTTGAGCTGACCAATTATCAAACCAATAATGAAATAGAGTGACATCCTAGTTTGGTGGTGAATAATCCTCATGCTTGAGGGAACACCTTTCTCAAACCATGCTTGAATGTCGGCTCCCCGCAGATCGGAGTTGCACGCCTCTCCTAATCTAGCAACATGACCTACCTGTCTTTTAGCGCTAGTGTCGCCAAATACTCCTCCAAGCTTCATAATCATGCTCACCCACTTTATCAAAAGTGTTGGATTCATGATGAGTAACTTCAAAACCCTAGCCCTCCCATCTTGTCTGGTTTGCACACCGTCTCCCTAGAGATCGTTGCCAAACATTTGCCTTCCCCTAACCATGAGCATTTCCCAAAAAAACTTCCACATTAGCCTCTCTTACTAATTTCCATAGCTGCCATTTAGCTTAAAGGCTAAGAAATAAAAATAGGTCTCCAAGAAAAGCATTCACCATGGTAGCACCAAACGCCCTTCCCCCTTGACGACACTCTGGTCTGCCACCCTTTGAGTTACCTTTCCGCCTTCTATATCTTTGGTTGCTAGTCGATGGTTGAGATCCAATCTCTCATCAATGGTAGCCCCAAATAATGCATTAGAAGCATCCATAGTGCCTCCTTCCATTATAGTCCAAAATAATAAGTCCAATTTTAAAGTTTAAATATGCCATTTTTGGTAAATTAAACATATAATAATATTTTTAAGATTTTACCTCAATCACAAATAACCATGTCTTTAGTGAATAGGGGTTGGACCACAAAGACAAATTTAACAAGAACTAAATGAAAATGCGAAAAATTTGGTGGAGATAATGGATGAGATTGACGATAGAAGCAAGATGGATGCGAAGCAGCATAGAATAATAATCTAAATATTGAAATTTCCTTTTGAAGATGAGAATATTCAATACCAGGGATGGAAATGGTGCTTTAAAGTTTTATGATGAGAAAAAAGATTCAAGAATGAAAGAAAAAAAATGATAACCCATTTCTAATTAAAGCCAATTGAGTTACTCACTCTAGTGATGCTCCTATTTTGATTATTTGTTCAAGAGCTAGTACGTTTTTCTTGGACCAGGCATCTTGAATTCAACACAAGAATGAAAAGACAAAACAAGAAATCTCTAGAATTGATTATCTGATTATAAACTGACAATTTGTCATGAATCTCTTTTATGCGACTAGTTAATGCTAGACGGGTGAAAAGAAAAGTCTACCCATAAAATTTCAGGTCAAAACTATTTTTGAGTCATCAGATATCAACCTTTAAAATCGAGTGATCATGGCCATTGACCTATTTATCCTCATTAACTCCTCGTTATCTATTTCATCCTTATAACTCTAAGATTTTAAGGTCATCAAAATTGATACAGTTTTTGGAGATAATCTTCCCCTTTTGTATGTAACAGTCGCTCGTCCTAATGAGAAAAGACGCTCTAATAGAGAACTTGATGCACAAACTGATAAAAACCCCTTTGCTAGGATCAGAAGTCGTGGATATTTTTCGGATCCAATTTCACACCACCATTGTAGCGCATCAAGATGAGAACCCTTAACTTGAGAGTCATCTAGATAATCAAATATTTCATCAAATATTGGCCTTTCTAATAAGATGTTTATGTTCCTCTTCCTTTTATGATTTATCAATTCAACCATCATTTTTGAACAAGCTGTAGAATTACTAAGTATTGTCTCATCCTGTGTGCAAGTACTTGATGTTAGTGGGGCAGGCATCAATTGAAGCAAATTCTTCAAGTGTCACATGATGTATTATTGCTCATACATGGAAATATATTCAAGTTTTAAAGACGGATCAAGCATTGTAGCGATAGAGAGGATTGGTTTTCTTTTTACTTGTGACTCATACTTAAGTAACTTTGCCAAAGGCAAATAGAAAAATTAAGACCAAAACCGAACCGTGATCAAGGTTGACTGAGACTAAGACCGAAACCAAATTAAGGTTTTTGACCAAGTATTGTGTCAAAAACTGGTCTGTGACCGGAACTGTTAAAACCCTAGTTACATCATTTTTAGTTTTCTTAGGGAATTCTAATAAAAATTACAAATTATTTTGATTTTAGGACTTATATAAACATTATTTGACTTTTATGAGGACTATTTTTTTGGATTTTTAAAGAATTTTCTAGAATTTCTGGAATTATTCATAGCTTTCTCGTAATTTTGTACAAGGGAAATGAATTTTCCAGGATATCACTATTTTTTTAGTTTATTTAGGAATTTCTTAATTTTTAGGAGTCGTTGGGCTTTTTAAAGAATTTTTTGAAAAGAGAACTGAGTTATATTAGTTTAGACAATGCCTTTCATTTTTATACAAAAGTATTTTGATTTTTTGGATATTTTTAAACAGAAAAAACAGGATTTATCTCAGGAGGAAAAGGAGATGAAGAGACACATGAAGGTGAAGTGGAATAGTCATAGAAGAGGAAAACAACCCATTCAATCGGGAGTTTTCATGAGACCAATGGTGAATCCAATGTACAAACATTAGGGTTATTTGGTATAGCTTCCTAGGTATCCCTTTGCATTTATACCCCATTTGCAAGATATTAGGCTATTTGGTATAGCTTCGTCGGCATCCCTTTCAATGGTGCATTTCATCCATTTCTCTTATTCAAAAGTAGATCTAGGGCTCTTGGGTTTGGACCAGGGATTGGAGATCACTGATTGGATCATTCTTGTTGACTTGGATCACCATGATCAATGCAAGTGATCTGATCAGTGATCATAGGACCTCTGATTGATTTAATCACATACCGAGGTTCTATGCTCCGTTGACAAGCTGATTGGCGATCGAATCGCTGATCATATCATTTTCTTATAAAACATCTCTCTCTGCTCGACTAAGTGATCGGCAACTGTTGACATGTTCATGATCCATGTTAGTTGATCAATCAACTTCCTCGAGCATCAAATTTTGGTCATGATTGGGGCAGGCTTATCAGATTGCATTCCCTCCTTAGGAATTGTCCATTTCATCTCATTTGAAGTCCTTCACCTTCTCTCTTGTTGTTTCTAGGGGGGCAATGATAAAATGTTCATTGGTTTGGGTTTAGCAGTTCATCTTTTCTCCTCCCTTTCTGTACCATCTTCTGTATTGATTGTAGGGTTTCACAGTCCCATTGCTGGTATCAGACATCAATACTGGGGCGGATATCGGATGCCAATAATGTCATCCGGACGGTGGATCAAGGAGCTCTCCAATATCCATCCTAGATGATGATGGATACCGTCATCCAGCCTTCATCCCTCCATCATTTGGATACATCCACAGTACTGGATGACAGATGACTGGTATTGGTAGTGGATATTTATTGCACACGGATATCAGATATCTGGAAGATATCCAGCGATATCCTGGCGATACCTGGCAATATCCAAAGTCATCCATTGTCTTATATCAGTCTTCCCCATCATCCATCCGCATCCAGATGATTCTGTCATCCAGCCATCATCCATCTGATATCCGGAATCCAGAACTGTCACCCAGCACCCGGATGCTGGATATCAGAACTGCCCAATTGCAGATGATGTTTGGATATCAGACGGGCAAACCCTGACTGATGGCATACATTTAATCTCCTTCTATATCTTCCTTCATCTTTGTTGATCCTATTCTTCTCGAATCTTGTCAGAGACAAGGGGTTCCGGTTCCAGCATCTGGGTGTCAAATAATCATTATGAAATCCAATGGATTATCGTTTTGGATTATGTCAAAAAAATTTTGGACCCAGCAGAATTGAAGAATTCAATAAAAGTTCTGGGAAAATATAATATTTCCTGAAATCCAAATTCAGAAAGTGCTAGAGAGAAATACATTTTTTAAAATTTTCTTCAATGAAAAGCAGTCCCCCAAAGCCAACCTGAAGTGAGAGAAATTAGAGATCAGACCATGATATAGAGAATCAAGATAGTTAGATAGATAGATAGATAGACAGACAGACAGAGAGATAGATAGATAGATAGAGATATATATATATATATATATATATAGATAGATAGATAGATGGAGAGATGGATAAATAGATAGATAGACAGATAGACAGAGAGACAGAGAGACAGAGAGATAGATAGAGAGAGAGAGATAGATAGACGGAGAGATGGATAGATAGATAGATAGATAGACAGAGAGATGGATAGATAGATAGATAGAAAGATACTCAGAGAGATAGATATATAGATAGATAGATAGATAGAAAGATAGACAGAAAGATAGATAGATACATGGAGAGACACATAGAGCGATAGGTAGGTAGATAGACCGAGAGAGAGAGAGAATCTCTAGAAAGTGATACAGAGTGAGCGTCCAAGACATAATACCTCAGCAAAGGAAAGCAATCACAAGAAATCCCAGTCCACCTCAGACATGTCAACGCATTCAAGGCGCCCGTCCTCAAATAAAATCTGAGCTCAAAAATAGGAAAACAACCCTAAAACAGAATTTGAAGATTCCACAAGAAAGGTAAAGCTGAAGAAAAGAATGCAGTGGCCTTACGGTGTGATTTCTTGAGCGGCTGTCAAAACCAGATATTATGCCTCCAAGGTACCTATAGAAAAGCATAACTTAGACAATTAGGCCATATTATGTAAGATCTTTTGGCTTGCATCCAGATCCATCTAGATATTACAGAACAGAAACATAAATTAAATCATACCCAAGTTCATCATTTAATTCTTCATTATCTTGGTTTCTTTAAGGGAGAGAGGTCACTTGAATATCCCCAAGCCAACCACTGAACCTCCGGGAGGAATGGGACTCTACCGGGAGGTTATGAGCATAGGTTACACAAGTGGACCATGGCCTCCCTATTTATAGGGATAGAGAACTTAAGCCTTTATAATCTTTTATTAGTCAGCCCATCATTGACTAATAAAGAATTAAAATGCCTCTACACTAATGAATAAATGTCTTAATCCCCATATTAAGCATAATTAAATCACTTAATAGGGATTAAAAGATAGCTCATCAACAATAATACATATTATGTCCACTTAATAGAGATTAAGATCTAATCTATTATACTAATTTGGCATTGATTTAAAGTAGATTCATTGAGATCGAGAAGAAACATAAAACAGAAAATTTGGACAAAAAGTTCTAACTATAATCCTTTTAAAGAAACATGGGAAAGAAGGACAAGAGCCCATCACATTGCAGAGAGGTTAGTGGCAATGGTCATCTAGCATATGTGGGGCAAGATATGGAGAACAGGATACAAACAGTCTCCAGGAGATTGAGTTCTCAAGTTCCTCATGTTTTTATTCTCTTTTTTCAGTTGCAGCAGCTCCAGTTTCCCTCCCAAACTCCAGTTTCCACCTCAATCACCACAACTATTGTCGGTGTAATGGTATCTGAACTCATAGAGCAAGATCAGGGAGAATTTGGATGCCACAGCTTTTATTGAAAGTTACAAATATTGTGATCTCTGATGTATAAATATGTTGCATTAATTATCAGTAATAAAACTAAGATATGATGATTCTCTTGCCACGACCTTCAAAGAATCATGTATAACCACGAGAGAATACAGAAGAGCAAAGTAGTCGCACAGAGGAGAGAAGAGGAGCATACAATCATATTGATGTCTACAGGAGGGTGAAGGATATCAATAGGAGAATCTCCGATTACAGAGAAGAAAAGTTCCTAGATATTTTAGGAGTGAAGGAAAATAATGCCATCAACAATATTAGCAATATCAAGCAGCTGCAAAGAGCTCACTTTTCTTGGTTGTGTGATGTATTGGAATTATAGAGATTTCAAGTCACCTCCAAAAGATAGTAAGATCACATTCGGAGGCGACCTCACATTTCACCTTGAGGACGAGATGGTTCCTCTTGGGATGGGAGAAATGATGGATCCTGAACGTGAAGGGCTCAATGGCCGACCAATCTAATAGACTAGATCTGAAAATATCGCCATGGGCCACTGAAAGTGAGAGAAGGAGACCTGGAAGTTTTTTAAATGTTCCCGATTATCTCTGTCATACAACAGGGGTTAAAAGGCAAGTCTCAACTTTAGTAGGGATTTATTGTAAATGTGGTACCTCTCTATCTGCCTTAAGTCTCAACTTAAGGCAGATAGAATGAAGTTAAAAGTTAAGCAATTACAGTGAAGGGTAGACGAAGAGACAGCAGAAGGTGTAGATGAGGATCAGAAGAGCCAGACACATAGAGAGATGAGGAAACATAGAGGTGAGGAGACATAAAGACACATGGGCCCACTGGATGGGCTTAGAGTACGGGCCAAGAGGGTTGGCCTGAGATGGTCCTAATGGGCCATCCTAAAAATTTCATTGCTTAAAGGATGGCAGGCTACTCCTCTTGCCCTGCCTCCATCTCTCCCCTCTGCGATAATCAAATGTTTACAATATCCATTATCCCCCAGTCTGCCCTAGTATTATCTCATTTCCAGTGCAAGGATTAGGGTCTAATCAGATTGCTACAGGAAAAGACTAGGCACGATTGAGTGATATGGAAGAACAACAGAGAAAATTCTAGGTTACTAAGGTGGTGAGGGTTGCGATTGGAAACATATGTCAATAACATAAAATAATAGAGAAACAAGGAGAAAGAGGGAAATACACAGACATGCACATTAGTGATTCCAGTGCTGGTGTTAAAGCACAATAAAGGAAGTGAAGATATGTTAATTTTTTTTATTTACATCAGGGTATTTTTATGGTTCACGAGGGAGGACCAGATCCAGTGATTGGATATTTAACTTTGTGAGATTCGCACGTTTAACATGATACATTTTTAGACCACAAGAGAGAAACTGTCACACAAGTTAATGATCATGATAGAGAGCTAGGTCAAGCACAGAAAGAGCAAAAAATGTGAGACAATTCCCATTAGCACCTTTAAGAGGAAGAGGAGACATCTAGGGCCACAGAACAAGGCTCCAATTAGAATTTTCAGATCAATAGGGGAGAAACATGTGCATAGACACATGTCCTACTAAGTGGCACAGCCAGAGGGGAGGAAGTTTAAATGCCATCTGCGGGAGGGTGCATTAATGTGGCACAAGTACCCAACAAGAGGTATTTTGGGAGAGACCATATTAACAGTTGAAGCATACAGAGGCACCTAGGGAGATCTTGGAGAACCCAGAAGACATTGGGGAGGAGCTTCAGAGAGAGACAGAGAGAGGCAGCGACAGAGAGACAGACAGAGAAACAGGCAGAGATCCAGAGAGACACAAAGGAGAGAGGGAGAGACAGACAGACACAGACAGAGATCCCTGCATTCACAGAGAACGTCAGTGAGGGAATCGTCTTCTTAGTCTACTGTTATCTCTTCCTGTTTTATATTACCAGGATCTCAGGGATTTCTAGGTCATACGGGGCAACAGCTACATTTTTATCTATAAAACTCTTAACTGGATCCATATCAGTGAGATGCCTTTTTCATCAAAACTAGAAAACATATGAGACAGCTGAGACAGATATGGATCAAAACAGGTGATAAATCACAAATTGAAGGTTCACTCAATTTAAAAATAATGGAATAACATCAATTTTTAGGGACTAGTTTTCTACTGATGTTACTACTACAAAATTTTTCCGCCAAGACATTATAATTTGATGCGCCATTTCTTGATTTAACTTCTAAAAGGTATCATGAACAATTTGCTGAAGCAAATAGAGTGGCTAAAATTGGAAATGTGCTAATAAGATTGAATCAAGAACTAGAAGAAGAAAAAAATAAAATAAAATAAAGGAATCATATAATGTTAACACCAGACAATTCATACAGCAAATATCTGTTTGGATCTACAACAATTTATCTGGCTGTCGAACTCATCTCGCTTTAGATACTGTTTAATCCTCCCCTACTTACAGCATCCCTATTTTCATGCTTTTAACCATTTTTCTAAAGGAGCCTAATGTAATATCAACTTTAATGGATGTCTCAGGACACAACGACCTTCCTAAATGACTGTGCAATCTAAAAAAAATGAAATGGTAGGACATACATTTGAATTACCTTTCATGTTGTGAACACCATATTCGCACAATTTCCCCGATACAGTTCCCCAAACGTGTGCCCGTTTTATGAATAATATTCAGCCTTGGATTCACTAGAAAATCAGGGAAGAAAGATATTTAAATACAATTCATTGCCAAGTGCAGTAGGTGCAATTAAATTTAGGCATCTGAAAGATGCCTAACTGAATAGGCTTACTGGTAAATGATCCTTCACTTGGCAGATCCTTCAAAAAGTAATTCTTCAAGTCAAAATGAGCTACAAAAGGCAACAATATCAAAACTCATCTCCTTGGCAGAAGAAGGATCTACCTTTTGACTCTCATCAGAAGACGAGTTGTTTGTTTTCCCGGGTTTGCTACCCAGTTTCTTCCTGCATTTCAAAGAACCACAGTAGCAATCCTGATCTGCTCCAAATTGAACAAATCTAAAGAAGGATAGACCATATCACAAGATCAGATGGAATAACTATTAACCTGATGAGAAAACTATAATTATTCTTGTTTAAATGCATACTGATAATCATAAGTCAACTCCTCCCCTCTCTTTATCTTTTTGATAGAAAATATGCCGATTCTGGTTTCACTATCAGTTCTCCTGGAAAAAAAATAGTTAGTACAGGAGTTCAACCTCAACTGAATGAAAGTTGAAAAGGAGATGAGAAAGGGTAGTTCATAACCACTTCTGCATTTCAGTGTTTGGATCACAACTATGATTAATGAACCTTGACTTGTTTCCCTTGAATGTGGCATCAATTACCATGTCATGATTAACTTCACATAGGTAGAAGTTTGTGTCCCCTCTGTGTTTCATCTTCCAAAGTCTTTCCTCACAAGACTCATCGTCAATAACTAGAAAAAAGTGAAATAACTAGATAAATTACCAGGATAATAAAAGTCTCAATACGTAAGGAAGAGAAAATTTAGGCCATTAAATATAATGGATACCTTCTCCAACATACTCTATCACGAAATCTCCTTTCCTTATATCTTCATCTGCCACCAAACCCAGCCCTCGCTTCTCTGTCTATGTATTAGAAGTTTGCTTTAGCAGTACAACAAAAAACAAGTGGTTGTGAGATACAACCCAAGTGGCGATGTATGAAGAGTTCTACTTTCTGTGGGGGACGTGTAGAGAGAAAGAGAGATAGAGCACAAGAGGTAGAAAGAGGTCTTCAGAAGATCAGTAGAGAGATTTTATTTTATTTTATTTTTCATGTAGTGGTCGATCAGCAGATCACTGGTCCAGGGTGATCTTTCTCTTTTTTTAAAAAAAAAGGTGATCAGATTTTAGACTTCAGAACTAGAACAACATGAGAGCTTAAAAAATTCAGACAAACTGAAATATCGGATCTGTTCTAAACTGCTAGATTTATGGACGCCTATGTCTAGCACTGCAGCATCTCATCGAGAACATGGCATCATTGAAGCATTCACTGAAACAAAAATTGAAGAGAGGCACTCTTGATTAGATTGTCGAGATTGGAAAGGCATTCCGGCCCTGTTAGACTTCATTTGTGACCATACTTGTCCAGGCACTACACAATTGTTTTCTTGAGATGGATATGGATGCATCTAAGCACAGAGTCCGGAGATTCCTATCATAGCATCATCGACCAGTCACTTTCTTTAGTCAAGTCATCACACCATGCTAACCACTCAAATTGGCTTAGAATCACAATCTAATTGTAACAGTCTTGAAAGTCAAAAAGTGGCACACAGATAGAGAAAGCTAAAGTATATGCTGAACAAAGAGAGTTGCAACCTGATTACCAACGATGGCAGTCAAATCTGGTTAACTACAATTTTTGCGAGTCAATTTAGGAAAGGCAGGCCAAATGCAGTTTTAGACATTTGTCTTGATACTGCCAACAGAAGATTGTGCAGTCACTCTTCAGTTTCACACCACCTAGAAGTGCAGTCACTGTTCAGTCTTGACCCCAACTAGGAACTACACATAATTCGGTGATATGTGGATGCCAACCAATGTTTCATGTGTCTATCTTGCAAATTAGCTGAAGGTTCACAAGACTGAAGAGCGAAATGAATGAAATTCTCCCAGATATCTCTCAGACAGAATGACTAAATGCTATGGTTTCAGAAACCCATCAGGCATTAAGGCTAAAAGATCAAGATGGACTCCTTAATCTTTGGAAATCAGAAGAGGGGATTCCCCTTTAGGTACAATGAGCGAGAAAAACAAGGTGGACCAGGCAAGTCAAACTGCAGAGGGATTTCAAGAATCTCTCCCTAACTTTCTTTCTCAACTAATCTTCCACCAACCTTCTCAGATTTCTATATCAAGTGATTTCAAATTTGGCAAAGATTTAGTCAAGTTACAGTCTGATTTTATTTGTGTTGAAGTCAACAGCTTTAATGGAGCAGAATCATCAGGGTTAGAGAGAAAGACAGAGATTTAAGAAAAAAAAACCTATCCTTCTTATTACTTAATATTTCCCTATTTATAAGGTTATGTTAGAATGGCTACAATACAACGGTAACAAGTAGGGATTCAATGACTAAAATGCCCTTCTAACACTCCCCTTCAAGCTGAGGAGTGAATGTCTATCAATCCCAGCTTGTTAATTAGCTTCATAAACTGATCCATCGATTACCCCTTGGTCAATACAACAGCTTGTTGCTCAGATAATCCAATTTAAAGTGTATTGATTATATAGTCCTCCAAATTTTCCCTGATCCAATGCCGGTCAATATTAACATGCTGCATCTGGTCATTATTGCACTAGGTTGTGAGCTAGACTAATGGCCGATTGATTGTAGCAGAAGATTCTGGTTTGACCTTCTCTCTTAATTTTGAGGTCCTTTAGGAGTTTTCTGATCCACATTACTTCAGTGAGCCCATGAACTAAAGCCCAAAATTCTACCTCAGAACTGAATCTTAAGACAAATTCTTGCTTTTTGCTTCTCCATATAATGAAATTTCCAGCTAGAAATGTACAATATCTTCAACTGCTTTATTCTTTCGTTTAATTGTTCAAGTTCACCTTTGTCACCTATAGATGAAAAGGAACTGCCTGATTGTTGTAGGAATGGGGGCCAAACAGATTGATATAGGGTCATTAGATGGCTCCAGCTAAAATAGGGTTTTCCATGAATCTTCCAGCATGTCTCCCCAGAGTGCCATGATATTTCCGACAGAAATACACCAGAGGGCATCCTTGGCATCTACTTTTCTCTTCAAAAATGTTTTTCTAGCATTTGAAAACTAATAGTCAAGCTGTTTCACATTAACTGTGTGCATAAGATCGGCATTATTTGATGGTGCTACTTGTGTTAAGGCAGAATCAGATTTGGAGAGGCCTGCTTGATTTTCTAGCTGCGCAAGTGTTCACATAGATGCTATCAGCTTTGCTCCTTGACCACTTGTGGATTACAGATTCATCAAAGGATATTTGATCCTCCCAATTGAAAAGGAGAATTTGCATGTTCTCATATTCAAGGCACAATCCAGTCAGGAAACTGTAGTTTCTTCCATTGAGTATATAGCCTCTTGCTGTGGGATCAGTTAGAAGGGGCCAGTAGAAGTCAATTTCATTTCACAGAGACGTTAATTCCTTAAGAGTTTTCTAACATGCTCCTTTGTTTTTGTAGTAATTCCGTGGGCTTCTTATTTAGTTCAGCAATCCTAGATTCATCTTCCATTTCAGGATGTAAGGCGAATTACTGCATCCTAGACATTCTTCACTAATTCATAATCAATGAATCAGTCACCAATTTCAGGCTTCTTAGAATCTAACAGCCATGTAAGGAGAAAATATCCTCCGTGTCAAGCCACTTCAAATAACTGGTATCCTCCTTTGGGCACGGCTTCATCAGATGATCATTGAACCTTATACATCACAATGTTATTTCAATCTGATGACACCATCAATACAAGTTCTAGCCAGTGAAAGCATTGCGAGGAGCAGTGGCTGGCAAATGAACAATTGACCCAACACGTGTATTTGCCAAGGTACTCACAGATGAGGATGATTTACCTCTTACCTTCATCAGAGAGGGTACTTGTGTAGCATCCTTTGCCATTTGTGCTTAGGAGGATAAAGAAACAAACACCAGAGTCTGTCAATTAAGTGATTGACGGTCACGCTGTCCCAGTTCAGGAAATTCACTCCATGGAACAGATTCACAGGCCAACACTGCAGAGTGGCAGATTGAAATAAATATTTTCCTAAGTGTAGGTAGTGAGAGGGACTCCCGCTGAGAAGCCGGTTGCAGCACAGGAGGTTTCTGCAGATAGGCAGCCTGGTAACCCAAGGAAAAGCTCAAAAAACAAAAAAAGAGAAGGATACTTCCACAGAGACGCAGATCAAAGTTAGCAGCGAGGGCTTTCACGGTAGTGTGACACCAACTTCTCCTTTTTCACTTTTATAGAGGATTTAGGGTTCCTGCAGATGTGCAGATCGGGAACTCACCAGAAGTGCAGATCGACAACTTAGGCTTCCAGCAGATGTGCAGATTGGGAACTCACCCGAGGAAGATGGAAAGATCCTAGGTTAGATCACTTAGAATAGAACTGAATTAAATGTAAATTATCCAAAGTATAGTCATCCAATCAATGTGCCGAAAAAGAAACTGGAGATCTGCCGGTTTCAAGTAGATCTGAGATCAGGCTCGTCATCCGACCAGTCCTTTCCTGGCAATTCTCCTGGAGTCGAGAGAGGAGAGATCTCGGACAGAGGTAATCGCAACCACTCGGATCTTGATCGCCGACTCTGCCACCACCTCCTGTGACTCCTCACCAATCTGCAGAATGAGATACAGAATGATCAAGAACCTACCTCGGTAGATCCAGGGAGCAGGAGTTTCAAGGACTTCTGCTCAGGGCCTCCTCACCTCAAGACTGACTCTCTTTTTCTCCCCTGTTCTCAGACCTTCCCTTGGTTTATATAGTATCCTCGACAGATCCACTGGAAATTGATGGATCCACTACCTCATATGTACAGCTGTCAACTGTGGGCCCCGCTTCTGGATTCTTCTTATTCTCTCTCTTCTTTCTCCTCTGTTAAGTTATAACTGGAGTTCTTCCAGAAGATCTGCATCATCAATGCATCACCTTCATTTACTTCAGATTTTCTTCAAGAGTTGTTGACAACTGATTGCTCTGATACTATGTTGAAGTCAACAGCTTTAATGGAGCAGAATCATTGGAGTAGAGAGAGAGAGAGATTATAGAAAAATAAAACCAATCCTTCTTATTACTTAATGTTTGCCTATTTACAGGGTTAAATTATAACAGTAATATGGAGATAATGACTAAAATGCCCTTCTAAAAATTGATTCAAAATTTCCAAAAATATGAAGTCAGCTCTTCAACAGATGTGCATCTTCAACCAGTGGGATGCCCTAAAAAGAGAGGCGAAGAGTAGGGTCAAAGAAAGCACAGTGGATCTATTACTTTCAGATTTTTTTCATTTAAATATGACTTACTTTGTAATGGAATTTATAAATAAAACATCTAAAGATACCACAAGACTCTAACATAATTAAATAATAGATATGGTCACAGAAAATAATGTTAAGAATGATGAGGTTACAAAAATAAAAGAGTCATTTAGATGGTATCCTTGCAAACAAAGACAAATGTCAGGCAAAAATAGGTATGAGACATAAATGCAGGCAACAGTTTTTTTCAGTCTAACAGAACAAAAACTACAACAAAGAGGCTAATCACACTGTTTTTACTTTATTCAATATTCACATGAAAAAAAACAAGGACACTGATTCTGAAAATTTACCTTCACAACTTTCAGTTTCTTCACAACTCGTTGCTGAAATGGTTTGTTATGCATAAATCCCCACATTTGCAGCTAGATGAACAGGTAGAAAATAACATCCTGCACATTTGCTCATAGCTCATTACTCTCCGGTAATGATTGAGAACCATTTAACCATGCACATCTCATTTACACCCAAGCTTAGATTAATTACAGTTCAGTGAAAATTAAGAACCTTTCATAGGCATGTTAAATGAAGAAAAACAGAAAAATAGCTCCATTAATGAACATATAGTATCCACCGGTCATGCTACAAAAGACAGACATACCATGAAGATTTGTGAATCTCACTACTCGCAATGGCAATCCCACCGGAACAAACAGATGAGACCCAGGTGAACTTGACTACAGGAGCAAAATATACCCTCATCTTCAATACGTCGTTTTGTGAGGTACATATCTGTGAATAGTGGAAGTCCTAAGGAAACCACTTTTTCACAGGAAAATGCTATGACGTTGACATAAAAGTGGGAAGAAAGTAACTGTGTAGACCATACATGCACAAGTAGTAGCTACCTGACCTGGAAAAGGGGATCTTAGCACTTCTCAGGGAACAATGAATTAATTAGAATCAAATCAGAAGCAGTGTGAATTTTTCATAACGTAATTAGTTCATAAAAAAAAACTGATTGGGTTTGATGAAATGGATTGTATGTCACAGTCTCATGCATGTTGCCACAGTGACTTTCACTTAAAATGTGTGATGACATTTATAAAACTTTCTGATATTATTTTCCTTCTTACATCAATGCAGGTTGTACTTACGACATCGAGGGCACTGTTTCGGGGTGCCCTTCCCCCTCAATTCAAAAAAAAAATAAAAAAAAAAATCAATGCAGGTTGTACTTACGAGCCTCAAAATATTCTGAAACACCAGAGGTAAAGAGAAGGTAATAAGAAAATTGATGGCCAGTAACGTGATAATAGAGAGAATGGAGGATGATCCATGTTCAAGAGAGAGAAAATGGTTTTTAAAATATTAGAAAAATTATAGCATGATAACCAGAGAGAAAAATCTGAAAAACATGACCACGAGATGGATCTGAAAAAAGGATACTGCGTTTGATTGATATATAATCCGTGGCTTTCCATTTCCTAAAGGAATCTGGGAGTTGAAACTCAACAGAAGCGCCAAGCTCCTTCTTGAGAATCTCATCAAATACGGATTCCACTACACCTGACTCTAAAACCTACGTAGTGAAAGAATAAATGAAAGTTCTGTGAATAAACAATATAAAAAGAATTCAGTCCTAAACAGGCAAACTTGAAGAAGAAATAATATTAAAAGTAATTCTTATATCATCTTTGAAACAAAAACGCCAAAGACATGCGATATAAAGCTAGACAGAACAGTTCTATTCCAAGCATGATAATGGAATTCGTCAACTATCAACCTCTTCTTTTGATTATAAGAAAAAAAATGAATTAGTGACGTAAAATGCTAAAATGCGCGAGAAAGATTGAGAGATAATCCTTTCAAACATGGATTCCGCGGCACCTGATTCTATAACCTATGCAGCAAAAGACAAAAAGGAAAATTCTAAAATTCTCTGAGTAAATTATATACAAAGAACTCAGTTCTAAACGGGCAATTTCGAGGAACAAATATTGCAAAAGAAATTATTACGTCCTGCTTTCAAACAAAGCACTGGAAGACGAGAAATATAAATCTATCATTTCAATGCTGGCAGAAAAAAAGATGTCGTTCGTTATCTAACTTCAAATCGAATTATAAGAAACAACAATATCTCAAAAAGGAAACGCAGAAACAAAAAAGGCTCAGCAAAAGAGCGATCTAGTCATATAAATCAATAAATAAACGCATCATACCCCACTGTTTTTCGCTTTAACCCTATTGATCGACGGCATAGCCTTAGATTTTTCCGTCGTCCCGCAAAGGAAATAAGATGTCTAGGAACTTCTCCGGCGTTTGAATTGCCGTTCGGCGGGAAAATTTGTCGCCAAATTTAAGAGGAACTCCTTTGTCGGTTGGAAAAAAAAATTGACGAGTGAAATAGGTGACCCATAAAGGAACGGTGGGACCGGCTGAACTGACCTTGACCCTCGTGGAGGTCGTCGAGGATTCGATCGATGACCTGACCTGGACGGCCAAACAGGACGACGATTTGCCTGACCTGGATAATAAATCAATGCCGTGGTTTGTTTTTTCTGCACAGGATGGAATTTATTAAAATAATTTTCCATGGACCATGGCCGATGTAATTCTTTTTAGGGTAAACAT